>CM034466.1:13276232-13326720 GCA_019925255.1 Litchi chinensis
CTGGTCTATCCTTGGCAGGGGAAAACTGTCCTTCGGGCACGCCTTGTTCAGGTCAGTGAAATCGATGCAGGTTCTCCACTTCCATTCTTTTTCTTCACTAGCACAGGGTTGGCGACCTAGGTCGGGTAGTAAGCTTCTCTGATGAACTTGTTAACCAGCAGCTTGTCTACCTCCTCCTTAGTGCTAAGTAACGTTCCCCTGTCATTGCCCTTCTCTTCTGACGAACTAGCTTTGTGGTGCGAATCAATATTCAATCTGTGAGACATCACCTTTGGATTTATTCCCACCATGTCCTCATGATTCCACGCGAATACATCCAAGTTCGTCTTCAGGAAGTCAGCGAGCCGGGTTCTTAATTGCGGAGTTAAACCTCTTCCCAGCTTCAGGCACCTTTCAGGATCCGCCTCACTGACTTGTACATCTTCCAATTCTTCAACTGGTCCTATAGCTCGGTCTGCATCCACCTCGCGAGGGTCCAGGTCGAGACTGACTCCTTTCTCAGTCATAGCTCGTGGCTCGCCCCCTGAGACCACATTCACCTTCTTTCCTTTTACACTCATTTTCACAGCATCTTCATAGCAGCGTCGAGCTAGGTGCTGCTCTCCTCGAACACATCCGTCATTAGGAGTTGGGAACTTAACTGTGAGAGTTCTGGTCGAAGTAACCACGTCCAACTCGTTCATGGCAGGTCTCCGAGGACCACATTATATGCTGATGGGCAGTCAATGATCAAGAAGTCTGTCAGAGTTGTTGCTTGACGACCTACCTCCAAGAGTCAATGGTAGCTTAATCTGGCCTACGGTACTACAGCATCTCCAGTGAATCCAAATAAAGGCTCCGGGGACGGTCTCATCTGCTCTGCTCGCAGCCCCATCTAATCAAAACAACTCCGATACATCACGTTCACCGAGCTTCCAGTATCAATCATGATGCGCCTAACTTCCACATTGCTGATTTTTGCTCGTACAACCAGCGCATCGTTATGAGGCCAGATCACTCCTCTAGCATCTTCATCTGTAAATACAATCTCGTCCGAGGTCGGCTTTGCCCTTTTTGCAGGTCCTTCTGACCCATTGAGCTGAAAAGAATGATTCGCCTCTCGGACATACCTAACATGTGATCTGTTGGAGTCACCTGCGATATAGGGGCCACCATAAATGGTAAAAATGGTTCTTACCGCAGGTTCATGATCTTGCTCGGAAGCTCGCTGTGGCTGCTATGATGCTGGTGTAGGTTGTTGAGGATGTTGTTGGTGAGGTCGCTGCTCAGTAGGTCTTGCCACATATTCTCTCAAGCGACCTCGCCTAATTAGTTTCTCAATGGCGTTCTTCAACGACCAGCAATCCGAAGTGCTGTGCCCTACCTCATTATGATAGGCACAAAACTTATTTTGATCCCTTTGATGAACGGGAGCCCTTATAGGATTGGGCCTCCCAAAATCCTCCTTATTCCTCTCCGCAGCGTAAATCCTGTCCGGTGATGCCGTCAGGACGCTGTATCCTTCATGGCGACCTTAACGTTGAGGTCGCTCATACCTTGGCTCTCTTCTCGCTCTCTTGGCGATCTGGTTACTCGAGCCACTATTTCTCCCTTCTTCGTTCCTGTCATTGTTTCTCCTCTTTGGCTAGCTGGAACTGCCTTGCTTCATTCTTCTGATTCTGTTTTTTCGGGCCGAAGGTCTCTCCCACCTAATCTCCTTCGCAGCTCGCTCATAGAATTCTCCCAGATCCTTCACTGGGACTTGTAAATGCTTTCGTATAACTTTCCATCCTTGCGCAGCCCAGCTGAGATCGCTGTCAGTATACTCTCATCTGACGGATGCTCAACATTAGCGACCTCGCGTCTAAACCTGGTGATGTATTCCTTCAACGACTCACCCTAACGCTGGAAGATGGTGGCTAGGTGGCAGGATGGAGCGAGCTGCCTTCTCAGTGCCCTGTACTGACCAACGAACTTTTGTTGGCATTGCTCCCAACTTCCTATGCTGCGAGCTGGGAGATTCTTGAACCATGTCCTCGAAATATCCCCCAATGTAGTTAGGGAATACTCGACACTTCACCATCGGACTTCCTGTCTGCAGGTCCATCTGAACGTTGAAGGCGTCGAGATGGTCATAGGGGTCACTGTCCCCATTGTACTGCTGGATGTTTGGCATCTTGAACCTTGAAGGAGAGGCTGTGTCTCAATCTCTCTCGTGAAGGGAGTCTTCCCCCATAGTACCCACGTTGCTCCGGGGCTCCAGGTCGTGCCTCCAACTGTTGGACCTCTGAAGAGCTCTTCTACCTGTGGATCTCGGAGCTCGTACCTCCTCCTGTGATCATGACTAGGGGCAGGGTGCTCTGGGTCATATCTTTCGTCTTCTTCGAACAGACCCTCAGGTTGAAGGGATCTTCCCTGCCTATGCTCATCATTAAACCGCCGAGCTGCAACTCTGGCTCTATCGTGGCCAACCTCTTCTCGCCGGTTTCCACCTTAGCCTAATCTTACTATCAGGCTATCTGGGCGCGCGACCTCCCTTTCTTCCCGAACAGGGTGTCCTCCAGCCCTAGAGCGCGCATTGGAGGAGCGAGCTGAGCCTGCAGGTCATGACACTTCCCTTGCTAGCCTGTCAGGTATTTGCATCGCTTCATGCTGCTGGGGAACATGCCTTGGTACCTGGACCTCAACCCTGGGCATGTTCTGTACCTGAGTTTGTACCAACATATTAACGGCCTCTGTGAGTTGTCTGACCGTATCCTCTAGCGCTTCTTGTCTCTAGATCAACACATTCTGCCCTTCGGCTAATGGGGCAATTGGAACTGTCTGACGGGGAGGCAAAGGAGGGATGCCTGTCGCGCCGAGTGCCTGTCCATGGGACGTTCCTGCAACATGCATGGGTGCGTCCTGCGTGGGCTGGACGTTCTGTTGGGACTAGTTCGTGTGACTCTCCGCCTGGTCATCATCTCCAAGGAACCTGTTTGATCTGGTCTTTGCCATATCGGAAATCGATGAGTTGAGATGAAAAAAATTGCAGTTTGAGCCCTCCTTCTAGCGCCCAAAATGTCGACGTTGGATTTCAGTCGACGAGTAATCAATACCCAATACCTGCAATCAATGTGAGAAAGCACAAATACCAAGAAAGAATATAAGCAAATACCGAGAATCAAACAGGGAACACGGATCTTTTACGTGGTTCGGCAATAATTGGCCTACGTCCACGACTGTCTGTCTCTTAAATTCTGCAGAGTGACAGTGTATTATTGATTATTCTCTGATTTTGTTACAATGATCTTAATCCCTATTTATAGGGAAGAGGTGTTACAATTCTAGTTGTAGCAAATCAGGAAAAGAATCCTGGATTAATTACATTCCCAAATAATCAGGAAAAATAAGGAAAAGAATTATAAATTAATTATACTTCCTAATGTGTTTGAATAAAATCAGGAAACTGCTTCCATAAAATCAGGGATGATGTTGATTCGGTTTGAATTCGAATAGACTTTCATATCTGATGAGGAAATCACGGTTTGATTGGGTAACTGTCATATTCGGAGAGAGAATCATGATTGAATTAGGCAACTGCCTGTTCTGGAAGATACTGCATTCATTATGCTTCTGAGCGAGCTGACGTGTCTATGGCGGTCTGTGAGTTTGAGCTCGCTGAGAGACGAACTGTTCATGAGGCGAGCTGCGGTCTGACTGTGTTCACAGGTCTGTTGATGTCAGCTGAGGGATTTACCCGAGCGAGCTGAAGAGTTTGCTGGCCTTAGAATCGATAGTGAGCCTCATCTGATGGACTTTGACTGGGCGTTGACCTTTATCGGGCCTTCTTACTGGGCCTGAATTGGGTTTTTACCAGCCCATTTAATGAGTCCGAAAAATACATATAACATATATCTATTTTTTATAATATTTACAAATTTGAAATTAAAAAAATAATAATAATTCCAACATACTATAATAATCTCTTAAATGATATTCAATTTCCATCTAAAAGAAACGATTTTGTTAATAACTAGCAACAAGCCAACAACAACAAAATTGTTTGTACGCAAAATTTTGAATAGCTAGCAAGTTTACTAGCTTACGTTCTATTGAAAAACAGCATCAAAAAGTCATGTGCATTCAAGACGGCAATTAACGCATCGAAGACTCAAAGTATGCGTGGTCAAGAATTTTGACCGTCACTAGTTGAACCATCAAAGTCATGCATTACTCCGACGGTCGCTACATAATTGATTTGACTACAAAACTATGACTAGAAAACA
Organism: Litchi chinensis; assembly: GCA_019925255.1. Lineage (NCBI taxonomy): Eukaryota > Viridiplantae > Streptophyta > Magnoliopsida > Sapindales > Sapindaceae > Litchi > Litchi chinensis. Next base: position 13,280,480 of record CM034466.1, read on the forward strand.
TATTTTCGAAAGAAACCAATAACTAGTGGTATTTCTGGTCAGTCTTCGCCGGAGATTATGCACTGGCTCCGGCACAGAGGACAGGAATTACATATTGTGAGCCATGTGGAGATACAGAACCCCATGGAACAGGTGACCACATGGAACTTGTTTACCAGGCGATATTTCTGTCTGAAAATTTTCCATGCACACGTAGCAAACCTCGTCAGTGGCAACCGTTGGCAAGGTCGAGACCAAAGTGTTTGATGCTGTGATTCGCTGCTCTGAATCTTTCGACGTGTTCGCTTTTGGGGTGTCTAATGTGGTGATTGCAATAACAATCGAATCCAATCATATGAAACTTCATTTGTTTGGCAAGACTATACAATGTGAATGTTAAAAAACAGGATAACAATGTTGACCAGGAATAATATAATCTGAATCTTAGACAAAAATAATTTCTACTATATTTATAGATTTGATTTCTATAATAACTATGGTTTTTGTAAAATGGTCATCAATAAGAAAGAATATTATTGTGGTTGTAAAGAATATTATTGCGGTTGTAAGTACATTATAATGGTAATCACATTTCTCCATAAAGTGGAGATTCCGAATTTAAATCTCTTTTCCTTAAAGTTCAAAATAATAATAATGATAATAATAAAAATAAAAAATTCTGTTGGACGCACAAGCAAACTAGCATTGCTTCATGAAATTACTATAAGCTCATAAATCTATTCCTCCCATCCCACAAATGCCAACAAAACGAATTTAATAAAAAATATTAGGTCTTAAAAGCTCATAAATCTTTTCCACACTATTCCAATAAATCCCCCATCGATACTTGAAAAATACTGAATTTGATTAAGTCTTTTCCAAATCTAATCGACAATATTAGTGATCAACTTAACTTCGGATCATCAGTTAATTAAAGATGATTGCTTGTAACTATTTCAAACGTTTGAACATTGTATGTACTTCAAACGTTTCAGCCTTCGATATCATCTCTTCAGCTAATGCTCATCTTGCTTGGCCCAGGTTACAGTATATCAATTCATAAATTGGAAATGAGGAGGGTTTAAATTATTGTTTTTTGATGTCTTCACTTTCTTTTGACTATATTTATTGTTTCTACTTCTCTGCTCATTTCGCTGTTTTCAACATATATGCCTTGATTTTGCTGCATGTGGAGCCAGGGGTGATATGTTGCAGTGTGATGACTGCCATCAAACTTACCACCTTCAGTGTGTTAATCAGTCAGTTTTCAGGTATTTATTTATCGACTTACCTTGTCTTTGTTCGTTGCTTATGTCTTTCTCTCCGTCTGTCAAAGCATATTCTACATGGAAAAAGATTATCCTGCATCCATTGAACAACATGGTGGTTCAACTTCTCATCCTGTCCAGAAATATAGCCGATTGAAGACAAATTAAGAAGCGCATTAAAGGATTAGATGCACTGGAAGTGACAGTTAGGCCTCAGAAGATACATATTATAAGGAGTTCTGGAGAATATATGTCTGGTAAGGACATGGGTGGATCATCTTCTGTGGATATCTCATTGGAAAGTAACACAAACCACATTCAGGTTTGTTCAGGTTCCAATGCAAACTCTTGTTCTGAAAGTGATGAGAATTGCTTTATAAGGAGATTAGTTTCTCGGTCAGTGGCAATGGAAACCGCAAAGAGTTCAGACGCTGTTAGCACAAATTTAGCTGATAGAACTAAATGTAGCTGGCCACTTGATGATGGTTCATACTTGTCAAAAACTTCACACTTGGAAATCTCCAAAGTTAAGTTCACCAACTCATGCGGTGAAATTCCTGTGCAAACCAAAATGACCACTCCATTGATTACTTACAGTCGTAAATATAAAAAGAAAAAGATACAGATCAGACTGATGCACCAAAAAGAACATTCATCGGGGAAAAAGATGGTTCACAGCTTATTAGCTGGAGTAGCGGTCTTGCACATTCTAACACCTCTTCTTGTCAAGCAACATATCATAAAGACAGCTCAATGTATCTTTTAACAGAACTGGAGCTGCCAGAGGAACCTCGGGGATACAAACCTTATGCACCGTCACAATCAAGATAAAGCATGCATTTATTTTCTGTTACAAAACTTCTTGGGATGCACACTTGAAATGGTTTCCTGGTTCTTTTACTTTTTCCAAAAAACAAATGACAAATAATGAAGATTTTGTTTGGCTTTCCATCTTATATTGTTCATGAAGGGAAAAAAAAAACAATTGTTTTTATAAAATTAAAGATTTATGGAATATTGAGTTTTAAAATTTTTTAGAAAACTCAAGAACTCTAGATCCATAAAACAATAAAATAAAATAATAAAATTAAATAAATATCAAATTTTGTACCTTTTTGTATTGATCTTTGTGGATTGCTCACCACCTTGCCTTCCTTGATATGACTCTACACCAAGAAACAAGTGAGTGGGCACAATTATATAGAATTATACTCACTTTCTATTGATTTTTTTTTCTCAAAAGAATAAGAGGTGAGAACAGGTTTTTTTTTCAAAGAATGTAAAACAAAACCAAAATATAACTTTTGTTAGGAAAAGAAGACTATTTCTTTTCTATTTATAAGCAACCAATTAGGATTTTAATTAATCAAAATTAATATTTAACCTCAAGTTTATTAAAATTAAACTTTTGACCATATAACATAATTAATTCAAAATTAATTCATGTTGTATTTTGCAATCATACTTGTGACCTATAATTAATTCATAATTAATTTATACCCGGTCACAACTAAGAATTAAATTCAAGACCTCTTATAAAATTAATTAAATAATTATTAATTCATAATTAATAATTAACTAATTAATAATTTGAATAATCAATATTATTCAAATACCAAGTGAACACATATTTTACTAATTATGTAACAAATATAATTGGACGATCCAATTATAATATTCTATATACACGTTTCTTATAGTGAAATGAGCTATTAAAGAGACCTGATGGACCTACAGTTTTGAGCTCCAATAATATTGGAATTATTAATTAAACTCTTTAATTAAATAATTCACTATTATTAATCTTAGAGTTACTCCACTAAAAACCTAAGATTGCACTCTCAAAACTATAGATGTTTTTATACAATCTAAAATTTTCAGCGTCTATTGATATAATCACTATATATGATTTGACTCTCCACAAATAGTTCATAATTAGAGCTATAGATGTTTTTATACAACCTAGGATTGCACTCTCAAAACTATAGATTATACAATCTAAAATTTTCAGTGTCTATTGATATAATCACTACATATGATTTGACCCTCCACAAATAGTTCATAATTAGAGCTATAGATGTTTTTATACAACCTAAGATTGCACTCTCAAAACTATAGATGTTTTTATACAATCTAAAATTTTCAGCGTCTATTGATATAATCACTACATATGATTTGACCCTCCACAAATAGTTCATAATTAGAGCTAGGTCATAATGTCCGTTATACCCCTCTAATTATATCTTGATCCTTAAGTACCATTGATTCTCTAATGAACAATATATTCATAACAACTTATGAATTTATCTTTCGATTTACATATGAACAAAAAGTTGAGCACTCTTATTGTTCAAGACCTAAATCAACCCTTAAGAGAACTATTTCTCTACTTCTCACAAGAAGGAGTGGATTCCACTATTGTATAGAATGTTCTTAGCTACTTACTAAATCATATCCCCAAAGTACGAAGTTATTGATCGAGCATCTATATCGATCTCACCCATGTAAATCAAAGGACATAACTCAACAAGCAGGAGTCCATAATACACTCAGGATTAAGATCAATTCATATATGATCATCTAGTCGATAAATATAAATCTCTAAGTTTAACGGATATTAATTAGAGACTCATGTTTATCGTGGTCCAGTCTTATATAATCTTTATTATATAAGGTGCCTCCATTTCCATGTCACTACATGAATAGTCTCGGATAAAACTATTGTACCGAATACAAAATGGACCGCAATTGTAGATTTACCACAAACAAAATACCCAGCTTCGTTTGCTTTCTACGGACTCTTTAGATTACTTCTCTCAAACTAAATCCGTTTGTATATAACACTTATATACTTAGTTTAAAAATACATCAGTAATCAATGATGTTTCTCATGACATATATAATTTTTGCAAAATATATAAAATGAATACTTTATTATTATTTATTAAAATCCTTTACATAATTACAAGCTCTTAGAGCACAAAACCCAATAATCTCCCACTTGCCCTAGAGCAGATGGGACATATCTCGTAATCCTAGACCCTTTAAATGACCTTCAAACACTTTAGCCGTTAAGGTCTTGGTAAACGGATCAGCAAGGTTGTCTTGTGATGCAATCTTTATTACGTTCACATCTCCTCTTTGTACAATCTCCCTAATAAGATGATATTTCCTCTCTATATGCTTCCCTCGCTTGTGGTTTCTTGGTTCTTTAGAATTAGCCACTGCACCACTATTATCACAATAAAGGGTGAGTGGTTTATCCATATCTAGAACAACTTCCAGATCAGTCAAGAATTTACGTAGCCATACTGTTTCTTTAGCTGCTTCACAAGCTGCTACATATTCAGCTTCCATAGTGGAGTCAGCAATGCAAGATTGCTTAACACTCCTCCATACAATGGCTCCACTACCGAGAGTAAATACTGATCCGGACGTGGATTTTCTAGAATCCTTATCCGATTGAAAATCAAAATCTGTATATCCTAATGGGATCAAATCCTCTCCAGAATACACTAGCATATAGTTTCTCGTTCTCCGAAGATACTTAAGAATATGCTTTACAGCCACCTAGTGATCAAATCTTAGATTAGATTGATAACGACTAACTATTCCTACCGAATATCATATATCCGGTCTCATACATAACATAGCATACATGAGACTGCCTATTGCAGAGGCATAGGGAATCCGTCTCATATTCTCAATTTCTTGAGGTGTCTTAGGACACTGTTCCTTAGACAAATGAACTCCATGACGAAAAGGTAAAAGCCCTTTCTTAGAGTTCTGCATCGAAAATCGCATAAGAATCTTATCGATATACGATGCTTAAGACAGCGCTAACAGTTTGTTCTTACGATCTCGTATTATTTGGATCCCAAGAACATAACTGGCTTCTCTCAAATCTTTCATTTGGAATTGGCTAGCGAGCCAGTTCTTTACATCTGATAATACTCCTATATCATTCCCAATGAGTAAAATATCATCAACGTAAAGTACAAGGAAAACCACTTTCTTATCGATAATCCTTTTGTATACACAAGGTTCATCAATATTTTGCTCAAAACCATAAGATTTGATCGAAGTATCAAACCTTATATTCCAAGATTGAGATGCTTGCTTAAGTCCATAAATGGACCTTTGCAACTTGCAAACTTTTTGCTCTTGACCTTGGACACGAATCCCTCTGGTTGTACCATATAGATACTTTCATCAAGACTACCATTTAAAAATGCAGTCTTGACGTCCATTTGCCAAATCTCATAGTTGAGACATGCGGCAATGGATAGAAGAATCCGAATGGACTTAAGCATAGCTACTGGCGAGAAAGTTTCTTCATAGTCAACTCCCTCTTTCTGGGTATAACCCTTTGCCACTAGTCTAGCTTTAAAGGTCTCTACCTTTCCATCCACTCCTCTCTTCCTCTTGTAGATCCACTTATAACCTATAGGTTTTATCTCATCTGGTTGATCCACAAGTTCCCAAATTGAGTTAGAGTACATAGACTCCATCTCGAGATTCATTGCTTTAAGCCGTTCCTCCTTATCATAATACTCCATTGCATCTTGATATGTCAATGGATCATCTACACTCTCATCGGAGATAGCGATTTGTGCCTCTCCAATCTCTCTGTAGCGGACTGGTGGTCTAATAACCCTCCTACTATGACGAGATGGTAGATGATTCTGATGAGAATTTGTCTGACGTTCAGAAGTGGTTTGAATTATGTCTTTGTCAACAACTGTTGTTGACGGGGTACTATTTGACCCAAGAAGTAACTCCTCAAGTACAACTTTACTTCGAGGTTTGTAATCTCTCATATAGTTCTCTTCAAGAAAAGTAGCGTTTGTTGATACAAATACTTTGTTTTCTTCAGGACTATAAAAGAGTCCGCCCCTAGTTTCTTTTGGATAACCTACAAATAGGCAAACTTTTGAATGTGGTTCCAGCTTTCCAGTCTTGTTCTTCAGCACATGTGCTGGACACCCTCATATGTGAAAATGTCGTAAACTAGTTTTACGGCCTTTCCACAACTCTAAAGGCGTCTTTGGAACTGACTTAGATGGTACAACATTCAAAATATATATTGCAGTTTGCAATGCATATCCCCAAAATGAACTAGGTAATGATGAGAAACTAAACATAGATCTCACCATGTCCAAAAGGGTCCGATTTCTCCTTTCTGTAACACCATTCTGCTAGGGTGTTCCAAGAGCAGTCAATTGGGATAGAATCCCATGCTCAAGCAAGTAATCCTCAAACTCTGTATCGAGATACTCACCTCCATGATCTGATCGTAGAGATTTCAATGTTTTACCTAATTGATTTTGAACTTCAGCTCGAAATTCTTTGAGCTTTTCAAAAGTTTCTAACTTTTGTTGTATTAGGTAAACATACTCATATCTTGAATAATCATCAATAAAAGTGACGAAATATTCATAACCGCCTCTAGCTTTAACATTCATAGGACCGTAGACGTCCGAATGTATAAGCTCTAACGGTTCCTTAGCTCTAAACCCTTTTCTAATAAAAGGTCTTTTGGTCATTTTACCTTCTAGACATGATTCACAAACAGGTAAAGTACCGATCTTTAACTCGTTTAAATGTCCGCTCTTTACAAGTCTGTTTAATCTGTCAAGGTTAATATGACCAAGTCTTAAATGCCAAAGATATGTGTCATCGTTTTGAGAAATCTTTTGTCGTTTTGTTTTTGGTTTTTCAACCTTAAACATTTTAGTATTAAGTAGTCATTTATGCATTAACGGTTTTAACACATATAAATCGTTTTCTTGCATCCCTGAACAAATATTCAATCCATTTCTAGAAATAATAACGGATTTATTATAAAAAGAAACAGAATAATTAAATTCCAAAAGTTTAGATACAGAAATCAAATTTCTCTTAAAACCTGGAATAAAATAAACATTGTTCAATGCAATGAAACAATTATTATTGAAACTAAGTCTAACTTCTCCCACTGCCTTTGTTGAAACAACTTCCCTAGTCTCGACTCGCACGTTGAACTTACCCTCATCAAATTGCCTAAATGAATCAATCATCTGCAAAGAAGAACAAACATGATTAGTGGCTCCTGAATCAATTATCCAAGGGGATGAATCATCCTCCACTAAACAAGATTCAATGACTAGTAAATCACATTTACCTTTCATTTTCTTCTCTTTGAGCTCCTTGAGGTACTTAGGACAGTTCCTCTTCCAATGCCCATCAACACCACAATGGAAACATTTTCCTTTGGGCTTAGTGGCTTTGGAGCCCTTTTTGCTCTTTTTCTGAGTAGCTTGCTTCTTGAGCTTAGCCTTATCCTTAGCTTTTCCGGTGTTTCTCTTCCTCTTATTCTTGCCAAAAGAAAAAGTCTCAGCAACATTTGCTTCACCGAACTTATTTTTGTCCTTATTCATGGACTCATAAATGGTGAGCTCATTGAGCAACTGCGTAAGTGAGTAAGTCAACTTGTTCATAACATAGTTGCTCTTAAATTGCATGAAACTCTTCGGAAGAGTCTTTAGTATCATACTCACTTGGCTGCGCTCATCTATAGCCCCACTATGGCTTTCAGCTGTGTTGAAGTGAATCATCATTTTCAAGACATGCTCTCGAACAGATGTACCCTCCTTCATCCTAGCAATCATAACAGCACGAACAGCTTCGTGCCGCTGTTGCTTAGAAGATTGCCCAAACATGTCATGCAATGACTCAAATATCTGAGTTACTGTTGTCATTGCCTCGTGCTTGGTAGCAATCATCTCAGACATCCCTACTAACAAGTAGCAGCGAGCCTTCTCATCAGCTTTGACCCATTTCTCATAGGCCTCGCGCACAGCGCGTGCAGCATTTTCTACTGGTTGGAGAGGACAAGGCTGAGTCGTGACAAATTTAAGGTCTTCACAGACCAGGACTACGTTCATGTTACTTTTCCATTTGACATAATTTTCCCTATTAAGCTTATCATTAGCTAAAACAGAAATCAACGAAGATACCATTATTGAAAATAAATAAAATACAAGACATTTAATATCATTTTACAAAAATCAATATCATGAGACTTTGGCATAAAATTAAACGTGATGCATGATACACGAAAAATGAATTAGAAAATACCTAAAAAAAATAATTACTATGCCACGATAATCTAACATTCCACAAATAAGTACTGTCGTAGGGTAGGTCAAATATTTATATGTTAGACTGAGACATTTTCAATTAAATAATATAACAAAATAACTCTTATTCCTATATTATTTAACTACCGTTTTTCGGTCAAGAAAATAATTAACGATTAATTATTTCATTTATGAGTGTAACCCATCATTTCAGATTCCATTGACTTAACTCGAGAATTGTCGTCGTAGGGTAGGTCAATCCCAAGATACATCTAGGAATCCTATCCATTAGGAAGTCAACCTTGATAAACTTAAATGGACACCACCCGTAAAGGGACGATAACAAAGCTGTCTCGAGGCGCCTTTAAGTTTCACGGTATTGAACTAATGATGGAGACCGCAGGATATATTGTCATATATCCCTCTCCCACTCACTATTTTAGGATTAGGGTTTTTTATTAAAAATTCCTAGTAATCATCTTAGATTATTAACGGCTAAAAAGATAATCTAAATTACTAAGAATTTATGAGTTACTAAAGTTCATAACTTATTAACACTTAATGAATTACCGGATTTTTAACACTTAAAAATCTAATTTCAATTTATAAATCTAATCTAAATAATCAAAATTATAAAGACTAGATTTTGTATGAAGTTACCAGATTTTAACTAATTAAAATCTAATCCACATTATGAATGCCAATTATTGAAATCATATTTCTAATTTGAAACCTATGATTTTCCACTAAAATCAATTCAAATTATTTAAGAGGCATTCTATGTATTATTCTTCTATTTATACTAATAAACAATTTAATAGTGAAATAAAATAATACATATGATGCATGTCATGTTATAATGCAGTGAGTAGGCACTCTCTATTTTATATGACATATTTTATGCATGGTCATGTTATCAACAAATTATTCAATCATCGCATGATAAATAATTTAAATAAACAACATGTGTATGATTGAGTTCTTTGGTTTTAACAACCTAAATCTAATTTCAAGATTACATAAATTAACCAAGACATTCATTGACCTTCACTTATAGTTTTCATAGTCTTCGAGGTATTCATGGACTTTAAAAGTCTTCATGGGCTCTTTTGGGCTCAAAATTAAATCCAATTTAACAATTAAAAACATCCATCAAATGGATTGGGCTAAAAGTCCATTTCTTTATTTTCAAACCCAATAATTATAAAACACAAAATTAAGGCCTGCTATATATATATATATATATATATATATTCTGCCGAGTGTCGCACATATACCCGTGCCATTTCTAAAGATGCACTGTGTGCAACAATTGCACATACAGTGTAACGAATGCATGCATGTGCTGTGCAAACAGCAACCATGCATTGCAATAGGTGCACAAAAAACAAAACAAAATTAAGTCATCTGTGCACTCCTATTTGCATTACACTTGCTTATATATATATATATATATATATATCTATTTTATACAATTAACAATTGCAACAAATTCACTCTTTTTGTCTTTTGTGTATGACACAAACAATTACAACAATTGTAATTTGTGTGTCAGTGTAACAAGAAGTGCACCAGGTCTGTGCAAAAAAAATATATAAATTTATAGACCTTGTCAGTGCTTAAAGCACCGCCTTCAGTCTCTTTTGCACAACCAAACTGATCGTGTACCAAACCTGCAGCAACCTATTTAAGTTGTTCAAAACAGCATACTGCTGTGTTGAACTCTTCAATACTGCAGTGCCAAAACAGCACACTGCAGTGTTGGGCTGTTCAAAACAGCAAACAGCATTCTGCAGTGTTCAAAACAGTATTCTGCCTTATTTTTCTGTTTCACAGCCGAACAGCCCATAGCTACTTTGAATAACAGTTACATGCTGTTCCAAAACAGCACTTCAAATCTGTTATGAAATAGCACGATAGTGCTGTTACAGAACAGCCAAATTACGTTGTTACAAAACAGCACATCAAACGTATTGCGAAGTTGTCGATGCATCTCATGAACCAACATAGAACCACTTGCGCAGCTTATGCACACAGTCAGGTCCTGCATCACATGCACTAGGCATGCACAAACGCAACTACCGGCCCACATCGGCAACAATATTTCAGATCTGTTCTGCAGTTAATTCTTAAAATAAAATAAAACCCTAAAACTATTCATTACAACAAAAAAATTACCTCAAACGGCTTACAAATTAATCAAATTAATTAACCAAAGAACCATACAATTAACGATCATACCATGCAATCCCCATTCATCAAACATGAATATAAAATATATCATATTATAATCAAATCAAATAAATAACAGTGCCTACTCAATGACATATAAATCAATATAAAACATATTATTTTAAAAACATTGTTTTATTGGAACCTAGGCTCTAATACCAATTGAAGGGAAAAAAAAAAACAATTGTTTTTATAAAATTAAAGAATTGCGGAATATTGAGTTTTAAATTTTTTTAGAAAACTCAAGAACCCTAGATCCATAAAATAATGAAATAAAATAATAAAACTAAATAAAGATCGAATCTTGTACCTTTTTATATTGATCTCTGTGAATTGCTCACCATCTTGCCTTCCTTGATATGACTCTACATCAAGAAACAAGTGAGTGGGCACAATTATATAGAATTGTGTTCACTTTCTAGATTTTTTTTCAAAAGAATAAGAGGTGAGAACAGGTTTTTTTTTTTTTTTTCAAAGAACGTAAAACAAAACCAAAATATAACTTTTGTTAGGAAAAGAAGACTATTTCTTTTTTATTTATAGGCAACCAATTAGGGTTTTAATTAATCAAAATTAATATTTAACCCCAAGTTTATTAAAATTAAACTTTTGCCCATATAACATAATTAATTCAAAATTAATTCATGTTATATTTTGTAATCATACTTGTGACCTATAATTAATTCATAATTAATTTATACCCGGTCACAACTAAGAATTGAATTCAAGACCTCTTATAAAATTAATTAAATAATTAATAATTAACTAATTAATAATTTGAATAATCAATATTATTCATATACCAAGTGAACACATATTTTACTACTTATGTAACAAATATAATTGGACGATCCAATTACAATATTCTATATACACGTTTCTTATAGTAAAATGAGCTATCAAGGGGATCCGATGGACCTACAGTTTTGAGCTCTAATAATATCGGAATTATTAATTAAACTCTTTAATTAAATAATTCACTATTATTAATCTTAGAGTTACTCCACTAAAAACCTAAGATTGAACTCTCAAAACTATAGATGTTTTTATACAATCTGAAATTTTTAGCGTCCATTGATATAATCACTACATATGATTTGACCTTCCATAAATAGTTCATAATTAGGGCTAGGTCATAATGTCTGTTATACCCCTCTAATTATATCTTGATCCTTAAGTACCATTGATTCTTTAATGAACAATATATTCATAACAATTTATGAATTTATCTTTCGGTTTACATATGAACAGAAAGTTGAGCGCTCTTATTGTTCAAGACCTGAATCAACCCTTAAGAGAACTATTTCTCTACTTCTCGCAAAAAGGAGTGGATTCCACTATTGTATAGAATGTTCCCAGCTACTTACTAAATCATATTCCCAAAGTACGAAGTTATTGATCGAGCATCTATATCGATCTCACTCATGTAAATCAAAATACATAACTCAACAAACAGAAGTCCATAATACACTCAGGATTAAGATCAATTCATATATGATCATCTAGTCGATAAATATAAATCTCTAAGTTTAACGGATATTAATTAGAGACTCATGTTTATCGTGGTCCAATCCTATATAATCTTTATTATATAAGGTGCCTCCATTTCCATATCACTACATGAATAGTCTCGGATAAAACTATTGTACCGAATACAAAATGGATCACAACTGTAGATTTACCACAAACAAAGTACCTAGCTTCGTTTACTTTCTACGGACTCTTTAGATTACTTCTCTCAAATTAAATCCGCTTGTATATAACACTTATATACTTAGTTTGAAAATACATTTGTAATCAAGGTGTTTTTCATGACATATATAATTTTTGCAAAATATATAAATTGAATAAAATGAATATTTTATTATTATTTATTAAAACCGTTTACATAATTACAAGCTCTTAGGGCACAAAACGCAACAGTCCAGTGATACAGCTATGTGAAATTATTATGGTTGTGGTTGTTATTGTTGGGTTTTATGCCCTAAGAGCTTGTAATTATGTAAACGGTTTTAATAAATAATAATAAAATATTTATTCTATTCAATTTATATATTTTGCAAAAATTGTATATGTCATGAGAAACATCCTTGATTACTGATGTATTTTCAAACTAAGTATATAAGTGTTATATACAAGCGGATTTAGTTTGAGAGAAGTAATCTAAAGAGTCTGTAGAAAGCAAACGAAGCTGGGTACTTTGTTTGTGGTAAATCTACAGTTGCGGTCCATTTTGTATTCGGTACAATAGTTTTATCCGAGACTATTCATGTAGTGACATGGAAATGGAGGCACCTTATATAATAAAGATTATATAGGACTGGACCACGATAAACATGAGTCTCTAATTAATATCCGTTAAACTTAGAGATTTATATTTATCGACTAGATGATCATATATGAATTGATCTTAATCTTGAGTGTATTATGGACTCCTGCTTATTGAGTTATGTCTTTTGATTTACATGGGTGAGATCGATATAGATGCTCGATCAATAACTTCGTACTTTGGGGATATGATTTAGTAAGTAGCTGGGAACATTCTATACAATAGTGGAATCCACTCCTTGCGAGAAGTAGAGAAATAGTTCTCTTAAGGGTTGATTCAGGTCTTGAATAATAAGAGCGCTCAACTTTCTGTTTATATGTAAACGGAAAGATAAATTCATAAGTTGTTATGAATATATTGTTCATTAGAGAATCAATGGTACTTAAGGATCAAGATATAATTAGAGGGGTATAACGGACATTATGACCTAGCTCTAATTATGAACTATTTGTGGAGGGTCAAATCATATGTAGTGATTATATCAATGGACGTTGAAAATTTCAGATTGTATAAAAACATCTATAGTTTTGAGAGTGCAATCTTAGGTTTTTAGTGGAGTAACTCTAAAATTAATAATAGTGAATTATTTAATTAAAGAGTTTAATTAATAATTCCGATATTATTGGAGCTCAAAACTGTAGGTCCATCGGGTCCCCTTGATAGCTCATTTCACTATAAGAAACGTGTATATAGAATATTGTAATTGGATCGTCCAATTATATTTGTTACATAAGTAGCAAAATATGTGTTCACTTGGTATTTGAATAATATTGATTATTCAAATTATTAGTTAGTTAATTATTAATTATGAATTAATAATTATTTAATTAATTTTATAAGAGGTGTTGAATTTAATTCTTAGTTGTGATCGGGTATAAATTAATTATGAATTAATTATAGGTCACAAGTATGATTATAAAATATAACATGAATTAATTTTGAATTAATTATGTTATATGGGAAAAAATTTAATTTTAATAAACTTGGGGTTAAATATTAATTTTGATTAATTAAACCCTAATTGGTTGCCTATAAATAGAAAGAAATAGTATTCTTTTCCTAACAGAAGATATACTTAGGTTTTGTTTACTTGTTTCTTGGTGTAGAGACATATCAAGGAAGGCAAGGTGGTGAGCAATCCACAGAGATCAATACAAGAGGTATAAGATTCTATCTTTAATTTAGTTTTATTATTTTATTTCATTGTTTTATGGATCTAGGGTTCTTGAGTTTTCTAAAAAATTTTTAAAACTCAATGTTCCACAAAATCTTATTTTTATAACAAACAATTGTTGTTTTTTCCCTTCAATTGGTATCAGAGCCCAGGTTCCAATAAAATAATGATTTTAAAATAATATGTTTTGTATTGATATGTATGTCATTGAGTAGGCACTATAATTTTATTTGATTATGATATGATATATTTTGTATTCATGTTTGATGAATGAGGATTGCATGGTATGATCGTTAATTGTATGGTTCTTTGGTTATTTTAATTTGATTAAAATTGTAAGTTGTTTGTGGCAATTATTGTTGTAATTCATAGTTTTAGGGTTTTTATATTTTCCGAGAATTGGCTGCTGATTTGGGCGGAAATATTGTGATTGAAACGTATGTTTTATTATCTAGTTAATGATTCAGATCGGTGCGCTGGTTTTGAACCAGTGTGCATATTAGATACGTAAGAGACGGCGAACGAATGCAACGAACATGTACCTGTAGTGCATGTGATGCACGACAGACCAGGTGCATGATTGGGTGCACTGGTTGTGAACCAGTTTACTGTCCAATTCGATTGTGCGACTAGATATGGGCTGGTGGTTGCGTTTATACAGACCAGTATGACTAGTTTGTAAAAGGCCGAATGTGCGCTGCTAAGAGTATGTCATGAGTATGTGATGCACAAACAGTGTGACAATAGTTTTGGCAGTACATGTGATGTACTGAAAACTATGGACTAACATTGATTTCTCAGCACTAGTTATTAGTGTAATGTATTGAAAAGTCAAATTGTTGCACTGACAAAATTGAAATTGTTTTGTTCGTCCTGCACAAAAGACAAAACATAAAAAATTACAATTGTTGTATTTTTTTATGTGTCATGCATAAAAGTCAAAGAAGAATGCAATTGTACTGCATGTTTATGCGTGAAAGTTAATGCATTGCACACTTGTGCTTGCAACACATGGGCATTATGTGCATATGATTGATGATGCACATGTTTGTTTGTGCATTGTGCACGGTTATGCTTATGCATACACAGTGCATGATGCACTTGTTTGTTTGTGCATTGTGCACAAAACCGTGCATGCTTATGCATGCACTGTAACTTATGCTCTTGTTTGTTTGTGCATTGTGCACAAAACCATGCATGCAACATTGATTGCACAGCTCATATGTGATGGCACTCTACAATTAAAAGTGTTTTTGTTGTATACAGTGCATATTTAATGTGTTGCATGCTTAAGTATCTAAATATTTGACAATCACATGAATAAATATATTTATTGGGTTTAAAAATCAAGAAATTGGCTTTTAACCCAATCCATTTGATGGATGTTCTTGATTATTAAATTGGATTTAATTTTAAGCCCAAGAGAACCCAAGAAGACCTTGAAGACTATAAAGACTATAAGTGAAGGCCAAGGAATGCCTTGGTTAATTTATGTAATCTTAAAATTAGATTTAGGTTGTTGAAACCAAAGAACCCGGTCATACACATGTTGTTTATTTAAATTATTTATCATGTAATGATTGAATAATTTGTTGATAATATGACCATGCATAAAATATGTCATATAGAATAGATAGTGCCTACTCACTGCATTATAACATGACATGCATCATATGTATTATTTTATTTTACTATTAAATTGTTTATTAGTACAAATAGTAGAATAATACAGAGAATGCCTCTTAAATAATTTGAATTGATTTTAGTAGAAAATCATAGGTTTCAAATTAGAAATATGATTTCAATAATTGGCATTCATAATGTGGATTAGATTTTAATTAGTTAAAATCTGGTAACTTCATACTAAATCTAGTCTTTATAATTTAGATTATTTAGATTAGATTTATAAATTGAATTAGATTTTTAAGTGTTAAAAATCTGGTAATTTATTAAGTGTTAATAAGTTGTGAACTTTAGTAACTCACAAATTCTTAGTAATTTAGATTATCTTCTTAGCCGTTAATAATCTAAGACGATTACTATGAATTTTTAATAGAAAACCCTAATTCTAAAATAGTGAGTGGGAGAGGGATATATGACAATATATCCCACGGTCTCCATCATTAGTTCAACACCGTGAAACTTAAAGGCGCCTCGAGACGGCTTTGTTATCGTCCCCCTACGGGTGGTGTCCATTTAAGTTGATCAAGGTTGACTTCCTAATGGATAGGATTCCTAGATGTATCTTGGGATTGACCTACCCTACGGCGGCAATTCTCGAGTTAAGTCAATGGAATTCGAAATGATGGGTTACACTCATCAAGGAAATAATTAATTGTTAATTATTTTTCTGACCGAAAAACGGTAGTTAAATAATATAGGAATAAGAGTTATTTTGTTATATTATTTAATTGAGAATGTCTCAGTCTAACATATAAATATTTGACCTACCCTACGGCGGCACTTATTTGTGGAATGTTAGATTATCGTGGCATAGTAATTATTTTTAGAGTATTTTCTAATTCATTATTCGTGTATCATGCATCACGTTTAATTTTATGCCAAAATCACATGATATTGATTTTTGCAAAATGATATTAAATATCTTGTATTTTATTTATTTTCAGCAATGGTATCTCCGTTGATTTCTATTTTAGCTAATGATAAGCTTAATGGGAAAAATTATGTCAAATGGAAAAGTAACATAAACGCAGTCCTGGTCTGTGAAGACCTTAAATTTGTCACGACTCAGCCTTGTCCTCCCCAGCCAGCAGAAAATGCTGCACGCGCTGTGCGCGAGGCCTATGAGAAATGGGTCAAAGCTGATGAAAAGGGCTCCAAGGCCACCAAGCCCAAAGGAAAATGTTTCCATTGTGGTGTTGATGGGCATTGGAAGAGGAACTGTCCTAAGTACCTCAAGGAGCTCGAAGAGAAGAAGATGAAAAGTAAATGTGATTTACTAGTCATTGAATCTTGTTTAGTGGAGGATGATTCATCCCCTTGGATAATTGATTCAGGAGCCACTAATCATGTTTGTTCTTCTTTGCAATTGATTGATTCATATAGGCAACTTGATGAGGGTGAGTTCAACATGCGAGTCGGGACTGGGGAAGTCGTTTCAGCAAAGGCAGTAGGAGAAGTTAGACTTAGTTTTAATAATAATTGTTTCATTGCATTGAACAATGTTTATTTTATTCCAGGTTTTAAGAGAAATTTGATTTTTGTATCTAAACTTTTGGAATTTAATTATTCTGTTTCTTTTTATAATAAATCTGTTATTATTTCTAGAAATGGATTGAATATTTGTTCAAGGATGCAAGAAAATGATTTATATGTGTTAAGACCGTTAATGCATAAACCACTGCTTAATACTGAAATGTTTAAGGTTGAAAAACCAAAAACAAAATGACAAAAAATTTCTCAAAATGATGACACATATCTTTGGCATCTAAGACTTGGTCATATTAACCTTGACAGATTAAACAGACTTGTAAAGAACGGACATTTAAGCGAGTTAAAGGTCGATACTTTACCTGTTTGTGAATCTTGTCTAGAAGGTAAAATGACCAAAAGACCTTTTACTGGAAAAGGCTTAGAGCTAAGGAACCGCTAGAGCTTATACATTCGGACGTCTGCGGTCCTATGAATGTTAAAGCTAGAGACGGTTATGAATATTTCGTCACCTTTATTGATGATTATTCTAGATATGGGTATGTTTACCTAATGCAACAAAAGTCATAAACTTTTGAAAAGTTCAAAGAATTTCGAGCTGAAGTTGAAAATCAATTAGGTAAAACATTGAAAACTCTACGATCAGATCGTGGAGGCGAGTATCTCGATACAGAGTTTGAGGATTACTTGCTTGAGCATGAGATTTTATCCCAATTGACTGCTCCTGGAACACCCCAGCAGAATGGTGTTGCAGAAAGGAGAAATCGGACCCTTTTGGACATGGTGAGATCTATGTTTAGTTTCTCATCATTACCTAGTTCATTTTGGGGATATGCATTGCAAACTGCAATGTATATTTTGAATGTCGTACCATCTAAGTCAGTTCCAAAGACACCTTTAGAGTTGTGGAAAGGCCGTAAAACTAGTTTACGACATTTTCGCATATGGGGTGTCCAGCACATGTGCTGAAGAACAAGACTGGAAAACTAGAACCACGTTCAAAAGTATGCCTATTTGTAGGTTATCCAAAAGAAACTAGGGGCGGACTCTTTTATAGTCCTAAAGAAAACAAAGTGTTTGTATCGACAAACGCTACTTTTCTTGAAGAGAACTATATGAGAGATTACAAACCTCAAAGTAAAGTTGTACTTGAGGAGTTACTTCCTGGGTCAAATAGTACCCCGTCAACAACAGTTGTTGACAAAGACATAATTCAAACCACTTCTGAATGTCAGACAGATTCTCATCAGAATCATCCACCATCTCGTCGTAGTGGGAGGGTTATTAGACCACCAGTCCGCTACAGAGAGATTGGAGAGGCACAAATCGCTATCTCCGATGAGAGTGTAGATGATCCATTGACATATCAAGATGCAATGGAGGATTCTGATAAGGAGGAATGGCTTAAAGCCATGAATCTCGAGATGGAGTCTATGTACTCTAACTCAGTCTGGGAACTTGTGGATCAACCAGATGGGATAAAACCTATAGGTTGTAAATGGATCTACAAGAGGAAGAGATGAGTGGATGGAAAGGTAGAGACCTTTAAAGCTAGACTAGTGGCAAAGGGTTATACCCAGAAAGAAGGAGTTGACTATGAGGAAACTTTCTCGCCAGTAGCTATGCTTAAGTCCATTCGGATTCTTCTATCCATTGCTGTATGTCTCAACTATGAGATTTGGCAAATGGACGTCAAGACTACATTTTTGAATGGTAGTCTTGATGAAAGTATCTATATGGTACAATCAGAGGGATTCGTGTCCCAAGGTCAAGAGCAAAAGGTTTGCAAGTTGCAAAGATCCATTTATGGACTTAAGCAAGCATCTCGATCTTGGAATATAAGGTTTGATACTTCGATCAAGTCTTATGGTTTTGAGCAAAATATCGATGAACCTTGTGTATACAAAAGGATTATCGATAAGAAAGTGGTTTTCCTTGTACTTTACGTTGATGATATTCTACTCATTGGGAATGATATAGGAGTATTGTCAGATGTAAAGAGCTGGCTCGCTAGCCAATTCCAAATGAAAGATTTGGGAGAGGCCAGTTATGTCATTGGGATCCAAATAATACGAGATCGTAAGAACAAACTGTTAGCGCTGTCTCAAGCATCGTATATCGATAAGATTCTTATGCGATTTTCGATGCAGAACTCTAAGAAAGGGCTTTTACCTTTTCGTCATAGAGTTCATTTGTCTAAGGAACAGTGTCCTAAGACACCTCAAGAAATTGAGGATATGAGATGGATTCCCTATGCCTCTGTAGTAGGCAGTCTCATGTATGCTATGTTATGCACGAGACCGGATATATGTTATTCGGTGGGAATAGTTAGTCGTTATCAATCTAATCCAGGATTTGATCACTGGGTGGCTGTAAAGCATATTCTTAAGTATCTTCGGAGAACGAGAAACTATATGCTAGTGTATTCTGGAGAGGATTTGATCCCATTAGGATATACAGATTCTGATTTTCAATCGGATAAGGATTCTAGAAAATCCACGTCCGGATCAGTATTTACTCTCGGTAGTGGAGCCATTGTATGGAGGAGTGTTAAGCAATCTTGCATTGCTGACTCCACTATGGAAGCTGAATATGTAGCAGCTTGTGAAGCAGCTAAAGAAGCGGTATGGCTACGTAAATTCTTGACTAATCTGGAAGTAGTTCCAGATATGGATAAACCACTCACCCTTTATTGTGATAATAGTGGTGCAGTGGCCAATTCCAAAGAACCAAGAAGCCACAAACGAGGGAAGCATATAGAAAGGAAATATCATCTTATTAGGGAGATTGTACAAAGAGGAGATGCGAACGTGATGAAGATTGCATCACAAGACAACCTTGCTGATCCGTTTACCAAGACCTTAACGGCTAAAGTGTTTGAAGGTCATCTAGAGGGTCTAGGATTACGAGATATGTCTCATCTGCTCTAGGGCAAGTGGGAGATTGTTGGGTTTTATGCCCTAAGAGCTTGTAATTATGTAAACGGTTTTAATAAATAATAATAAAATATTTATTCTATTCAATTTATATATTTTGCAAAAATTGTATATGTCATGAGAAACATCCTTGATTACTGATGTATTTTCAAACTAAGTATATAAGTGTTATATACAAGCGGATTTAGTTTGAAAGAAGTAATCTAAAGAGTCCGTAGAAAGCAAACGAAGTTGGGTACTTTGTTTGTGGTAAATCTACAGTTGCGGTCCATTTTGTATTCGGTACAATAGTTTTATCCGAGACTATTCATGTAGTGACATGGAAATGGAGGCACCTTATATAATAAAGATTATGTAGGACTGGACCACGATAAACATGAGTCTCTAATTAATATCTGTTAAACTTAGAGATTTATATTTATCGACTAGATGATCATATATGAATTGATCTTAATCCTGAGTGTATTATGGACTCCTGCTTATTGAGTTATGTCATTTGATTTACATGGGTGAGATCGATATAGATGCTCGATCAATAACTTCGTACTTTGGGGATATGATTTAGTAAGTAGCTGGGAACATTCTATACAATAGTGGAATCCACTCCTTTTTGCGAGAAGTAGAGAAATAGTTCTCTTAAGGGTTGATTCAGGTCTTGAATAATAAGAGCGCTCAACTTTCTGTTTATATGTAAACGGAAAGATAAATTCATAAGTTGTTATGAATATATTGTTGATTAGAGAATCAATGGTACTTAAGGATCAAGATATAATTAGAGGGGTATAACGGACATTATGACCTAGCTCTAATTATGAACTATTTGTGGAGGGTCAAATCATATGTAGTGATTATATCAATGGACGCTGAAAATTTCAGATTGTATAAAAACATCTATAGTTTTGAGAGTGCAATCTTAGGTTTTTAGTGGAGTAACTCTAAGATTAATAATAGTAAATTATTTAATTAAAGAGTTTAATTAATAATTCTGATATTATTGGAGCTCAAAACTGTAGGTCCATCGGGTCCCCTTGATAGCTCATTTCACTATAAGAAACGTGTATATAGAATATTGTAATTGGATCGTCTAATTATATTTGTTACCTAAGTAGCAAAATATGTGTTCACTTGGTATTTGAATAATATTGATTATTCAAATTATTAGTTAGTTAATTATTAATTATGAATTAATAATTATTTAATTAATTTTATAAGAGGTGTTGAATTTAATTCTAAGTTGTGATCGAGTATAAATTAATTATGAATTAATTATAGGTCACAAGTATGATTATAAAATATAACATGAATTAATTTTGAATTAATTATGTTATATGGGCAAAAATTTAATTTTAATAAACTTGGGGTTAAATATTAATTTTGATTAATTAAACCCTAATTGGTTGCCTATAAATAGAAAGAAATAGTATTCTTTTCCTAACAGAAGATATACTTAGGTTTTGTTTTACGTTCTTTAAAACAAAAACCTATTCTCACCTCTTATTCTTTTGAGAAAAGAAATCAATAGAAAGTGAGCACAATTCTATATAATTGTGCCCACACACTTGTTTCTTGGTGTAGAGACATATCAAGGAAGGTAAGGTGGTGAGCAATCCACAGAGATCAATACAAGAGGTATAAGATTCGATATTTAATTTAGTTTTATTATTTTATTTCATTGTTTTATGGATGTAGGGTTCTTGAGTTTTCTAACAAAATTTTTAAAACTCAATGTTCCGCAAAATCTTATTTTTATAACAAACAATTGTTGTTTTTTCCCTTTAGTTATGTTACTATTGTGTCATTCGTATTATTTTTATGCTAGTTAATCTTAATATTGCAATGCAGACCTCTATCTTATTGATTTAGGAGGCTGCCTTCTAGCATGGAACTTATGAAGGATAATGAAACTATATAAAGATGGTTGAGTATCTCTTTTTCTATTGTTAGTATTCAGAAGGTAAAACCTTTTCAAAATAGGTGTGGTTCGGAATGAAGACTTACGTTGGTGGTTAGGTGCTTATTAGATTATCATCTACATCTAGGCGAAGGGCTTAAGATGATCAATAAAATTAATAAACATTGAATTGAAGGGAACTAAAGAAAGGGAAAAATCTTTTTATTATTGCTTAAATATGAAGAACCTGAAAAGGAGCTGGCAAGAAGGAGTTGTTTGTAAGTAACAAACCCGAAAAATCTGCTGTTACTCTCTTATTATGTAGCAAGTGAACGTATTTCCAGTCCTTTCTCATATCTATGTGACAAAGAAGTTTGAGAAAATAAATAATGAAACTTGTAAAATGGCAGAGCCATCCTCTTTGCAATTGGCTGGATGCACTAGTAATGTAGCAGTGTATGCTTCAAAATTGTATAGACACTCCAAACCTATTATTTCTTGCTTTCGACGGGAATTGCTCAATCTATTCATCTTGTGACAGATGAAGGGTGATTCTGTAAATGCTGATGCAGGACCAGCTTTGGAAACTGAGATGTATGATCAAATAAACTGTGACAAGTTAATACATAAATCAAATTTCTCAACATTCTATTGTAACAAATTTTCTCTTATCTTAAACAGATTGACATGTGAGAGTAAACAATCGCATGATTATCAGAATGTATCCAAGGATGCCACTCCTAATGCTGGACTAGGATCATCCCAGAGTACCAACGTTGCCATGGATGAACAAAAAGCACCTTTAAATGATTCAATAAAGCTTGCACCTTTAGTAGCATAATTGTGGATGAAAAATCTGGGATCCATGAATTCGGGGCATGTGTTACAACTGAGTCTCAGGTCTTTCCAAGTGATGATGTGAAAACAACAATAGTTCCTGAATTGACGAAAGAAGAATTGCTACCTTGTTTGAAGCTCTCTACTACTCCCCCGGGTAAAATTTATTTACTTAGCCTGTCGAGCATCGGCATAAACTTGAGTCAATAGTCTATTGCTTGACGGGACTTGCTGTGACCATGAGGTTGCAGTTTCTGTTACATACTTTACGAAGTCATAAATATAGGATTTCATTGCTCAACTCCATCTAAGTAACTGTGGTGAGCGCGTGTTTTACGGATTTATGCGGTGCATGTGACTCTATTGTTGATATCAACTCAGATTTTCAGAACCAAACTTTTTATGCTGAACCAATACTTTCTCTTCCAGACTCATTAGAGTCTTCAAGTAGAAGTCATACTGTTCTATCACATGAGATCTCTCGTTCAAAAATAAACAAGACAATAATTGACAGTTATGGTATGCCTAATACACCACAGAGGTACTTGGAGATACACTGATCTGTAGAAATAATGTTGAATCTTCTCCTGGGTGCTCTGCCAAGATTCCATCAGAAAACCCAGCTGATTTCAGAAGAATAAAAGCAAGACGTTCTCCCGTTAGCAATTACGACTCCACAGGCAACAACCTGCATTATGCTGGGGGAAAATAATAATCATACTTTAGGAAGTGAAAGTAATCAGCCGAAGAGCCAAAATTCATTCTTCTTAAATCCATCATTGCCCACAAAGCCAAAATTCGGAGGATATGCTCCCAAGATTTTATCCACCACATCACCATTGGTGAAATCTATTAGTGAATCCATTGGTCACTATGAACAGTTCATCCAGGATGATTTGCAGCAATCTTCTTTTAGCCAAAGATCACGGCTGAGACACAAACTGTTACTTGACAGCATCCTGAGTCGAATAAGAGCTTCGAATAGAAGAGGCAGTTCTCAATATCCATTCACGCCGTACACTGACATTTGGTCTGAAGAGGAATTAGATTTTCTTTGGAAAGGTGTGAGAAGACATGGTAGGGGCAATTGGGATGCCATATTAACTGATCCTAGACTGCACTCCTAGAGTGCACTTTGCGCCATGGAGATTGGCTAGAGATCTCTCTGAGGGGTGGCAGGAAGAACTATCTAAACTTTTGAATGATATATGTGTTTCACTATTAAAATATGCAGAAGCAGAAGCTAATTCTTTGGGCTGTAATGATGCCTTCTTGCATCGCATCAGAAGACCACGGCGAGAAAGTACGATGGATAGAGCCCGACTTTCGCTAGGTGATGTCTATTCTCGCAGAGACGGCAGTGTCTTAGATAAGCCACATTTCATCAACTTCACAAACCTCCAAAGCAAAGTTACTGAACAGATCAGGAGACCCTTCATTTATCCAAGGGCCACTCCTCCTGATTTTAAAAGGGAAATGCTTGATCAGGGTGGTTCCTTTATATATATGGGAAGCAAGAATATGAGGTGTGATCCATTATGGATCAGTAATCCTTTTACAAGTTCATCAACCAACTGTAATTTACCCCTCTGGGTTAGAGAAGCAGTGAATTGCCTTTGCCCACCTCTGAGGCCAGCAATGCCGCCAACTCTTTCTGACAACGTTTTATACTTCCCTCAGTCAGAAAAACTGAGAGTGATGCGTCATCAGAGGAGACCATATAGAATGATGATACTTTGAGGGTGTAGGCAGATTTAGTAATGGAACTTTTATCACAAGGCACGTGGCTGTTTCTCTACTGCATGCTTATTTATTGTAATCTTGAATCTTGTCTCACGTAAATGCAAACTTAGATTGCTTTCTTTTGCTGCTGTATTGAATTCACTCACTGACTGTATGATGAGATGTAAATTATGTCAACTTGGAGTGTATTTGGTATTGTCCAAAGCCTTTTTTTGGAGTAGCAAATGCACTTTCGAGTTTATTATATTTTGAACTTATATACAAGCGTTTAACAGGAATTAAAAATGACCTTTTTCCTAGTCTTTTTTAGATGAGAGTTAAATATTTTTTTTTTTTTAAATAAAGTTTAATGAATTAGAATGAAGCATCCAATGAGTGCTTAATAAACTGGTTTTTAGGCAGAAATATCTTCACAAAAGTTGGTACTAACAGAACAGAATAATAAAAACCACGACACTTTCTCACTAATTGTTTGATACAATAGTCAAAAACACCTGCTGCTTTCTCACAAAGCAAGCAAAATTCGATTAACAATGTCAACAATGTGGACAATTTCAGTCATGCCCACCTATATATATATATATATATATATATATTGTGAACTTCTGGACGTGGGTCCTCTTCTGTTCTTCCTGACTTGCTATTCCTTTTGCTGCACATCTCTCTGTTCCTGCTCTGCACTACTGGGCTCACCGTTGGACAACCGTCTCTGTGTTGATTGCCGAGGAAGTCTGTACAGAATTCATTTCTGCTATAGAATGTTATGACATAGCAAAATTAAAAACCTAAATGACAAATATTTATGTATATATATTCCTTCAATACACATGGAATTCAAAGCAAGGAAACAGATAGAATAGACATGAACATGGTCAAATTGATGAAGCAGATTTCAAAATGATGGACTAGAATAAGCTAAATTAATTTCATTTTCTGCTATAATGCTATATCAAAGCAAAATGTAAAGCCAATATTATATAAGGGGAAGAATCCAGTATAAAGGGAAGAGAAAATGTAACAGAACTCTACACAGTGGAGCACAGCTGATAGCAATTAGTTGGATTTAAGTCCTCTTAGTT
Source organism: Litchi chinensis (assembly GCA_019925255.1). NCBI lineage: Eukaryota > Viridiplantae > Streptophyta > Magnoliopsida > Sapindales > Sapindaceae > Litchi > Litchi chinensis. The sequence continues at coordinate 13,306,240 of CM034466.1, forward strand.
GAGTACGTATGTCCATTAGCCTCACTTAAAAGATAAACAAAAGATTAATTTAAATGTGCCCAGGTTGATGAATCAAACATTTGCCAAAACATGAATTGAAATGACACAGAAAACAGTGATTGCTACATGCAGGATTACATGGTACTTTAGGGCTAATCTTCTCAACATATCAGTTTAGTATTAATCCCAATGGATGTATATTCCGATATTAATATATGATTATGATCAGAATCATGGTGGTCATTAGCAGCACGGTCTTCTTTCTCATCTTCAACATTGACAATACTAAATTTCAGAGGATTTAAAGAGATTTAACTAAATTCAAGCAAATCTATCTGATTTCTATTTTCATTAAAGTCCATCTCCAACAAAGGAGGTTCCAGAAAAAATTGTAGAGGTACTAAGAAAGAATTCTAAAAAGCTTCATAATTTAAAGAAAAGTTGTTAATGAACTTAAAACAATTTAGGTCTGCTCGGATTTTCTCAAATCATTCCCCAAGGTCAAGCTAAGCATATCTCTACAATAATTTTAACCAAAAGCTACGCTCAGTAGCAACATAGCTGCTGCAAAAATATAAATTAATCCACTTGATAATGGACACTTGTAACACAGCTTTTAAAAGTACTAATTTTCTAAACAGTCAACTGGTAAAAGAACATGTATGTATCAAAATTCATCTATTAAATTAGTACACACTTATCTACAGGAGTCAGCCAACACTCCCATCTCCCAAAAAAGCATATACTAATTCTCAATATATAATTATAAAGATATATTAACCCCCACCTAAAAATCAATTTTCATGGCCCAACAAAACAGCATAGATAAACAAACAGACCATCATATCATATTGATCAGTCTGTAACACCAAAAAGTGGACCTTCAAGCATACTCACAAAAGACAAATTACAAAAAGAAAAGCACAATAAAGCAGCCCCCTCTTTCAAAATTTTTTACACTCAACAACCTAATATTATCCAGTCCCTATATTCCCACCAATAGAAGTCTTCAATTCAGACCCAAAAATTCCCCAATTTGACTCATATCAGCATACAACCCCTTCCAAGCTCGATTTTAATTTATAAAATTAAATAAAAAAATTAAAGAACTCACCAAGAAATTATGATAAACGAAGGCACGAGGCTCCCAAGAGATCACCTCCACGGCTCCACCTATTGCTCCGCCCTATCTTCACCTTCTTAGTACAAAATTGCCATCCAATGTCAACAAAATGTAAAAGAATACGAACATGTCCACTCTCTCTCGTCCCATCGATCTGAGATCGTTGGCCTTCCACGAGCCGCCGGACTCGCTAGGCAGGGGCAGGATGGCGAGAACGAGGAGGGCCAGAAATCCGTTTGACCATTTTTTGTTCTGACCGCAGTCGTATACCATTTGATGAGGGCTCGGAGGCTTGGGAAAGAAATTAAATGAGAAAAACGATTATTTTATTATACAATTTTAGCATTATAATTTTAAAAATTTTCTAAATGAATTCAATACCAACTTTTAAAAATCCCTTAAAAACTTTTTTCTTTTTCTTTTTATTTTTATTTTTTGGCATTTTCTATAGAAAATCTTGTGATTGTTATCAGTTCTGTCATTTTTAGTAAAATATTGCAAGTTGAATGTTGTAAAAAACTAAATTTCTTGTAGTGGTTTCACCAAAAACATAATTAATTAAAAGAGGAAATTACAAATTAGCTACCTGGTTGGAAACAATTTACTGATGGAGTAAATGTTATCTACTTATTACAATTTAACTACCCACTTCCAATAAAAAACTATTAACTTTAACAATTATTCTAGTCAAATAATAAAATGACCATAATATCCTTGAATTTAAATAATATTAAAAAATAAACTAAAATATTTTTTATAAACTTAAAACAACAATCCTAAAATAAAATTATTTTATTTATTTTATTTTTCACTCCTCCTTTTCTTCTTCCCATCGCCGATCTCCACTTCTTCATCTTCCCTCTCGCCGACCTCCTCTTCCTCTTCCAGATCTGCCATTGCCGACCTTCACTTCCTCATCTTCTCGATTGTCGACCTCCCTTCCTCTTCGCTGACCTCAACCCCCAGGCCCGAATCATCACCGGAGCACCGGCAGTCTTCCTTCTCTCTTCTTTCTTCTTCTTCTTCTTCTCTTCTTCTTCTTCTTCTTTTCTTTTTTCGAACCCAGAAATCTGGGTTCGTTCAAAACGAACCCAGATGAACTTCATTGAACGAACCCAGATTTCTGGGTTCGCTGTGAACAAACCCAGATTTCTGGGTTCGCTCACAGCGAACCTAAATTTCTGGGTTCGTTTTGAACGAACCCAGATTTCTGGGTTCGTCACAGCGAACCCAGAGATTTCTGGGTTCGTTCAAAACGAACCCGAATGAAGTTCATCTGGGTTCGTTTTGAACGAACCCAGATGAAGTTCATCTGGGTTCGCTGTGAACGAACCCAGAAATCTCTGGGTTCGTTTTGTTGTGTTTTGATGATTGAAGATATTGGGTTTTGATGATTGAAGGTGTTGGGTTTTTATTTTGTGGGTTTGATTGAAGATGATTTTGGAATTGATTGAAGATAATGTTTGAAGAAACTGATGTTTGGGTTGATTGAAGATGATGTTTGGGATTTCTACCGGATGTTTGAAGAAGATGATGTTTGGGTTTGATTGAAGCCTGGAAACCAGAAATCAATTCTTTGGTTTCCAGATTTTTTTTTCAAATTAATCGAGGTTTTTTTTTTTAATTATTTTTATTTTTGACTATATTTTATAGTTAAAAGACAGAAATACCCATAAATTTATTCAAGTTGACTAACCATTGACTGACCTATACTAATGATGGGTAGTTAAATTGTAATAAGTAGATAACATTTACTCCATCAGTAAATTGTTTCCAACCAGGTAGTTAATTTGTAATTTCCTCTAATTAAAATATATTTACTACAAACTTAGATTAATAAATTTATATTTAAGAATAATAATATATATAAATTATGTTTCTCTATTATGAGGTATGTGACTTCTAAATTCACTTTCAAACCTCATATATACTTGCCCGTGCAATTTATTGAGCCGAAAACATTCCTGCAGCTGTTCCTTTTGATTGGCGTCATGAGGCTCACGATACGCAAACGATAAATAGAATACAGGACCAGGATAACTTTTTATCGATCCGCTGTATGTTTGTTTACGAGGCAGAGAAATCACCCAGTCCAATTCCCAACCATGCAAAAAGCCCTTTTGGACCTTGCGAATTCCAACATCTGTTGTTGATAAGTCCTCAAGATACTCTACATCGTGCTTGTAAAGTGGACGAATGCCACACCTCTTCACCAAAGCACCATTCCTTTTATCGATGCGAAAGCGAGCAATATGACTTTCTTGTGCACAAAATACTCTTTCACGAGATAAATAGGCCAACCAAAGGTGATCGAACTTGATAGTTGAGAAAGGGGCATCAAAATCACTGGCAGTTGTCATTAAACCATCTGAATGATCACCAGGTGAAAACACTCCACACAGAGCAAATCCGATGAACTCATCATTGAACCAGCCATCAGGTAGTATTCCATATATGTCATTCCCTTCATTCTGACAATTGAAAAATTTTGGAATTTCACTTCCTGGGAGACGAATATAAAATTCAGAATAAGAAGAGCTTCCACATGAAAAGGGATTGTGATTGCGTCTAACACTTATCTGCAATAGAAAATGCTGTATTAAAAAATCTGAATTTATCAATATAATAAAATAGAAACGTGCCACAACAACAGGACTCAGAAATTGATATGATTAGTGAAACTATAGAGGACAAAAGCTGGAAAATTTGAAGGAAAGATATCAGATGCTTGTTTAGGAAAGAGAAACCTGAAGACAGTGTTTCAGCAACATAATTGCCAAACTGTCTTTGTTGCTGCCTTGAGTCTCATCTAGGCTGAAGCAATTGAGAAATTCTAGTCCAATCACTGAAGAGGCGAGTTCTTGTAAACTTGATACTGTTTTCAAGGAAGTACAATCATCTGTCCGTACAGATATTAATCCAGGTGGAAGCTTTGGCAATGACTGAAGCCTATGGCATTTCTCCAAGCAAAGAACTTCAAGCTTAGATAATTGACTGATGGTATCTGGTAGGCTAACAAAGTTGTTCCCACTGATATTTAACTCTCTTAAGGAGTATAAGGAGCCCAAATCTCTCGGGAATGCTCCGTCCAAAAGATTGCAGTCACTGAGATCTAATGTTTGCAAAGAGGACAAACTTGCAAGAGGAGGCAACAACAAACGCATAGAAGTAGGCTTTCTACTTGGCAACAATCGTGAAAACAGAAAAGAACTCCAAGTTTTCGGTGGTCCTCCTTTACATCCGCGGAATGACAATATTCTAAGGTTCGTTAATTGTACAACGGATGATGGTACTTGTCTTATAGCAGTCCCAGTGACATCTAGCTCCTCCAAATGCTTCATTTCTTCCAAATTGAGGGGCAGCTTGTCTAGTTTTGAGCAGCCATGAAGATTAAGAATCTGAAGAGATTTCAACCCACAAACGTCACTTGGAAATTTTACAAGATTTTTACATTTATTCAAATTCAATATAACAAGCCTTCTAAGAAATCCAACGGATTGGTGAACCTTAAGCAATCTTGTACAATGTTGAAGATCCAACCTCTCAAGGTTTGGAATCATTGTAAAATCCGGGGTTCTAACAAGGTTTTGGGAGTAATTGAGCTCAATAGTTGTTAGCTCTCTGAAAGGCTGTAAAAACAAAAACTAAATTAATCAAAAACTAGTTTTCATGACCTTTATTATGTTTTCAAAAACAGTTGTGGTAGTGTACCTTAATGTCATTCCATAGATACTCAATGCGGCTATAACACAAACTGAGTTCAAAAAGTTTCTGTGGATGGAAACTGGAAGGCAAAGTCTTCAACGGGTACCCTCGCCATTTGAGAAACCGTAACTCATTCGATAAGAACTCAAGATCTTCAGTAATGTGAATATTATTGATATCGAGAAGTCTTAAATTACTCATGGTTGAGAAGCATTTACCATTCACGTATGTAACATCCTTATTATATTTGACAATTTTCATAGCTTTAACAACTGAAGTTCCCTAGTGAGAAAAATGAACAATGTGCATAATTAATAGAAAGAAGTTATTTGAACTATGATATTTAGGCATTATGTGAAATATTAATACATAATTAGCTATATTCTTTGGAAAATGTCTCACCATATTTCTAGCCAACACGCTATGGACATCTTGACACAGCCATAGTCTACTCCATTTGCCAGGCTCATCAGGGTGTTGTTCGCGAACAATTTCCCAACCCATTCCTTGTACCAAATCATGCATTTCCAACTTGTTATCTTTAATAGTTATCAAAGATCTTTCTACTAGAACTCCTATTCCAACATCTGGGTAAAATTTACAACAATCTAATATTTTTTTGATTTGATCTACATCCTCTCCTTTGAAGAAACATGCAATATCTAAGAATATTTCCTTTTCAGTCCTTTCCAATCCATCATAACTAATTCGAAGTATTTTCACAATTTTTTTATTAGGAAACGCTTCCAATCTTTCCAATGCACTGTTCCATTCATTGACATTTCTATCACACAAAAATGATCCCAAAACTTCAAGAGCTAATGGAAGTCCATTTGCATAACATACAACCCGCTTTGAGAGCTCAACATGATCATTTGTCGGTTTTATGCCTTTTAGGGCTTTCAAACAAAAGAGTCTATGAGCTTCATCATAATTTAATCCTTTGACCTTATAGATATTGTTGATTTCATGGCTTATCAACACACGTTCATCTCTAGTTGTAATGATGATTCTGCTTCCAGAACCAAAACAGTCTTTACTTTCAGCCAACCATTTTAATTGTTCTAATTGATCCACATCATCAAGAACAAGAAAAATCTTCTTCCTACATAGCCATTTTCTAATCAAACTAATCCCTTTATGATAATCATATATATTCAAATCTTTTTCCTTTAAGACCTCATAAAGAAGCATTTCGTGTAAACTTTCAAAACCCTTTTTTTCACAGACTTCTCTAACATTGGCAAGAAAGCAACTACCTTCATATTTGTATGAAAGCCTTTCATATACAACTCTAGCAAGTGTCGTTTTACCTATTCCTCCCATCCCACAAATGCCAACAAAGCGAATTTCATCAAAAATATCAGGTCTTAAAAGCTCATAAATCTCCTCCACACGAGAATCTATCCCAACGAGTCTTCCATCGACACTTGAAAAATATTGAATTTGATTCAATCTTTTCCAAATATCGTCAACAATATCGGTGATCAACTTAGCTTCAGACCTGCAGTGAAGAAGAATGCTAACTATTTAAACCCTAATAGGAAATAATAATTTATGTTTTACATTATATTTTGAGAGCATGATCTGTTCAAGCCACCCAACTTGAAAAAGCTTGTAAAGGTGTTAAAATTATTTCAAAAAGAAGCATTAGTGAAAATTTTCTATGTAGCCTAACCAGTGTCAGACACAACAAAAGTCATAGAATTTCAACGCTCTAAAGTTAAAAGATAAAAAGTCACCTGTCATGTAAAGGCCATCCAGAGAGATCGGCAACCTGTGTGAGAGCTGATCTCCACCTCTCCAACTGCTCCAGGTTATCCCTGAAATCTTGTTCATGTTTCTCAAAGGCTTTCTTGAATGCTCCTCTCTGTTTTCTCACATCTGATGGATGTACCTTGTAAAAAACTGGCAAAACAATCTGATTCGTTGCCTTCATGCACTCAACAATCTTTACAAGTTCATCCAAACACCATGTAGAAGAAGCATAGTTTTCGGATAAGACAATGATTGAAACCTTTGATCTTTCAATTTTTTCCAAGAGCTCAGATGAAATCTCTTTTCCTCTCTCAAGTCTTTTATCATCTCTAAACGTGTAAATTCCTTTATGATCCAAAGCAGCATACAGATGATCAGTGAAGTTGTTGCGTGTATCTTCACCTCGAAAACTCAAGAACACCTCGTATGTCCATTGACTATTACCCCCCGAAGAAGAAGCTGGAGAGGATTTCTGTCTCGTAGAAGCCGACAATGATGAATCATCTTCAGTAGCTCGTTTTTTCTCAGCGTTGGAAGCTGCCATTGAAGGGTTGATAGCTTGTTTGTTTTCAGAAACAGAGGACTTGGAAGTGCAAGCCTTACAGTAGCAAACACAGTCCTTCTAAGCTTCTAAAAGCATGATAGCGAGAGATAACCTCAAATTTTCCAACAACTTTTCAAATGCTGCATTGTCCAGGCAATTTTTTTATTATGTTGTGCGTATAGAAACAATTAACCAATTAATAATTGGTGATTATTTATAAATCAAACAATTAAATATTAATAAATAAAAAGTTTAAAAATCACAAAATTTTTAATTAAATAAAACACATTCTCGTTAGTGGAATTATTTTTTTTTAGAACTCAAAAGTGCAATTATGTTGTCATAAATAAAATAATTAATTTTTAACAAAGAAGGCACAATGAAACCTAGTTTTTTAATTAAAAAAAATAATAATAATGAAAGCTTGGGTTGGATAAAGTCATGATCAAAGTCAAGATCATACACGAGTTTGAAATTGATCAGTTGAGTTCCTCCTTCACTCCAATCAGATCCCACAGCCCCGCACGACCTAAGAGATTTTTTCACAAGCTGTCACACTCAACAGCTGAGTAAACAATAAACCATTATTGTACGGTTAGTTTCACTCCAACCGAGTGTTCATTTATATGTTCATTGCGAAAGTTAGAAGAAAATTATATTTCATGTTATATCTTATAACATATATAATTAATTTTATATCATCAAATTAAATAAGATAATATTTGGTAAGGTGTGAAACAATCAACTAGATATCTTTTCTAGCGCAATTTTGATGGTGGTATATATGTGGCAAATGAATGAAGAAAACTATGAAAAGACGAAAACAAAATCTCAGGCTATCCTTATAAATGGAATTTAATACATATAAAATTGATAATTGCATTAGCAATATCAAACAAGATATTCCTTTTCCTTATATATAATAAGCCTAACTCTAGGCTGTATATATGCAACTATATATAAAGAAAAAGTTATTATTATTATTATTATTAGTAGTAGGGATACTTATATTTTGCCCCCCAACTTTTAATCATAATGTGAAAATGATTCCCTAGTTTCATAATTAGTCATTTTTCCTGCCATTATTTTTTCGTTAAAAGGTTGACATTGACACATGCAAAGCAATAAATTACTTTTTTGCTCTTGATTTAAACTTAATTAAAATAAAATTGAAAAATCAAAATACATTTAATTAAAATAAAATTACAAAAGAATATCTCCACTATCAATCTTTGAAATGGATAGTAGGAGATCAAAATTAATTTAATAATAATAATAAATAAATAAGAAAATAAATAACAAATAATGCAAAAAAAAAAAAAAATCTCTACTGTCTATCATGTGATGCACAGTGAGAATTAATTTAAAAATAAAATTTAATATTTATATTTATTTAAAAAATTAATTTTAAAATTTTATTAAAAATAAAGAGAATATATCTCCACTGTTCATCTTTGGTAATCAAAGAATTAAAAAAGAAAATCAGAAAAAAAAAAAAAATCAACACCAAATTTGATGCTAGTTTAACCCAGTTCTCCTTCTCTTCAATTCTCATCAAAAAAATTATTAAAAAAACAAAATCAAAATTAAAAAATCAACACCCATGGACGGTAATCGTGGATGGCGACCTACCCAGAAGAACACCACCAAAATCAAACACTCACACTAACCCAAAACACCTAGAAACCCACCTATAGCCACCCACCACTAGATGGGTTTCTAGTCACACCCACCCATGGATAATAACCAATATCAAACACTCATCTATAGCCACCCATCAAATGCATCCAACACCTATCACACCCACCCATTAATCATATACGAACGACCACCAACATCAAACACCCACCATATCCATCCACACCCACCCAGAACACCTAGAAACTATCCACCCACCACCACTACCAAAATCATCAAAAACTACCCAACTTAGATGAAAATCATAAAAAAAACACTAATATCACCAAAAATCATAAAAATCAACAGTTGGGTTCAAACCTAAATTATGGGTTTCTTACTGGTCTCATCAAAGAGAGAAAAGTGAGGAGGATCGATGGTGGGAAAGGAAAAGAGGAGAATAAGGGAAATTTTATGTAAGGGTCGCTACCGATGAAGCCGTAGTCATTGAATTTCCACTGATAGAGATGACGATATATATATATATATATATATATAGAGAGAGAGAGAGAGAGAGAGAGAAAAGTTTACCAATAGAGAGAGAGAGAGCAAATGATGAGAGAGAAAGAGTTTTTTTAATTTTTTATATCAAATTAATTTTTAATTTGATTTCCACTGTTCATTCGAATGATGAAGATCAATACTTATTTTAAGAACAAATTATAATTTAGCTATTTAGTTGAAACTGTAATTCAAATGAAAGAACTGTTTCGATTTTATTGCAATTTACTCCCCTGTCGTTAGCAAATTTCCATTACATTGAATGATGAACAGTGTAAATGTGACAAAAAAACTCTTGGTGGTTGAAATCGACCAATTGATCAATAAAAATAAAAAAATAAAAAAAATTAAAACTAAAAAATTAAATAAATATTGTTTTAATAAGATTTCTACCATCCATCATAAGACGGACAATGGAGATTAGATTGAAAAAAATATAAATTTAAAAATTAAAAATTAAACAAACAAAAAAAATTAAATTAAAAATTAAAAAAAAAATAGTAGAGATCCAACCATGAAGAACAACTTAAGGAACAACTTGAAAAGCACCCTCACATTTCCTCCTCTAAATCCCCGATTCAGACACTCCACTTGCTACAAAATTAATTTCAAAAACCAAAAATCTAGTAAAAAAGAGCCATACAACAATAAAATCAAGAACTATTCTGATCTTCAACAAAATCAAAAACAAAACCTAAGTTTTAGGTTCAACAAAATCAACAACATAATATAATAAAAAAGGCATTTTTTTTTATCAAGCATGTTCATGTTCTGAGTTCCAATCAAACTCAGAACCACCACACCCACCACTTCTCTTTCTTTTCACCGACAAAATCTAGCATTGCCCAAAAAACTGTCATATTCTTCAACCAAACTAACCCCACCACTTTCCCTTCTCTTTACATAAAAAATTGTCATATTTCTTCAACCAAACCAATTTAGAATTTTGTCTTCTTCACAGCCTAACCTACAAAACTTGGGCGTCGCTTCCCTCAAAACCTGATTAAACACCTCCCCTGAATAAACTTGATCCAATGCCTTACCCATAAAACCTGGTGTTGCTTCCCTCAGATTTGGGTATTAATTTAAATGAAGAGAGCGATGGATGAAAACTGATAGTGAAAAGGACGTCGACCTCTTCTTTTTTCACTTCCATCACCTTCATTTTTCCATTGCCCTCCCTGTCTTGCAATCGATAATGCTCCTTTTGTAATGCCCTCTCCTAAGATTGTACTGTGTCCATGTATGAGAGGAAATAAATTTTATTTATGAAAATAATAAAAAGGGATTTTAGAGTATTTGGAAGTGCAATTTAATTTCTATAGAGTTTTCGAGATAATTGGGAGAAAATTTAATATTAAAAGTTGAGGGTAGAATGGTAAAAATAAAAGATTTTATCAAGAATGAAAGAATTGTAAATATGAGAAAATGACAAGGACATTGGGAAAAAATGAAGAATTCTCTAGAATCTGGTAAAAGTGTAATTTTAAAGAAGTCCAAGGGTGAGATCGAGCTTAACCCATGCCTATAAATATAAGTGTGTGGTGGGTGTGTCGGCAAAAGAAAAATCTGGAAGAGAGAAAGAGAAAGAGAGAGTTGTCATCGGAGAAGGAAAGAGAGTAGATCTACAGCTACTCCTGGTTGATTTCTGCCATTTTAAGGGAGATTAAGCTGATTGGGAAGGTAAGGAATCAGATCTGATAAGATTTAATGGAAAAAGATATGATTTTATATGATTTTAAGCTGATAAGAAGTTGTCGTGAATAGCTTTTGGTGTGCAGATGTTTAACCAAAGTTCTTATATGTAGATCTGGTGGATTGAAGCTGCAAGCGAGAGAGAGAGCAAGGCAAAAAGGCTGAGTAAAGTCTGGTAAGTGAAATTGCTGAGATGATTTTGTGGTAGTTTGATATTGTTTTAGGATGATTCAATTTGTGTCGCTGAACCTGATGAGGTCGCAACCTGAGTTTTGGTGAAGAACTGATATGTTGTTTTAGTGTGTGTGAGCTGAGTTATGTGTCAGGGCAGAAGCTCGCGAGGTGTGAGCTGAAGGAGGTCCTCAGTGTGTTCAGCTGGTCGAGATGGTCAAGCTGAGCTTTGCTTGCTTCCCATCTCACCTGTCTGGATTGAACTTGAGGGTGAGCTCGCGAAAGGAGCTAAGTGAGGTCGCAGCTTATCAGGGATGCCTGGCCGAGTTGGCCTAAGGTCGTAGCTCGCAAAGCGAGCTGAGAAGTATGAAAAGCGACCTGAGCTCAAGGAAAATCTCAGCTCGTTAAAGGAGCGAGCTGAGTGAGCTCGCTAGGATTTGAGTGCCCTCAACTCGAGTTGAGCTGGGCAGAGTAGGAGCTCGCTGAATGTGCGAGCTGGGCGAGCTGAGATGCGAGCTCGTAGCTCGAGTTGGCCTGGTAGTATCGTAGCCTATAACAGCTCGTGCAAATTTAAGAGTTTGAGATAATAATTTAGCTAGCTAAGTGAAAGTTTCGTTTGTGAATAAATTTAGGTGACAACGAGCTGAGGGAGGAGGTCGCTAAGGAGCTCGCAAAAGCATTGACGCAAGAGAATAGGACAGCAAGCAGTGAGTGTGAAAATATTTTTATGTTAAATGTTTTTTAGACTTTTCTACAATTATTATATGACTTCTTATAAAGTATTTTTAGCCCATCAGTAGTTTATATTTAGCATGAGATTTTTGCCTACTTGAGATATAGAAAAGTAAAAAAAAAAAAAAAAAAAAAAAAAAGTAAAGATTTTCAGTGACTAGTGGAATAACCCAAACTTATTGATAGATAGACCTTCTAGCACTTTAGACCCGGCCGGTATACCCCACAATGTAGGGCAAGTATTGGGAGGGTTAGTCTACTAACATTAGGGGGATAGAGTCTGTTATGTCTGTGAGTCGCTTTCTACACCGTGGGGTATTGTCTCGCTTGCGATGTGCGATGATAGTTCTGCCACGCAGTTGCGGGATGTCTTTGTAGCTTTGTCGCTGTGCGCGATGATGGATATTCCGCCACGTGACCCCCCATACTAAGCAGAGCTGGTTTACCCGTTCATGTGGTTATAGCTTTCTTGGGTTCCCCATTAGTACAGATTTTAATAAGATCAGTATACCATTGAAAATCAGATTTCAGAAAGAAATTATTTTAGAAAAAGTTTTCGAATTTCTACAGAAAAATTATGAAACTCAAGTTTTTGAAAACAAATCTTTTTAAAAGAAAAAAATGTTTTCAGGAGATATTTTATTAAACTTAATTTAAAATAAAACCTTCAGAAAAACTAGGCTTTTAGCTTACACCCCTTTTTGGTTTTATGTTTCAAAACCTCCTAGTGCAGGTATAAGAAATCAAGGTACCAGTCTGCAGCAATCGGGCTAGGTGGGTCAGACGACTGATGACGTAGCATTTCATTTTGTGACCATTGGGTTTTAAATATTTTTATTTATCATGCTATTAGATGTCTTTTAAAGATTGAACAATATTTTGTGGATATTTTACGTAATCACGTTGATATGTCTACTTTGATTAATATTATTAGCTATAATTATCAAAATGCTTTTCAGATACACTTTTAAGTAAGTGGTTTTTAGATACAAGTTCGCTTCATGACGTCCTTTTGGGATTTGGTATTTAGATTTCAGAAGGGCCTCGTGGGGTGCCCGGCAGAACCGTCGGGTCCATTAGAGGGATTTCGGGTCAGGTCTTGTCACCTTTCCATTTCTTTTCCTTCTCTCTCTTTCCTTTCCTCTTACTTCTCTCTCTTTTCTTAAATAAACTTGGGTTTTGAAACCTATTTCTAGGTTTCCATTTATATATATATATATATATATATATTTGGATTTATGGAAACCTAGAAATGGGTTTTAAAACCCCAAAATGGGTTCTTTTGATGATACAAAAAAAAGTGGATTTTCTGGAGTTTTAATGGGTTCTTGATAATGGGTTCAAGATGAAGAAGATGATGATTTGGGGTTGACATAATTATTCAAATTGATCTACACCGTCCATCTGAAGAGGAAAAAAACGGTGGAGATTTGATTATTAATTTTTTATTAATTATTTAATTTCCATTTATTTTTTAATTTATACTTAATTTTTGAAATTTTTTAAAATTGATGTACTCCATTCGTCTTAATGGACAGTGGTAATCTGATTAATTTTTTTATTTAATTTATTTCAATGTTTTTAAAATAAAAATAAGATTAAAAGATAATTTTACCCTTTAACTGATTAAAAGATAAAATTATCTTTTAATCAGTTAACTCTAATTGACTTCCACTAACAGTTGGAGGTACGGTGGATGTGGTAGGGTGGTAGGCATAAATAGCAATAAAATCCAAACAATTGCTCCGTTTGAGTTACAATTTCAACTGAGTGGCTAAATTTTAATTTTTTCTTTCTTTAATTTTTTTTTCAAATAAATAAAAATTAATCTTTTTATGGTTTTTATTATTTTTTGTTAGTTTATATTTACTTATCACCTTCGTTTACCATTTTACCCTTCCACCTCTAATGGCAATGGACAAAATTGGTAATGGCGGGGTGTTGATTTTTATTTAATTAAACTTTGGGAAGGAAAACTGCTAATTAAGAAACTAGAGGGATCAATTTTAAATTATGATCAAATGTTGGGGGGCAAATTATAAATATTCCAAGAAATTAAAATAAAAAATATTAACAATTTTTTTTTTAAATTATGCCACCGTCCATTAACATGATGAACGATGGACATAATTCAAAACAAATAAAAAAGTTTTAAAAATTAATAATAATTTTTCAAAATCATTTCTTACAAAAAAATTATGTCCATTGTCCATTAACATGATGGACAATGGACATAATTAAAAAAAAATAAAAGAAAAACCAAAATTTTCATCATTGAACACTTCTCTCTCTCTTTGTGTGTTTTTCTCTCTCACTCTCTCTCTACTTCTCGTCTCTTTTTCTTCTTCTTCAACTTCTCTTCATCAGTCTCTTCTTCTTCCTCTTATTCTCTTGTCTTCTTCTTTTCTCTCCACCATCAAGATCTGTGCCCTCACCACTATTTCATATACCTCTTCTGCCACCCTCATCACCAACTGTACTCCTACCTCTCTTACTTGCTGTAAGATTAGCGTTGCCATTGATCTATCATACAAGTCCACCTTTATCGTCAACTAGGCTTTGAACCAATATCTCCATCTTGGTAATGGTGTCGTCCTCATCTATGTCTCTACGACCTTTATCCTTTTCAGTAAGGATTGGGGCTTGTCTCCAATAGTGTTCGACTCTTCAATGATTTGCAATAGTGTTTGCACTTATGGTGTGAGGAAGAGAAGGTGGGGGCTAGGGTCCCATCGTTGTCGATCTCCAACACTTGGAAGGGTTTAGGAAGGGTTGAAGTGTAGAAGAAGAAGCAGAAGGGCAGCAAAGGGGTGGTGAGGTTTGTGTTGAGAATGTTGAGGAAATAAAAGAATAAGAGTTTTTTTTTTCTTTTTTCTTTTTTCCATTTTTGAGCTTGATTTTGTATGGTTGAGTGATTAATCTAGTGATGATTTTTGAGTTTTGATTGGTGATTGATATTTGGTGATGGTTTGAAGATAAAAACCTAGGTTGAACCCATATCTTCAAAAAATCATGGTTTGAAGATAAAACCTAAGTTGAACTCATATCTTCAAAGTTCGAAGATCTAGGTTCAACTTAGGTCTTCATTTTGTTTTTTTAATTTTTTCTAATTTTTTAAAATTGTTTGAAATTAATATCTACCATCCATCATAGAGATGGACGATGAAGATTAAAAGAAATTAATAATATTAATTATTTATTTATTTAACAATTTTTAATATTATTATATTAAGAGATAATTTTATAATTGGGGGGCAGTATAGTCTTTTTGCACACTATTACTGTCAGAATCTACTTTTCGATAACAAAGTTGACAGAAGGGGACAAAATGGGATTTGTCCAAACTATAGGGAGGTAATTAGTAATTAAATCAAACAACAGAAGGGATATTAGAATTATCCCTTTTATATACTATAGTTAAGCTATTACTTATAAGCTTAAACTTATGGACATAACAGTTATTGATATAGTAGCAAAGATAGGAGCTTTTAAGTTCAAATCCTTTCTCACTCTTTATCTAGAATTCTTGTATATTTAAATATTATATGGTAGAAGGAATCTAACATGTGTTTGGTGTTCACCATTTGTCCACGTTACATCTAAAAGAGCATGTTAACGTATCAAAAATTTCATTAATCTCAATCTTAAAATAGTTAAAATTACTCATTTTAAAAATTTGGTTCTAATTTGAAAATTCACAAATATATATATTTTTAGTGAAGAAATTCACAAATGTTATTTTCTAGCATATAGTCAAAACTTATATTCATTAGTTAGCATCACTCCATGGTTGTTTTCCTCAATGCTTTAGGTGAAGAGTTATTATTTCTTAATAGAATCATGTGCTTGTTAGTTATATAAAACAAGGACCCAAGAGCCCATCAACATACAACCTTCATGTGCCATAAAGTATATGTAAATTTAAGTGCAATTAATCAATAAAAATATAATTTGTGTCATCCACGTTCAACTTACATTATTTTATTTACTTGCAATTTGGTATAACCTAGTTGCAACTACAAGACTTTGTATTTCCTAGGCACCTAACATGCATGCCAAAAAGAGTTGTGTTGAAGTTAAATCAATGTAAGTTTAAGTAGAATTATAATTTGTAATATTAAGTTTTTATCTTTGTTCAAGTTAGAATAAATTTTTTGAAGCCTGATAAAATTTGAAAGATGGAATTAATTTCTTGTAAATAGGCTTGACGTGTTGAATTATTCAAATAAAAAAGAAACATTCAAAAAAATATAGGCCAAAATGCCAAAATAAACCACTAACAATGATCGAAATAAAAGATTAAAAGCTCATTTCGATTTAAAAAAAAATATATATATATATATATATAGTTTTCCATTGTGTTTCAATATCTATTTTGACATTTATAATTGAAATTAGAAATTGATTTTTGATGCTAACATATACTCTAATCAAGAAGCGAAAGAGTACGACTTTGTTGCCTAAAAAAAAAAAAAAATACTCTCCCTACTCATCAATTATCTCGTTTAGTGTGTAAGATTGAATGTGATAGGATTTGATTGGATTAGATAAGATAGGATACGATGTGATTACATGGGATTGGGTATGCACTGTAATGTATTTGATGCAATTGAGATTATATTAGATTTAATTAGATTTGACTGAAATAATTTGCAAATAAAATATTTGAATTAATTTTAAATATATTTAATGTAAATAATAAATAATAAAAACATAAATTAATTAAATATAATATATTTTAAATAATATTAAAAGATTAATTTATAAAATAATTTAAATATGTTTAATATTTAATTTAGGGAGAACTTCATTCTAGTCCCTATGTTTTTAAAAAACTTCTCGTTTTTAAATGCGAATCCATTTATAGTCTTCATGGTCCCTTACTTTTCAAAAACTCATCAAATTAGTCATTCTGTCATAATTTTTAATAAAAACATAAGGACCAAAATGAAGTTCTCTATTAAACATAACCAAAATGAAGTTCTCTATATTAAACATAGGGACCAAAATGATGACAGAAGGACCAATTTGATGAATTTTTAAAAAGTGAAGGACCATGAAGACTATAAATGGATTCGCATTTAAAAACGAGAAGTTTTTTAAAAACATAGGGACTAAATGAAGTTCTCCCTTTAATTTATTATATTGATTAAAAATTATTAAAAGAACATAAAAAATGAAAAAAAAAATAAAAATATAATATTAAAAAAGTCAAGTCCCCCCTTTCGGGATTTGTGAAAACCACCAAAGCGGATGGGTCTCCAAATCCCATGCAAGTGGGATTTTAAAAGCGGGACCCAAATTGTTTGGGAAAACAATTTTCCTCTTCCACCATTACTCCAACTGGCACTACGGGTAGGATGGGAGATTTTACTTTCCAAACCCATGTGATTTCCAAGGCACCAAACGAGCCCATAAAGGTAAATAACTGGTTAAAACAATTAATTTTATTACCCAAACCCACCAACATACTCCGATTATATCATGAATCCTACTACTTTATCTCTTTTGAATCAATACAACCATCAAAAACAATTTATTTATGTTTTATAAATCATGTCCTATAGTAATTTTGCATTTCATCATTAGTTGCATTATCTTTTTCTCTTCTTTTTGGTAAAAGATTATTCATATCATTAGTTAGTCAAAAGAATCAACGTATGCAGAGGAGAAAATGTCATGGTTTATCCTTTACAAGAATTCTCATGTTTTAATAGTTCATGCTAACAACCAAGTTTTCATGATCTAACATCTATGATTTTAATGTCATTAAAAGGTGAAACTAGAAAGAAGTCATATTGTTAAAGTTAAAGCCTAAATTAGTAATGTGATGCTATGCAGATGCATCGAAGGTTAAGTTGACTGTAGAGCTTCTAAAGCCCTAGAAGAAAATGTTTTGACAGCAATAGTGCATCGCACGACTTATATGTCGCAACCTAAAGTTGCACCACAAGTGGTAGGCAAGCCACCAATCAGTACCACTACTAAGCTCCGCGACCTAGTTTGCGATCTAGAAGTCATGCCACAAGTCACTTGCTTTGGTCACCCACATTCAACCAAAGCGTGGCGTGACTTAATACATCGACATTGAAGTCACACCACATCTCACGAGCGACTTCGACCATGTTCAAAAATACGAGTCTCATTCGAATTAAAACTCTTTTGACCTTAGAACTATATATACCTAAGTACAAGTGTTTCAAACTTGTATCGACAGTGATCAGAGTTGATCAAAGTGAGAAAGAGAAATATGAAGAGGGTATGAGAGTGATTATTTGTGAGAGTCATGAAAGAGACAAGTTATTATTTGTAAACATCGTTATATAGTAGAGAAGAGACTTGGTGGACATAAAGGATTTCTCGAACCGCATAAAAATCTGATGTCTCTTTATTTATTATTTTATGTATGTGCTTAATTTGTACTTTATGATCACTCATTACTTTCTAATATATATTACACTATCCACAAAATGGAGTCTAAGTTGATTTGGTACTCTGGATAGTTTTTGCTTGCAACTATAATAAGAAGCCCTTATTATTATTATTATTATTATTTTAATTTTTTAGCGTGGAGGAGGGGGATTAAATTCATAGAAAATTATTCATATCTTATATTTTAAGATAAATATGAAACTTAAACTCTTAATCTTTTAGGATCAAGGGACCCTTATGATGAAAGAGTCAATTCTATATCTACTCAATGTTTGATGAGCAAAACAAAACTCAAATCTAAATGATTTAATCTTTTAATTTCGATGATTTTATTAAATAATTGAAGAATAATAAAAAGTTTGTGTGTGTATGGGTGGAATTTGAATTCTTAACTGTTATATGTATTTTCTAGATTCACCAAATGGGTTGGTAAAAAGCCCAACTTAAGCCCAATAAAGTCAACCCAATTAAGGCCCATCAAATAAGGCCCATATTTCAACTCCAAGTCCAGCAAGCTCTACAGCTCGCTCAGCAATCTTCTCAGCTCGTAGCAACGAGCTCGTTTCACAGCCAGGTTGTAGCTCGATCCGTAGTTCTTGCACATAGCTCGCTGTTCAGCGAGTCTAGCTCGAGGTCGCTCAAGACAATAGACAGTATACAGCTCGTTCAGAGCGCAATTAATACGATATCTTCTAGAACAAGCAGTTACCTAATCTGATCATGATTATTTCTCCAGAAACGGAAGTTAATTCAAATTCAAATTCAGTCAACCTTATCTCGGATTTTATGGAGCAGTTTCAAAATTTATTTCAACTGATTAAGAAGTGTATTTATTGTGAAATTCTATTTTATTGCTTCCTAATCTGTAACAACTTTCCCTATAAATAGGGGCTAAAATCATTGTATCAACGACATTGAATATTATACTGTCACTCTGCAGAATTTAGAGAGACAGCCGTGGACGTAGGCGCACTCGCTGAACCACGTTAAAAATCATGTGCATTCCCGTTTGGTTCTTGGTTCTTTATTGTCTTTTTCTCGTTTTTGTGTTTTCTCACATTGATTGCGGGTATTGGGCATTAAGTACTCGTCGGCTGAATTCCAACGTCGACATTAACCTTTTAAGATTAAGAGAAGTGCTCAACCACTCCTACTAAGGGGTGATGTATTATCATCTAATCTTAACTATAAATGAAAATTAATGAAATAAAAATTGTCTATATATGCGAATTAAAATGGAACTTTTTGCTCTTTTAGATCTAAAAAAGTATCTATAATTGAATATATATTAATTTTTTTTGTGATTTGTATATTTTACAATTTTTTACACTAAATTTATGAAATTTTATTAAATATGAAATTGCATCAAAACTTATTTTGACAAAATAGCTAAAGCCTAAGAGGAGTAATATCTTGATATTCACTTAAATATAGATAAAATAAAATAAAATGATCAAGTAACAAAATTATAAAAGTTAACATAAATTTCAAGTGTAGTAATCGATGTAAACACACAACTATATAAAATTATTAGTAAAATTCAACAATTCAAACAAGTCAAACCTGAATTCTTCTTTTTGTGTTTGATGTAGAAAAAATCAATTATCGATGAACAACTCAATTATTTAAACCAATACCTGGAGAAAAAAAGAAAAAGAAAAAAGAAGAAGGTCAGTATTTTCACGTATAAACTCATCAAAGGAAAAGTGAAATATAAATTTGTAAAAAACTTTGAAACGTATTAAACTATATACCCAAGATCATATAACCAAGAGGTAACCAATTGTTATTTGTCGAAATTGTTTGTGGCTATGAAAAAGAGAACAAGAAAAATAAATAAGGGTTTAAATTAGATCTAATTAAAAAGGGAAAATATAAAAGGAAATAAAAAAGTAAAAATCAATTAATTTAATGTTTTACTATTTTAAAACTTGTAGATTAAATTAATTACTTGCTTCCATCATAAAACTTACAAGCAATAATAATAAGATTAAAAAGTTTAGTTATTCACTTGTAAGAGTCAACCTCCAAAATATCCACAATTGATATTATTTATTAAAAAAAATCGATTAAACTTAAAATTTTTCGTTGGCCATACAGTGGCTTTGCCGTTGCATATCAGAGAAGATGAAGAGATAGGTGT
>CM034466.1:13327220-13397228 GCA_019925255.1 Litchi chinensis
CATCTGAATGATCACCAGGTGAAAACACTCCACACAGAGCAAATCCGATGAACTCATCATTGAACCAGCCATCAGGTAGTATTCCATATATGTCATTCCCTTCATTCTGACAATTGAAAAATTTTGGAATTTCACTTCCTGGGAGACGAATATAAAATTCAGAATAAGAAGAGCTTCCACATGAAAAGGGATTGTGATTGCGTCTAACACTTATCTGCAATAGAAAATGCTGTATTAAAAAATCTGAATTTATCAATATAATAAAATAGAAACGTGCCACAGCAACAGGACTCAGAAATTGATATGATTAGTGAAACTATAGAGAGACAAATGCTGGAAAATTTGAAGGAAAGATATCAGAAGCTTGTTTAGGAAAGAGAAACCTGAAGACAGTGTTTCAGCAACATAATTGCCAAACTGTCTTTGTTGCTGCCTTGAGTCTCATCTAGGCTGAAGCAATTGAGAAATTCTAGTCCAATCACTGAAGAGGTGAGTTCTTGTAAACTTGATACTGTTTTCAAGGAAGTACAATCATCTGTCCGTACAGATATTAATCCAGGTGGAAGCTTTGGCAATGACTGAAGCCTATGGCATTTCTCCAAGCAAAGAACTTCAAGCTTAGATAATTGACTGATGGTATCTGGTAGGCTAACAAAGTTGTTCCCACTGATATTTAACTCTCTTAAGGAGTATAAGGAGCCCAAATCTCTCGGGAATGCTCCGTCCAAAAGATTGCAGTCACTGAGATCTAATGTTTGCAAAGAGGACAAACTTGCAAGAGGAGGCAACAACAAACGCATAGAAGTAGGCTTTCTACTTGGCAACAATCGTGAAAACAGAAAAGAACTCCAAGTTTTCGGTGGTCCTCCTTTACATCCGCGGAATGACAATATTCTAAGGTTCGTTAATTGTACAACGGATGATGGTACTTGTCTTATAGCAGTCCCAGTGACATCTAGCTCCTCCAAATGCTCCATTTCTTCCAAATTGAGGGGCAGCTTGTCTAGTTTTGAGCAGCCATGAAGATTAAGAATCTGAAGAGATTTCAACCCACAAACGTCACTTGGAAATTTTACAAGATTTTTACATTTATTCAAATTCAATATAACAAGCCTTCTAAGAAATCCAACGGATTGGTGAACCTTAAGCAATCTTGTACAATGTTGAAGATCCAACCTCTCAAGGTTTGGAATCATTGTAAAATCCGGGGTTCTAACAAGGTTTTGGGAGTAATTGAGCTCAATAGTTGTTAGCTCTCTGAAAGGCTGTAAAAACAAAAACTAAATTAATCAAAAACTAGTTTTCATGACCTTTATTATGTTTTCAAAAACAGTTGTGGTAGTGTACCTTAATGTCATTCCATAGATACTCAATGCGGCTATAACACAAACTGAGTTCAAAAAGTTTCTGTGGATGGAAACTGGAAGGCAAAGTCTTCAACGGGTACCCTCGCCATTTGAGAAACCGTAACTCATTCGATAAGAACTCAAGATCTTCAGTAATGTGAATATTATTGATATCGAGAAGTCTTAAATTACTCATGGTTGAGAAGCATTTACCATTCACGTATGTAACATCCTTATTATATTTGACAATTTTCATAGCTTTAACAACTGAAGTTCCCTAGTGAGAAAAATGAACAATGTGCATAATTAATAGAAAGAAGTTATTTGAACTATGATATTTAGGCATTATGTGAAATATTAATACATAATTAGCTATATTCTTTGGAAAATGTCTCACCATATTTCTAGCCAACACGCTATGGACATCTTGACACAGCCATAGTCTACTCCATTTGCCAGGCTCATCAGGGTGTTGTTCGCGAACAATTTCCCAACCCATTCCTTGTACCAAATCATGCATTTCCAACTTGTTATCTTTAATAGTTATCAAAGATCTTTCTACTAGAACTCCTATTCCAACATCTGGGTAAAATTTACAACAATCTAATATTTTTTTGATTTGATCTACATCCTCTCCTTTGAAGAAACATGCAATATCTAAGAATATTTTCTTTTCAGTCCTTTCCAATCCATCATAACTAATTCGAAGTATTTTCACAATTTTTTTATTAGGAAACGCTTCCAATCTTTCCAATGCACTGTTCCATTCATTGACATTTCTATCACACAAAAATGATCCCAAAACTTCAAGAGCTAATGGAAGTCCATTTGCATAACATACAACCCGCTTTGAGAGCTCAACATGATCATTTGTCGGTTTTATGCCTTTTAGGGCTTTCAAACAAAAGAGTCTATGAGCTTCATCATAATTTAATCCTTTGACCTTATAGATATTGTTGATTTCATGGCTTATCAACACACGTTCATCTCTAGTTGTAATGATGATTCTGCTTCCAGAACCAAAACAGTCTTTACTTTCAGCCAACCATTTTAATTGTTCTAATTGATCCACATCATCAAGAACAAGAAAAATCTTCTTCCTACATAGCCGCTTTCTAATCAAACTAATCCCTTTATGATAATCATATATATTCAAATCTTTTTCCTTTAAGACCTCATAAAGAAGCATTTCTTGTAAACTTTCAAAACCCTTTTTTTCACAGACTTCTCTAACATTGGCAAGAAAGCAACTACCTTCATATTTGTATGAAAGCCTTTCATATACAACTCTAGCAAGTGTCGTTTTACCTATTCCTCCCATCCCACAAATGCCAACAAAGCGAATTTCATCAAAAATATCAGGTCTTAAAAGCTCATAAATCTCCTCCACACGAGAATCTATCCCAACGAGTCTTCCATCGACACTTGAAAAATATTGAATTTGATTCAATCTTTTCCAAATATCGTCAACAATATCGGTGATCAACTTAGCTTCAGACCTGCAGTGAAGAAGAATGCTAACTATTTAAACCCTAATAGGAAATAATAATTTATGTTTTACATTATATTTTGAGAGCATGATCTGTTCAAGCCACCCAACTTGAAAAAGCTTGTAAAGGTGTTAAAATTATTTCAAAAAGAAGCATTAGTGAAAATTTTCTATGTAGCCTAACCAGTGTCAGACACAACAAAAGTCATAGAATTTCAACGCTCTAAAGTTAAAAGATAAAAAGTCACCTGTCATGTAAAGGCCATCCAGAGAGATCGGCAACCTGTGTGAGAGCTGATCTCCACCTCTCCAACTGCTCCAGGTTATCCCTGAAATCTTGTTCATGTTTCTCAAAGGCTTTCTTGAATGCTCCTCTCTGTTTTCTCACATCTGATGGATGTACCTTGTAAAAAACTGGCAAAACAATCTGATTCGTTGCCTTCATGCACTCAACAATCTTTACAAGTTCATCCAAACACCATGTAGAAGAAGCATAGTTTTCGGATAAGACAATGATTGAAACCTTTGATCTTTCAATTTTTTCCAAGAGCTCAGATGAAATCTCTTTTCCTCTCTCAAGTCTTTTATCATCTCTAAACGTGTAAATTCCTTTATGATCCAAAGCAGCATACAGATGATCAGTGAAGTTGTTGCGTGTATCTTCACCTCGAAAACTCAAGAACACCTCGTATGTCCATTGACTATTACCCCCCGAAGAAGAAGCTGGAGAGGATTTCTGTCTCGTAGAAGCCGACAATGATGAATCATCTTCAGTAGCTCGTTTTTTCTCAGCGTTGGAAGCTGCCATTGAAGGGTTGATAGCTTGTTTGTTTTCAGAAACAGAGGACTTGGAAGTGCAAGCCTTACAGTAGCAAACACAGTCCTTCTAAGCTTCTAAAAGCATGATAGCGAGAGATAACCTCAAATTTTCCAACAACTTTTCAAATGCTGCATTGTCCAGGCAATTTTTTTATTATGTTGTGCGTATAGAAACAATTAACCAATTAATAATTGGTGATTATTTATAAATCAAACAATTAAATATTAATAAATAAAAAGTTTAAAAATCACAAAATTTTTAATTAAATAAAACACATTCTCGTTAGTGGAATTATTTTTTTTTAGAACTCAAAAGTGCAATTATGTTGTCATAAATAAAATAATTAATTTTTAACAAAGAAGGCACAATGAAACCTAGTTTTTTAATTAAAAAAAATAATAATAATGAAAGCTTGGGTTGGATAAAGTCATGATCAAAGTCAAGATCATACACGAGTTTGAAATTGATCAGTTGAGTTCCTCCTTCACTCCAATCAGATCCCACAGCCCCGCACGACCTAAGAGATTTTTTCACAAGCTGTCACATCAATAGCTGAGTAAACAATAAACCATTATTGTACGGTTAGTTTCACTCCAACCGAGTGTTCATTTATATGTTCATTGCGAAAGTTAGAAGAAAATTATATTTCATGTTATATCTTATAACATATATAATTAATTTTATATCATCAAATTAAATAAGATAATATTTGGTAAGGTGTGAAACAATCAACTAGATATCTTTTCTAGCGCAATTTTGATGGTGGTATATATGTGGCAAATGAATGAAGAAAACTATGAAAAGACGAAAACAAAATCTCAGGCTATCCTTATAAATGGAATTTAATACATATAAAATTGATAATTGCATTAGCAATATCAAACAAGATATTCCTTTTCCTTATATATAATAAGCCTAACTCTAGGCTGTATATGCAACTATATATAAAGAAAAAGTTATTATTATTATTATTATTATTAGTAGGGATACTTATATTTTGCCCCCCAACTTTTAATCATAATGTAATATTGATCTCCCTAATTCCATAATTAGTCATTTTTCCTGCCATTATTTTTTTCGTTAAAAGGTTGACATTGACACATGCAAAGCAATAAATTACTTTTTTGCTCTTGATTTAAACTTAATTAAAATAAAATTGAAAAATCAAAATACATTTAATTAAAATAAAATTACAAAAGAATATCTCCACTATCAATCTTTGAAATGGATAGTAGGAGATCAAAATTAATTTAATAATAATAATAAATAAATAAGAAAATAAATAACAAATAATGCAAAAAAAAAAAAATCTCTACTGTCTATCATGTGATGCACAGTGAGAATTAATTTAAAAATAAAATTTAATATTTATATTTATTTAAAAAATTAATTTTAAAATTTTATTAAAAATAAAGAGAATATATCTCCACTGTTCATCTTTGGCAATCAAAGAATTAAAAAAGAAAATCAGAAAAAAAAAAAAAATCAACACCAAATTTGATGCTAGTTTAACCCAGTTCTCCTTCTCTTCAATTCTCATCAAAAAAATTATTAAAAAAACAAAATCAAAATTAAAAAATCAACACCCATGGACGGTAATCGTGGATGGCGACCTACCCAGAAGAACACCACCAAAATCAAACACTCACACTAACCCAAAACACCTAGAAACCCACCTATAGCCACCCACCACTAGATGGGTTTCTAGTCAC
This sequence comes from Litchi chinensis, assembly GCA_019925255.1. Taxonomy (NCBI): domain Eukaryota; kingdom Viridiplantae; phylum Streptophyta; class Magnoliopsida; order Sapindales; family Sapindaceae; genus Litchi; species Litchi chinensis. The sequence continues at coordinate 13,332,588 of CM034466.1, forward strand.
ACCCACCCATGGATAATAACCAATATCAAACACTCATCTATAGCCACCCATCAAATGCATCCAACACCTATCACACCCACCCATTAATCATATACGAACGACCACCAACATCAAACACCCACCATATCCATCCACACCCACCCAGAACACCTAGAAACTATCCACCCACCACCACTACCAAAATCATCAAAAACTACCCAACTTAGATGAAAATCATAAAAAAAAACACTAATATCACCAAAAATCATAAAAATCAACAGTTGGGTTCAAACCTAAATTATGGGTTTCTTACTGGTCTCATCAAAGAGAGAAAAGTGAGGAGGATCGATGGTGGGAAAGGAAAAGAGGAGAATAAGGGAAATTTTATGTAAGGGTCGCTACCGATGAAGCCGTAGTCATTGAATTTCCACTGATAGAGATGACGATATATATATATATATATATATATATATATAGAGAGAGAGAGAGAGAGAGAGAGAGAAAAGTTTACCAATAGAGAGAGAGAGAGAGCAAATGATGAGAGAGAAAGAGTTTTTTTAATTTTTTATATCAAATTAATTTTTAATTTGATTTCCACTGTTCATTTGAATGATGAAGATCAATACTTATTTTAAGAACAAATTATAATTTAGCTATTTAGTTGAAACTGTAATTCAAATGAAAGAACTGTTTCGATTTTATTGCAATTTACTCCCCTGTCGTTAGCAAATTTCCATTACATTGAATGATGAACAGTGTAAATGTGACAAAAAAACTCTTGGTGGTTGAAATCGACCAATTGATCAATAAAAAAAAAAAAATAAAAAAAATTAAAACTAAAAATTAAATAAATATTGTTTTATAAGATTTCTACCATCCATCATAAGACGGACAATGGAGATTAGATTGAAAAAAATATAAATTTAAAAATTAAAAATTAAACAAACAAAAACAATTAAATTAAAATTAAAAAAAAAAATAGTAGAGATCCAACCATGAAGAACAACTTAAGGAACAACTTGAAAAGCACCCTCACATTTCCTCCTCTAAATCCCCGATTCAGACACTCCACTTGCTACAAAATTAATTTCAAAAACCAAAAATCTAGTAAAAAAGAGCCATACAACAATAAAATCAAGAACTATTCTGATCTTCAACAAAATCAAAAACAAAACCTAAGTTTTAGGTTCAACAAAATCAACAACATAATATAATAAAAAAGGCATTTTTTTTTATCAAGCATGTTCATGTTCTGAGTTCCAATCAAACTCAGAACCACCACACCCACCACTTCTCTTTCTTTTCACCGACAAAATCTAGCATTGCCCAAAAAACTGTCATATTCTTCAACCAAACTAACCCCACCACTTTCCCTTCTCTTTACATAAAAAATTGTCATATTTCTTCAACCAAACCAATTTAGAATTTTGTCTTCTTCACAGCCTAACCTACAAAACTTGGGCGTCGCTTCCCTCAAAACCTGATTAAACACCTCCCCTGAATAAACTTGATCCAATGCCTTACCCATAAAACCTGGTGTTGCTTCCCTCAGATTTGGGTATTAATTTAAATGAAGAGAGCGATGGATGAAAACTGATAGTGAAAAGGACGTCGACCTCTTCTTTTTTCACTTCCATCACCTTCATTTTTCCATTGCCCTCCCTGTCTTGCAATCGATAATGCTCCTTTTGTAATGCCCTCTCCTAAGATTGTACTGTGTCCATGTATGAGAGGAAATAAATTTTATTTATGAAAATAATAAAAAGGGATTTTAGAGTATTTGGAAGTGCAATTTAATTTCTATAGAGTTTTCGAGATAATTGGGAGAAAATTTAATATTAAAAGTTGAGGGTAGAATGGTAAAAATAAAAGATTTTATCAAGAATGAAAGAATTGTAAATATGAGAAAATGACAAGGACATTGGGAAAAAATGAAGAATTCTCTAGAATCTGGTAAAAGTGTAATTTTAAAGAAGTCCAAGGGTGAGATCGAGCTTAACCCATGCCTATAAATATAAGTGTGTGGTGGATGTGTCGGCAAAAGAAAAATCTGGAAGAGAGAAAGAGAAAGAGAGAGTTGTCATCGGAGAAGGAAAGAGAGTAGATCTACAGCTACTCCTGGTTGATTTCTGCCATTTTGAGGGAGATTAAGCTGATTGGGAAGGTAAGGAATCAGATCTGATAAGATTTAATGGAAAAGATATGATTTTATATGATTTTAAGCTGATAAGAAGTTGTCGTGAATAGCTTTTGGTGTGCAGATGTTTAACCAAAGTTCTTATATGTAGATCTGGTGGATTGAAGCTGCAAGCGAGAGAGAGAGCAAGGCAAAAAGGCTGAGTAAAGTCTGGTAAGTGAAATTGCTGAGAATGATTTTGTGGTAGTTTGATATTGTTTTAGGATGATTCAATTTGTGTCGCTGAACCTGATGAGGTTGCAACCTGAGTTTTGGTGAAGAACTGATATGTTGTTTTAGTGTGTGTGAGCTGAGTTATGTGTCAGGGCAGAAGCTTGCGAGGTGTGAGCTGAAGGAGGTCCTCAGTGTGTTCAGCTGGTCGAGATGGTCAAGCTGAGCTTTGCTTGCTTCCCATCTCACCTGTCTGGATTGAACTTGAGGGTGAGCTCGCAAAAGGAGCTAAGTGAGGTCGCAGCTTATCAGGGATGCCTGGCCGAGCTGGCCTAAGGTCGTAGCTCGCAAAGCGAGCTGAGAAGTATGAAAAGCGACCTGAGCTTAAGGAAAATCTCAGCTCGTTAAAGGAGCGAGCTGAGTGAGCTCACTAGGATTTAGTGCCCTCAACTCGAGTTGAGCTGGGCAGAGTAGGAGCTCGCTGAATGTGCGAGCTGAGCGAGCTGAGATGCGAGCTCGTAGCTCGAGTTGGCCTGGTAGTATCGTAGCCTATAACAGCTCGTGCAAATTTAAGAGTTTGAGATAATAATTTAGCTAGCTAAGTGAAAGTTTCGTTTGTGAATAAATTTAGGTGACAACGAGCTAAGGGAGGAGGTCGCTAAGGAGCTCGCAAAAGCATTGACGCAAGAGAATAGGACAACAAGCAGTGAGTGTGAAAATATTTTTATGTTAAATGTTTTTTAGACTTTTCTACAATTATTATATGACTTCTTATAAAGTATTTTTAGCCCATCAGTAGTTTATATTTAGCATGAGATTTTTGCCTACTTGAGATATAGAAAAGTAAAAAAAAAAAAAAAAAAAAAAAAAGTAAAGATTTTCAGTGACTAGTGGAATAACCCAAACTTATTGATAGATAGACCTTCTAGCACTTTAGACCCGGCCGGTATACCCCACAATGTAGGGCAAGTATTGGGAGGGTTAGTCTACTAACATTAGGGGGATAGAGTCTGTTATGTCTGTGAGTCGCTTTCTACACCGTGGGGTATTGTCTCGCTTGCGATGTGCGATGATAGTTCTGCCACGCTGTGCGGGATGTCTTTGTAGCTTTGTCGCTGTGCGCGATGATGGATATTCCGCCACGTGACCCCCATACTAAGCGGAGCTGGTTTACCCGTTCATGTGGTTATAGCTTTGCTTGGGTTCCCCATTAGTACAGATTTTAATAAGATCAGTATACCATTGAAAATCAGATTTCAGAAAGAAATTATTTTAGAAAAAGTTTTCGAATTTCTACAGAAAAATTATGAAACTCAAGTTTTTGAAAACAAATCCTTTTTAAAAGAAAAAAATGTTTTCAGGAGATATTTTATTAAACTTAATTTAAAATAAAACCTTCAAGAAAAACTAGGCTTTTAGCTTACACCCTTTTTGGTTTTATGTTTCAAAACCTCCTAGTGCAGGTATAAGAAATCAAGGTACCAGTCTGCAGCAATCGGGCTAGGTGGGTCAAACGACTGATGACGTAGCATTTCATTTTGTGACCATTGGGTTTTAAATATTTTTATTTATCATGCTATTAGATGTCTTTTAAAGATTGAACAATATTTTGTGGATATTTTACGTAATCACGTTGATATGTCTACTTTGATTAATATTATTAGCTATAATTATCAAAATGCTTTTCAGATACACTTTTAAGCAAGTGGTTTTTAGATACAAGTTCGCTTCATGACGTCCTTTTGGGATTTGGTATTTAGATTTCAGAAGGGCCTCGTGGGGTGCCCGGCAGAACCGCCGGGTCCATTAGAGGGATTTCGGGTCAGGTCTTGTCACCTTTCCATTTCTTTTCCTTCTCTCTCTTTCCTTTCCTCTTACTTCTCTCTCTTTTCTTAAATAAACTTGGGTTTTGAAACCTATTTCTAGGTTTCCATTTATATATATATATATATATATATATTTGGATTTATGGAAACCTAGAAATGGGTTTTAAAACCCCAAAATGGGTTCTTTTGATGATACAAAAAAAAAGTGGATTTTCTGGAGTTTTAATGGGTTCTTGATAATGGGTTCAAGATGAAGAAGATGATGATTTGGGGTTGACATAATTATTCAAATTGATCTACACCGTCCATCTGAAGAGGAAAAAAACGGTGGAGATTTGATTATTAATTTTTTATTAATTATTTAATTTCCATTTATTTTTTAATTTATACTTAATTTTTGAAATTTTTTAAAATTGATGTACTCCATTCGTCTTAATGGACAGTGGTAATCTGATTAATTTTTTTATTTAATTTATTTCAATGTTTTTAAAATAAAAATAAGATTAAAAGATAATTTTACCCTTTAACTGATTAAAAGATAAAATTATCTTTTAATCAGTTAACTCTAATTGACTTCCACTAACGGTTGGAGGTACGGTGGATGTGGTAGGGTGGTAGGCATAAATAGCAATAAAATCCAAACAATTGCTCCGTTTGAGTTACAATTTCAACTGAGTGGCTAAATTTTAATTTGTTCTTTCTTTAATTTTTTTTTCAAATAAATAAAATTTAATCTTTTTATGGTTTATTATTATTTTTTGTTAGTTTATATTTACTTATCACCTTCGTTTACCATTTTACCCTTCCACCTCTAATGGCAATGGACAAAATTGGTAATGGCGGGGTGTTGATTTTTTATTTAATTAAACTTTGGGAAGGAAAACTGCTAATTAAGAAACTAGAGGGATCAGTTTTAAATTATGATCAAATGTTGGGGGGCAAATTATAAATATTCCAAGAAATTAAAATAAAAAATATTAACAATTTTTTTTTTAAATTATGCCACCGTTCATTAACATGATGAACGATGGACATAATTCAAAACAAATAAAAAAGTTTTAAAAATTAATAATAATTTTTCAAAATCATTTCTTACAAAAAAATTATGTCCATTGTCCATTAACATGATGGACAATGGACATAATTAAAAAAAAATAAAAGAAAAACCAAAATTTTCATCATTGAACACTTCTCTCTCTCTTTGTGTGTTTTTCTCTCTCACACTCTCTCTACTTCTCGTCTCTTTTTCTTCTTCTTCAACTTCTCTTCACCAGTCTCTTCTTCTTCCTCTTATTCTCTTGTCTTCTTCTTTTCTCTCCACCATTAAGATCTGTGCCCTCACCACTGTTTCATATACCTCTTCTGCCACCCTCATCACCAACTGTACTCCTACCTCTCTTACTTGCTGTAAGATTAGCGTTGCCATTGATCTATCATACAAGTCCACCTTTATCGTCAACTAGGCTTTGAACCAATATCTCCATCTTGGTAATGGTGTCGTCCTCATCTATGTCTCTACGACCTTTATCCTTTTCAGTAAGGATTGGGGCTTGTCTCCAATAGTGTTCGACTCTTCAATGATTTGCAATAGTGTTTGCACTTACGGTGTGAGGAAGAGAAGGTGGGGGCTAGGGTCCCATCGTTGTCGATCTCCAACACTTGGAAGGGTTTAGGAAGGGTTGAAGTGTAGAAGAAGAAGCAGAAGGGCAGCAAAGGGGTGGTGAGGTTTGTGTTGAGAATGTTGAGGAAATAAAAGAATAAGAGTTTTTTTTTTTCTTTTTTTCTTTTTTCCATTTTTGAGCTTGATTTTGTATGGTTGAGTGATTAATCTAGTGATGATTTTTGAGTTTTGATTGGTGATTGATATTTGGTGATGGTTTGAAGATAAAAACCTAGGTTGAACCCATATCTTCAAAAAATCATGGTTTGAAGATAAAACCTAAGTTGAACTCATATCTTCAAAGTTCGAAGATCTAGGTTCAACTTAGGTCTTCATTTTGTTTTTCTAATTTTTTTCTAATTTTTTTAAAATTGTTTGAAATTAATATCTACCATCCATCATAGAGATGGACGATGAAGATTAAAAGAAATTATTAATATTAATTATTTATTTATTTTAACAATTTTTAATATTATTATATTAAGAGATAATTTTATAATTGGGGGGCAGTATAGTCTTTTTGCACACTATTACTGTCAGAATCTACTTTTCGATAACAAAGTTGACAGAAGGGGACAAAATGGAATTTGTCCAAACTATAGGGAGGTAATTAGTAATTAAATCAAACAACAGAAGGGATATTAGAATTATCCCTTTTATATACTATAGTTAAGCTATTACTTATAAGCTTAAACTTATGGACATAACAGTTATTGATATAGTAGCAAAGATAGGAGCTTTTAAGTTCAAATCCTTTCTCACTCTTTATCTAGAATTCTTGTATATTTAAATATTATATGGTAGAAGGAATCTAACATGTGTTTGGTGTTCACCATTTGTCCACGTTACATCTAAAGAGCATGTTAACGTATCAAAAATTTCATTAATCTCAATCTTAAAATAGTTAAAATTACTCATTTTAAAAATTTGGTTCTAATTTGAAAATTCACAAATATATATATTTTTAGTGAAGAAATTCACAAATGTTATTTTCTAGCATATAGTCAAAACTTATATTCATTAGTTAGCATCACTCCATGGTTGTTTTCCTCAATGCTTTAGGTGAAGAGTTATTATTTCTTAATAGAATCATGTGCTTGTTAGTTATATAAAACAAGGACCCAAGAGCCCATCAACATACAACCTTCATGTGCCATAAAGTATATGTAAATTTAAGTGCAATTAATCAATAAAAATATAATTTGTGTCATCCACGTTCAACTTACATTATTTTATTTACTTGCAATTTGGTATAACCTAGTTGCAACTACAAGACTTTGTATTTCCTAGGCACCTAACATGCATGCCAAAAAGAGTTGTGTTGAAGTTAAATCAATGTAAGTTTAAGTAGAATTATAATTTGTAATATTAAGTTTTTATCTTTGTTCAAGTTAGAATAAATTTTTTGAAGCCTGATAAAATTTGAAAGATGGAATTAATTTCTTGTAAATAGGCTTGACGTGTTGAATTATTCAAATAAAAAAGAAACATTCAAAAAAATATAGGCCAAAATGCCAAAATAAACCACTAACAATGATCGAAGTAAAAGATTAAAAGCTCATTTCGATTTAAAAAAAAAAATATATATATATATATATAGTTTTCCATTGTGTTTCAATATCTATTTTGACATTTATAATTGAAATTAGAAATTGATTTTTAATGCTAACATATACTCCAATCAAGAAGTGAAAGAGTACGACTTTGTTGCCTTAAAAATAAAAAAAAAATACTCTCCCTACTCATCAATTATCTCGTTTAGTGTGTAAGATTGAATGTGATAGGATTGATTGGATTAGATAAGATAGGATACGATGTGATTACATGGGATTGGGTATGCACTGTAATGTATTTGATGCAATTGAGATTATATTAGATTTAATTAGATTTGACTAAAATAATTTGCAAATAAAAATATTTGAATTAATTTTAAATATATTTAATGTAAATAATAAATAATAAAAACAGAAATTAATTAAATATAATATATTTTAAATAATATTAAAAGATTTAATTTATAAAATAATTTTAAATATGTTTAATATTTAATTTAGGGAGAACTTCATTCTAGTCCCTATGTTTTTAAAAAACTTCTCGTTTTTAAATGCGAATCCATTTATAGTCTTCATGGTCCCTTACTTTTCAAAAACTCATCAAATTAGTCCTTCTGTCATAATTTTTAATAAAAACATAAGGACCAAAATGAAGTTCTCTATTAAACATAAGGACCAAAATGAAGTTCTCTATATTAAACATAGGGACCAAAATGATGACAGAATGACCAATTTGATGAATTTTTAAAAAGTGAAAGACCATGAAGACTATAAATGGATTCGCATTTAAAAACGAGAAGTTTTTTAAAAACATAGGGACTAGAATGAAGTTCTCCCTTTAATTTATTATATTGATTAAAAATTATTAAAAGAACATAAAAAATGAAAAAAAAATAAAAATATAATATTAAAAAAGTCAAGTCCCCCCTTTCGGGATTTGTGAAAACCACCAAAGCGGATGGGTCTCCAAATCCCATGCAAGTGGGATTTTAAAAGCGGGACCCAAATTGTTTGGGAAAACAATTTTCCTCTTCCACCATTACTCCAACTGGCACTACGGGTAGGATGGGAGATTTTACTTTCCAAACCCATGTGATTTCCAAGGCACCAAACGAGCCCATAAAGGTAAATAACTGGTTAAAACAATCAATTTTATTACCCAAACCCACCAACATACTCCGATTATATCATGAATCCTACTACTTTATCTCTTTTGAATCAATACAACCATCAAAAACAATTTATTTATGTTTTATAAATCATGTCCTATAGTAATTTTGCATTTCATCATTAGTTGCATTATCTTTTTCTCTTCTTTTTGGTAAAAGATTATTCATATCATTAGTTAGTCAAAAGAATCAACGTATGCAGAGGAGAAAATGTCATGGTTTATCCTTTACAAGAATTCTCATGTTTTAATAGTTCATGCTAACAACCAAGTTTTCATGATCTAACATCTATGATTTTAATGTCATTAAAAGGTGAAACTAGAAAGAAGTCATATTGTTAAAGTTAAAGCCTAAATTAGTAATGTGATGCTATGCAGATGCATCGAAGGTTAAGTTGACTGTAGAGCTTCTAAAGCCCTAGAAGAAAATGTTTTGACAGCAATAGTGCATCGCACGACTTATATGTCGCAACCTAAAGTTGCACCACAAGTGGTAGGCAAGCCACCAATCAGTACCACTACTAAGCTCCGCGACCTAGTTTGCGATCTAGAAGTCATGCCACAAGTCACTTGCTTTGGTCACCCACATTCAACCAAAGCGTGGCGTGACTTAATACATCGACATTGAAGTCACACCACATCTCACGAGCGACTTCGACCATGTTCAAAAATACGAGTCTCATTCGAATTAAAACTCTTTTGACCTTAGAACTATATATACCTAAGTACAAGTGTTTCAAACTTGTATCGACAGTGATCAGAGTTGATCAAAGTGAGAAAGAGAAATATGAAGAGGGTATGAGAGTGATTATTTGTGAGAGTCATGAAAGAGACAAGTTATTATTTGTAAACATCGTTATATAGTAGAGAAGAGACTTGGTGGACATAAAGGATTTCTCGAACCGCATAAAAATCTGATGTCTCTTTATTTATTATTTTATGTATGTGCTTAATTTGTACTTTATGATCACTCATTACTTTCTAATATATATTACACTATCCACAAAATGGAGTCTAAGTTGATTTGGTACTCTGGATAGTTTTTGCTTGCAACTATAATAAGAAGCCCTTATTATTATTATTATTATTATTTTAATTTTTTTAGGGTGGAGGAGGGGGATTAAATTCATAAAAAATTATTCATATATTATATTTTGAGATAAATATGAAACTTAAACTCTTAATCTTTTAGGATCAAGGGACCTTTATGATGAAAGAGTCAATTCTATATCTACTCAATGTTTGATGAGCAAAACAAAACTCAAATCTAAATGATTTAATCTTTTAATTTTCAATGATTTTATTAAATAATTGAAGAATAATAAAAAGTCTGTGTGTGTATGGGTGGAACTTGAATTCTTAACTGTTATATGTATTTTCTAGATTCACCAAATGGGCTGGTAAAAGCCCAACTTAAGCCCAATAAAGTCAACTTAATTAAGGCCCATTAAATAAGGCCCATATTTCAACTCCAAGTCCAGCAAGCTCTACAGCTCGCTCAGCAATCTTCTCAGCTCATAGCAACGAGCTCGTTTCACAGCCAGGTTGTAGCTCGATCCGTAGTTCTTGCACATAGCTCGCTGTTCAGCGAGTCTAGCTCGAGGTCGCTCAAGACAATAGACAGTATACAGCTCGTTCAGAGCGCAATTAATACGATATCTTCTAGAACAGGCAGTTACCTAATCTGATCATGATTATTTCTCCAGAAACGGAAGTTAATTCAAATTCAAATTTAGTCAACCTTATCTCGGATTTTATGGAGCAGTTTCAAAATTTATTTCAACTGATTAAGAAGTGTATTTATTGTGAAATTCTATTTTATTGCTTCCTAATCTGTAACAACTTTTCCCCTATAAATAGGGGCTAAAATCATTGTATCAACGACATTGAATATCATACTGTCACTCTGCAGAATTTTAGAGAGACAGCCGTGGACGTAGGCGCACTCGCTGAACCACGTTAAAAATCATGTGCATTCCCGTTTGGTTCTTGGTTCTTTATTGTCTTTTTCTCGTTTTTTGTGTTTTCTCACATTGATTGCGGGTATTGGGCATTGAGTACTCGTCGGCTGAATTCCAACGTCGACATTAACCTTTTAAGATCAAGAGAAGTGCTCAACCACTCCTACTAAGGGGTGATGTATTATCATCTAATCTTAACTATAAATGAAAATTAATAAAATAAAAATTGTCTATATATGCGAATTAAAATGGAACTTTTTGCTCTTTTAGATCTAAAAAAGTATCTATAATTGAATATATATTAATTTTTTTTGTGATTTGTATATTTTACAATTTTTTACACTAAATTTATGAAATTTTATTAAATATGAAATTGCATCAAAACTTATTTTGACAAAATAGCTAAAGCCTAAGAGGAGTAATATCTTGATATTCACTTAAATATAGATAAAATAAAATAAAATGATCAAGTAACAAAATTATAAAAGTTAACATAAATTTCAAGTGTAGTAATCGATGTAAACACACAACTATATAAAATTATTAGTAAAATTCAACAATTCAAACAAGTCAAACCTGAATTCTTCTTTTTGTGTTTGATGTAGAAAAAATCAATTATCGATGAACAACTCAATTATTTAAACCAATACCTGGAGAAAAAAAGAAAAAGAAAAAAGAAGAAGGTCAGTATTTTCACGTATAAACTCATCAAAGGAAAAGTGAAATATAAATTTGTGAAAGAACTTCGAAACGCATTAAACTATATACCCAAGATCATATAACCAAGAGGTAACCAATTGTTATTTGTCGAAATTGTTTGTGGCTATGAAAAAGAGAACAAGAAAAATAAATAAGGGTTTAAATTAGATCTAATTAAAAAGGGAAAATATAAAAGGAAAATAAAAAAGTAAAAATCAATTAATTTAATGTTTTACTATTTTAAAACTTGTAGATTAAATTAATTACTTGCTTCCATCATAAAACTTACAAGCAATAATAATAAGATTAAAAAGTTTAGTTATTCACTTGTAAGAGTCAACCTCCAAAATATCCACAATTTTATATTATTTATTAAAAAAATCTATTAAACTTAAAATTTTTCGTTGGCCATACAGTGGCTTTGCCGTTGCATATCAGAGAAGATGAAGAGATAGGTGTCAAAAATAAATTGTTAACCAGTGAAAGTAAATTTTAATTAAGATTATTTTTCTGATTTGTTGAGTGTTGAAAGTCAAATTATAGCTTTCAGAAATTAGGTGATGGAAATCTTTTTTTTTTTTTTTTCGTGGGGGGAGGGGGGGGGGGGGGGGGGGTGGGGGGGGGTGAAAACATGAAATATCTATTGTACTCAAGTTCATAATATTTTTTTAATATAACACAACTCATCATTAAAAAAATTAAAATAGATTAAAATAAAATAAAATTAATTAATCTAAAACTAATAAAAATTTAAAAAGTAAAGTAATAACTTTCGAAAAGTCATTATGATAGTCGTTATAATCTTACTGGTGGAGGACGTGACTCCTTTAGGATCTAAATCTAGTTATGTTTGAGTAAAAAAGTGTTTTGTGCTTGAGTAATTTGATAGACAGTGTTTTTTTTTTTTTTTTCTTTTTTTGAGCTTTTGATATTTATTTTGAATTTTGATTCAACTAAATAATAAAAAAAGAAAATATTAGAGATGGAGATGGAGATGAAGATGTTGATGCTAATTAATCGAGTTGGAGTAAGCTAGCGGGAACAAATGGGAAATAAAAAAAAAAAGAAAAAAAAAAAAAGCAAAGCAACATTAATTACAATAAATCGTGTCCATCAACTATAAAATGGTTACAAATGAATTGGGCAAAGTTCAACAGAATTAAAAATATTATTTTCGTTTAAGAATTTGATTTGTCAACAGATAAATATAAAAACATAAAATCATAGAATCATGAAATTAATAAATGAAAAATTAACAATAAATGTAAAAATAATTTGAACGTACCAGGAGTTTTTTTTTATTTTATTTTTTAATAATCTTAGAAATGAGAGTAGCTTGATTTCTGAAATTCGAGTACAAATAGAGTTAACAGTACCAAATTTGAGAGAGAGTTTGGGAATTGAGAGAAGCAGAGAGAGTTTGAGAATTGAGAGAAGTAGAGAGAGTATTGAAAGTTTCAAAAGTGACACAAGTGGTATCGTGATTAGTTGTAGTATTTATGGTGCTTTATGTGGTGTCTTGCACGTGTTTGGGGGCCACCCTGACTGGAAAAGTCTCAAGTTATTGTCTCATTGACAACTTTGCCAATGAAACAATTGATGCTTTCATAAGTATGCATTGCATGGAAATTGCAGAGCAAAGCAATGAATCGTAAAATAAATCCTATCTGATTCAAAACACACAAACCTCCTGATAATTATAATAATGAAAAAATTGCAGTAACACTCCTTGATTTTAAGTGAAATAAAATCTATATACAAAATTTCCTTTAAGGATATGAACCTCCTTTGTTTTCATTGATCAAATATTTATCATAGTTAGTTTTGATTTTAAGTGAAATAAATCTATATACAAAATATCCTTTAAGGATATAAACCTCCTTTGTTTTCATTGATCAAATATTTATTATAGTTAGTTTTAATTATTGATAAACTTTAACCAATAAAAACTCACTTTTACCTCTTATTTTCAATCTAAATAGTGATATAACCTATTATCTAATCAATTAATAGATATTTTTAATATTTAAATAGTTTTATAAATTATAAGTAATTAAAGAAGAAAAGATTAGTAAAAAATAGAACAAAAAATCAAACAATAAAAAATTAGGAAAAAAGTAAAATCAGAAAAAAAAAAGAGATAAGAAATAAAATAAAATAAAATAAAATCGCGCTCTTCAAGAACTCCTTCAACAAACCCCACAAATGACAAAACACCTTCCAAAGACACCATTAAACTCAATTTATGAACACCATTTAACACATTCACAAATCACATTCTTTATAAAATAGTTCATCATCTCCTTCTTCTATCTCTTCCCTACTCTCACAGTTGATCATCAAATACAATTCAAAGAAATTGAAACCCCAAGCACCATACAAGAAATTTATGGAAAAAATATGTATATATCCTTACATATTAAAATAGAAAGAAATAGATTTCAAATAAATGAATTTCCACCATTTTTTTAAATTTTCATTTCTAATTTTGCAAAATCTCCACCGTTCATGCATGGTGGAGATTCAATGTTTTTTCATTTTTCAAAAATTTTTATTTTAATTGTTTTAAAATATAAAATTGGGAAAATACCAAAATATCTTTTCTCCAGTTAAGGATGACTAACTTGAGGGGGATATATTGCCATTAAAAGGTAATGATCCATTTGCAATTCAACAAACCTAGATAAGTAATTTGCAATTCCTTCTTATATGAAACATAACTTTAAATGTTGTTTATATCTAATTATAGATAATTTCGTTCTATTGGATTATCGAATCACTTTTATTTTATTTTTTTTTAGAATACTTTTATTTTATATATTAATTCTTTATTATTGATGAAAAAAAATGGCGACCCACAAATATATTCATGAGTTGCCGGTATAAAATAGTTGTGTGAAAAACAATGTAAAAAATGAAATCACAAAAATTAGAGAGCAAATGTTTTGATCGTATATCACAAAAATCAGTAACTTTTCATGATATCCCTAAAAAGAAGAAAGAAAAGAAACTTGTCTTTCGACATTATGCTTCTTTTTAAAACCGTGTGTAAAAACTCCCTTGTCAATATAGAGTCAAAGTCATACAACAATCACAAAAGAAAAAAGCAAATTAATTTCCACCCATCTTCATAAAGTGGAATTGAGTCTTACTTGACGGCTGACGATGACAGCATACCTGGCTTTTCTAATAATAGGTTTCACACTTAATATGCCTTTTATAAATTTAGTCTTAATGTCATTTCTCATGTACTGTGTTGGTGCCCCATTTCTCTTTTATAGAGCTGGTACACACACTTTGTATTTGATGAAGAAAATGTTTTAACATATATCATTCTTTCATGTGTTAAAATATGCATTAATGCATATGATTAGTATATTAGTTTTTCCATTTTTTTTAATTATTGTTTTCATTTTTCATACTGGGAATTTATGTAAATCAAACATAATATTGATAAGATGTTATTATGCTATTGTTACTATGTGTCCTTGGGACACAAGTTAAAACCTAAGAAATTGAAAGAAAAAAAAGTCACAACTAATTGCCGATTAAATTCATTTAATTTCATTATATTGTCTAACCTATATCCTTAGGGCATAAGGTTAAGAGTTAAAAAATTGGAAAATAAAAATCACAATTAACCAATGAATGAATTACAAAATACATTACAGCTTATAATTATCTTATTACAAAATGCATAAACGTTTGATAGAAGTTCAAAATCGACATATACAAAATTTAAAAAACAAAAAACAAAGACCAACAAAATAAGCAAAAACAAAAACAGCTTATAATTACCTTTGTTAAATTCATACCGCTAGTAACACATGTTCCTGCTAAAACCAATGACCATTCCATAATTTTTACAACTTTCATAAATGAAACTTCATAATATTGTTTAAAATTTCCGTGAATGTTGAGATATTTGATGCTTCTATGACATTGCATGGAAACTACAAAGCAATGATCTCTAAAGAAGTGACAGACCCCTCTCCTTACTAGGCCTGCCGGCCGCCTTACGGTAGCCCTCCAGAAGATATCTGATCCAACTGAAAAGTTCCCGTAAAGCTACGCCGTTTACTTTTAAAAACTTTCTGTTAATGCTGAAACGTGGTAAAAATTTTTCTTTTTATTTGAATATTTATAAAATAGATTTATAAAAATTTGGGCAGCATAACGACTGATTTTCAAACATGCCACCCTGTAAATTTCAAAATTTAACACTTCTATAACAAACATTTCTCCACTACTGGGCCTCAGGCCCTCAGATCATTTTCACAATCTAACCACAAACGTTTCAATGTGAAATCCATAAATATATTTCCATTTCATTCAAGACGAATAGATAATTTAATTTATTAAAAACGTAATTTTATAAATACAAAGTACCATATACAACTCAAAATATAATTTATAAATACTCATCAAAAGTTGCATGAAATGTATGACATATACTTTTAAACTAACTTATGCAGTGATGCTGTTGTGTCAGGCCACTTACGCGTCTGATGGAGTCTCTTCCGGTTGACAGCTCGTTCCTGTACCTGGGGAGGATTTTTATAAAATACGAAAATAGGGTGGTGAGTATAATACTCGGTGAGTGGTTAAAGTAATCTAACTATATGCTTGCTTAAACTAACTCCTCCCAAAAATGGTTGGAAAATAAACTTTTAAGTTCTAAAATTAAAAATGATTTCTCGCATTATATGATTAATTTCAAATATTTACTCGTTTAAATATCTCGCATACTAAAATAATCAATTCATATGCTAAAATATAACTCGAATGCAATACTTTTTAAAATGCCTTGCCTGCACAATTATAAGTAATTGATACAACTTGAAATATAATACTGAAAAATTTTAAATAACTGACAGGCATAAAAATTTAATTTCTTTCTTATATCTCGCCAAAGGGATAGCTTTTCATTAATATGTTCTTTTTCAAAAGTGTATACTCCTTCCCAAAATACTTTGTAAACTAATAATCTTTCTATAAATTTATAAAAATTAAGAGGAGAAACTTTTTCAAAAATATAAACTAATAATCTTTCTATAATTTTATTAAATTTACAAAACTGAGTAATTCTTACAAATCTTTCTTTATTTCTCAAAACTGTAAATCAATTCTAATTTAATAAATTCTTTATTTCACAAAACTGGAAATTATTTCTAATTTAATAAACTTCACTTCGTTTTAAAATGTTTTTCTCTTTTATCTCGCCAAAGGCAACCCAGGGAAACTTAGCTCCATTGTGACGGAATCTCTCAACGCCACAGGAGCTCGGGGATGCTACTAGGCGTAGTCGCAGATGCGGGAAACTCTCTTGGGGTTACGATCCTCTCCCAACATCAGGCAGATCTACGCTACCATATACGTGCAGAGGGCGACTGACAGACTCGACTCAACCCCCCCCCCCCCCCCCCCCCCCCCCCCCCCCCCAAGTTAGTGTTAGTAACTGACTCTCCCAACTGCTCTTGTCATACACGTATACGGTACTTCGGCCGGAAATCTCTGGGGGCTAGGGTAAACCCAAGACATTTAAATCTTTTCATAATAAAAATCTTACTTTTCTTTTCTTTAATAAAAATTTTACTTTTCTTTTCTTTAATGAGTTTAATCACTTGAAATAAAATTTACTTTTTCTGAGGCCGAAGCCTATCATTTATAAACAACTTTAGCATGTATGAATTCTCAAGTATAATTACTTAACATACTAATTTACTTTAATACTCAAATGCTTATAATTGCAATTAAATAAAATATTCATGCAATTCATATAAAATATGTAACATGCTAAAACAACTTTAAAATCAAATAATAAACTCTTTTACTAAAACAACAATTAAATAACTCAATTCTCATATTATAAATTTCTTTTCTAATCTCAACTTTGTAATTGAAATTGATTTTTGAAATATCTCATTAACTTACTTTCATGCATGTATATGCATCAAAAGCCACTAATTTACTTTAATTAAAAATACATGCAATTGTAATATAACTTCAAGCCATATACATGTATAATAATATTCAAAGAAATATGCTAAAATTGCAATAAACTTGATAGTTAAAATAATGTTCATGGCATTTCAATAAAACAATTCAAAAATATATAAAACCACTCACAATTTACTTCAATTTACTTCACCACCTCTCCAAACCTCCTTTTTGATTCTTGAGATTTTCCTACATCATAATCCAACCAAAAATCTTGGTTTAGGATCCTTAAATACATTACAATTTCAATTTCAATAAAAATCACATGCACCAACAATATACCCATATTCTTGACTAGTCTTCCAATTACTTTCTATCTCAACATTTTTGCATCTAAACTCATTCAAACATCCAACAATTTATTCACTTTTAATCCAACACATACATTACCTAATGATCATTTAATCTAACTCAATATATATATATATATATATTCACCAACTTCACCACTTTGCCTTATCTTTCATTAATAATTTCATAACAAACTTAATTCATTCCTTTGGTGCTCAACTATTCAAACACATCAAACTCACCATCCAAACACATATAATAATTCATCCAAGAACTCATCATTCACTCACATAAACTTCCACAAAAATATATTAACTAGTTAACTATTTTATCCACCAACATATATTCCCAAGGAATCCACAACTCTATCAACTTTCCAAATAAAATTTCCACATCCATTTCCATTTATTTCTTTGACAATAAAGCACTCAAACATCTTATAGTCATCATCCAAATACATACAATCTATTTGATGACAAATTTTTGTCTCACATTTAATCTTATTCAACATCACTATCCAACATTCAAATTTCCATTTTTCTTACCTCCTTCTTATTCCAACCAATTCAATTTCATTCCCAAACCTTATACTATTACTTCAAATGTTAAGAATCAACCTTAAATATATGCAAAAACACAATGATTCATATACTAATATACATATATATATCCAATAACACAATCACTTAATATTTCTTTTCAAGGCTTCAATTCCATAATCATAAAATCTCACATATAATTCCATTAACCATCCAAATAACCTCATCATCTAGACTTTCATCATTTAGTCACATACTAATTTATAACAACTCCATTCATCTTTTCAATCTCAAGCAAATAATCACCCATAATACTTCCACAAATCAATCATTAAATTAACTACAACTTTAAACTAAAAGAATAATTCAATATCATCAACATTAACTCATCAAACCCCAAACCCTTACCTCTCAACAACCTTGATCCAAGCCTCTTGATTCTCTTCCTTCACTTCCAAGCTTATATTGATGATGATTAACCTTGATTTAACCCAAATAATTCATCAAAATCTCATATAAATCAATAACTAAAAAATTTCCAGCAACCAAACACAAAGCAACTTCACTTACTCTCACTCTTTCTTGATGAAGAGGGATGGGTTTGAGAGACTATGTGAGATGGATTCTCTCTTCTTCTTCTCTCCTCCTCTCACGGCTGCTGGACGTCTCCTTCTTCTTCCGGTTCTGCTTTCTCACGTCTCTCTCTCCCTTTTCGGTTTCTGCTCTATCTCACGGTCTGCAGTTTTTTCTTCACGATTGCACCTCCTCTCCACCGACTTATCACTCTCTCAAACGTCCACCAAGCCTTCACTTATATACTCACATATATTTCATGCCAATTTTGCCTTTAAATTAACTCTCAATTCACATAATTGCCATCACATATGCATGGAGACATTTGGTTGGTTAATTATTTCATCCAATTCATTGCTAACAACTCATTCCATTTCATTAATTAACTCTCAACCAAATCAATTTCTTTTTGACTTAAAGATGTCGCAACCTTATTGGCCTTCATCCAAGCACATGGATTGTGCTTCTTTGATGAATAACTTCTCCTACACTTATAATATTACAATTAACTTAAATTTTAATCCTCACTCATCACTAATAAATTCCAAAAATATTCCATGATTATCCTATCATCAAATTGATCATGCAATACTCTAATTGGGTGTTTTAACATTTAATTTCATGCTTCGAAAAAAATTCAATCGGCTATAAACTCATTAAAATTCACAACGTTTCCTACGAGGGTATTTTTATCATAAATATTCGGAACCTTTAAAATATATTCAAACGAACTCATTTTTACTCTGTTTCAGTTTCTAATAACTCTAATACATATTCTGGAACTTATGATGTCCGGGGTCCATTTTCCGAAAATCACTATTCACGCGGATACTATTCACCGAAAATACTATTCACCCCGAAAACTTTTTATTTCACGAAACTTGAGGAAATATTCATTTTCCTGGAACTCACTATTCATTCAAAATACTATTTATACAAAATCACTATTCATCTGAAATCACTATTCAGTCCGAAAATACCTTTTATCCGGGAAACACTATTTCTCCCAAGAAAATGAAATTCCGGGTCTTACAAGAAGTCATGGAAATTTGATCTTTTGAATTAATGTTTCGGTTTTTAGTAAAAGATTGTGAACCCTACCAAATATTCAGGAATTTAAGTCATTGTATACAATTGTCTTGTCTATGTGAGGCTCTAATGGAAATTTCAAAGCAATGGTCCCTAAAGAAGTCATGAAAATTTGACCTTTTGAATTGATGTCTGGGTTTTTTGTTTACTATTAAAATTGTTACTATTGTAGTGTCTAGAAAGGAAAAAGAAAAAAAAGAAAAAGATAATTGTTACTTGGATAGAGCTAATGCAACAAAAATAAGCAATATATCCCTCCAAAGGCAAATAAATTTTGTACCCTCAAGATTGACTAAAATGAAATTAATTGAGTTTAATTGTCGTAAAAAAAATGATGTAGAAGTTGTACTGAATATTCATAATGAAAATTATGTTTACAATAGAAAAGTATGGTAAAGAGAATCAGATCATAAAAATAGAACCCGAAATTGTAAGCACACACTTGCAAATGTTATCACACAGCCCATAATGGGATCAGATTAATGAATATAAATGACCTTATAAACTTATATGTGATCAAATCAAGGAATACGAATAACCCTAAGTTGAATATATATTGCCTCAATTGCTAGTACATGTTACACATACAGTGATCCCACAAGCAAACAATCAAGAACAATATTTACATTCATTATTAGAGTTATTATTATGTTGTATAGACATTGTGAGATATACTTTCCTCCAAATACAAAAAGAGAAATGGTTCAAAATCATATGAAATAACTTTTAGTGCAAATATTCTCCAACTTAGATAGTTACTATTCAAGTATTAAGATGTTAACTGTTATACACCTAATCTTTAAGCATTTAAAAAACCACAAAAAATAAAATAAATGTAAGATCCGAATCCGAATGGACTAAAAAGTATCATTGAAGCCCAAATTTTTAATTATTGAATTTTAAGAGAGCCAAAATGAGAAAAAAAAAAAGTTTAAAGTTATTAGGCCCTAATTAAGCCCAAATCAAGTGGGCTCTTCTCAATCAATCAAGCCCAATTAAATGGGCTATTAGCAAGACAAAAACATGAATCAAAAGCAAAAGAGATGTTAGAATTGACAGAGTCATGGGGTGGCCAAACTAAGCCCAATTGAAATGGACCTCATATCAATTAACAAAGCAAAAGCTTTGTTTAAAGGGTAAAAAAAAAAAAAAGTGGAATTGAAAAGAGATCAATTGGTGGCCCTCCAAAGCTAATGTAATGGGTTGAATTATTTTAGAGAAGCAACAGAATTATGGCCATGTTTTCTCCTAATCAGACAAGTGTTGATAGGCCCCTCTCCTTACTAGGTTTGTTGGGCCTGCCAGCCGCCTCACAGTAGCCCTCCAGCGGACATCTGATCTAACTGGAAAGTTTTCGTGAAGCTACATTTTTTACTTTTTAAAATTTTTCTAAATTTTTGTTTAGAATGGAAAACGTGGGAAAATTTTTCTTTTTCTTTTCTTTTTATTTCAAACATTTATAAAATGGATTTTTAAAAATTTGGATAGTATAACGACTATTTTCCAAACATACCACTCTGTAAATTTCAAAATTTAACACTTCTATGACAAATAGTTCTCCACTACTGGGCCTCAGGCCCTCAAATCATTTTCACAATTCAACCACAAACATTTTTCAAGTTGAAATCCATAAATATACTTCTTTTTCAGTTAACATAGATATATAATTTCATTTGCCAAAATTTTAATTTTATAAATACAAAACGCTATATATAACCCAAAATATAATTTACAACATATTCACCAAAAGTTGCATGTAATGCATGACATACATTTTCGAATATAAACTTATGCAATGATATCTTTACGTCAAGCCACATACATGTCTGATGGAATCTCTTTTGATTGACGGCTCATACCTACACCTAGGGAGGATTTTTCAAAAATATATGAAAAGAATGGTGAGTATAAAACTCAATGAGCGGATAATTGTTAACTAAAATTTCATTTTCTAAAAGGTATATATGTCCTCCCGAAATAATTATAAAACTAATAATTTTCTTATAACTTCATTAAAATTAGGAAACTAATTAATTCTTATAAACTTTTTTTTATTTCTTGAAACTGGAAATAAATTTTATAATTTAATAAACTTCACGTCTATTGACGTGTTTTTCTCTTTTATCTCGCCAAAGACAATCTAGGGAAGCTTAACCCTATTGTGACAGAATTTCTCATCGCCACTAGAGCTTGGGAATACTACCTTGTGTAGTTGCATAGTTGCAGATGTGGGAAATTCTTGGTGTTGCAATTCCCTTCCCAACATCAGGCAGATCTACACTACCATATACGTGCAGCAGGCGACTCACGGACTCAACCCTCTAAAGCTAATAACTATCCCAACCATCTTGTCATATACGCAATGGTATTACGCCCGGGTATACTAGGGGTTAGGATAAACCAAAGGTATCTAAAATTCTTCCATATATTTTTAACTTTCTTTTCGAATATAAACTTTATAATTAAAAGTACTTTCGAAACGTCTTATCAATTCAATTCCATGCATGCATATATAACAAAAGCTTACTAATTTACTTTGCTTAAAAATAAATACAATACAATTACAATATAAATTCAAGAAATATACATGCATAATAAACTTAAAATATGCTAGAATTTAATTAAACTTAATAGCTTGAAATAATATCAATAACATTTCATTAAAATAACTCAATAAAATAAAATCACTCACAATTTACTTTCAACTACTCCGCCATTCCTTCAAAACCTCCATTTGATTCTTTTTGCTTCCAAATTCTATAATCACATTCCACCATCAACTTTACATTTAAAAACTCATTCAAGAATTCAACCATTCACTCACATGAATCTTCAATATAATAAATACTAACTAATCACTTAATTTACCATTCAACATATGGAACCTAGAATTTCATTTCCCTAGAAGAAATAGTGTTTTTCAGATAAATAATATTTTCAGACGAATAGTGTTTCCATATGAATAGTAATTTTGTGTGTATAGTGTTTTTGAGTGAATAGTGATTTTTGAGAAATGAAAAATTTCCTCAAGTTTCGTGAGATAAAATTTTTTTGGTGAATAGTGTTTTTGGATGAATAGTGTTTCCAGGTGAACAGTGATTTTCGAAAAATGGACCCTAGACATCATAAACCCTGGAATAAGAATTAGAGTTATTAGAAACTGAAACAAAGCAAAAATGAGTCCGTTTAAGTGGATTTTAAGGGTTCCGAATATTTATCAATAAAAATACCCTTATCGGAAAAGTTATGAATTTTAGTGAGTTTATAACCAATTGAATTTTTTTTTAAGCATAGAATTGAAAGTTAAGACACCCAATTAGAGTATTGCATGGTCAATTTGATGATAGGATGATCATGGAATATTTTTGGAATTTATTAGTATTAAATGATGATTAAATTTTAACTTTAAGGAATTGATGAATAGTTGCATGAATGGATAATCATCAAAGAAGCACATTGACACAAATAAGGCAAAAAGTAAGAGTGATTAGTGGATGTTGAATAAAAAATTGAGTGGATTGGTTAGTTATTAATTGGATTGAATTTTTGACCAATCACATGATTTAATTTAGAACTAATGGCACTTGCGTAATTTTTAAGTTAGTTAAAGGGCACTTTAGACCTTTGTGAGGATAAGTATATAAAGTGAAGGGCATGAGAGGATGAAGCAAGAGGTGTATTCGACTGAAACAAGGGGGAGAGGTGTGAAAAGAGAGCTGAACCGAGATCAAGTGCAGACCGAGAGGAAGAAAAGTCTGCAGGCCGTGAAGAAGAAGAAATCTGGCAGTGAAAGAAGAAGGAGAAGAAGAAGAGGAAGTCCCCAAGGTGCTCATCCATCCTTCTTTCTCTAGTCTATCAAGATATTTCAAGAAAACAAAGTGAAGAGATTGAAGGTTAGTGAGTTGATTTATGAACTAGTTGATGGGCTTTTATGGATTGTTGATTTAATGAGTTCTTTGATGGATTTTATGGGTTGAAGAGAGTTAGATCACCATCAATTTGATCTTGGAAGGGAAGGAAAACATCAAGGAGTTTGGGTCAAGCTATTTTAGTAAGGTGAGTTAGGGTTTGATTAAATTGAATTAGTATTGTGAGACTTTGGTTGATCTTTTGATGATGGTTTGATGCTTTTGAGTGTGATTGTTGAGTTGGAAATTAAAAGAATAACTTGGGTATGACATGTACTAGTATGTGATTAAGTTGGAAAAGATTAGGTAATTGGATATATTTTAGTGTTTGAATGAGTTTATAGATGATATTAGATTAATTTGAGATGAATTTTGAAAAGAAAAATCAAGTGAATGAATTGTTGGACAAGTATACTAGTGTGTGGACCACTTGTGTTTTTGCATGTGTTTATGTTGATTTTAATGTTGTATGATGTTTTGGAATGAAAATGAATTGATTGGTATCAAAGAAGTGGAAGAATAATGAAATTGGAAAGTTTGGGTGATTATGTTGGGTAAGGTTTAGAATGGGTGTAAATTTATTATCCAATCTTTTTAATGTATTTGATAATTGTTATAAGGTGTTTAAGTGCTTTGGTGCCAAAGAAATTAATTAAAATGGATGTGACAGTATTGGTTGGAAATTTGATGGAGTTGTGAAATTATTGAAGTAAATATGTTGAATGGTAAATTAAGTGATTAGTTAGTATTTATTATGTTGAAGATTTATGTGAGTGAATGGTTGAATTCTTAAATGAGTTTTTAAATGTGAAGTTGATGGTG
This sequence comes from Litchi chinensis, assembly GCA_019925255.1. Taxonomy (NCBI): domain Eukaryota; kingdom Viridiplantae; phylum Streptophyta; class Magnoliopsida; order Sapindales; family Sapindaceae; genus Litchi; species Litchi chinensis. The sequence continues at coordinate 13,357,003 of CM034466.1, forward strand.
GAATGTGATTATAGGATTTGGAAGCAAAATCATCAAAAAAGGAGGTTTGAAAGAAGTGGTGAAGTAAATTTGTGAGTGGTTTTATTTTATTGAGTTATTTTAATAAAATGTTATTGACATTATTACAAGCTATTAAGTTTAATTAAATTCTATCATATTTTTAAGTTTTATTATGCATGTGTATTTCTTGAATTTATATTGTAATTGTATTTATTTTTAAGCAAAGTAAATTAGTAAGCTTTCGATATATATATATATATATATGCATGAAATTAAGTTGATAAGATATTTCGAAAGTATTCTCGATTATAAAGTTGACATTAGAAAAGAAAGTTATAAATATATGGATGAATTTTAGATACCTTTGGTTTATCCTAATCCCTAGTTTACTCGGCTGTAGTATCGTTGCGTGTATGGCAAGATGGTTGGGATAGTTACTAGCTTGGGGGGTTGAGTTGAGTCTATAAGTCACCCTCTACACATATATGGTAGTGTAGATCTGTCTAATGTTGGGAGGGGAATCACGACCCCAAGAGTTTTCCACATCTGTGACTATACATGATAGCATTCCTGAGCATTAGTGGCGATGAGAAATTCCATCACAATAGGGCTAAGCTTCTCTGGGTTGCCTTTGGCGAGATAAAAGAGAAAAGCATGTCAATAAACGTGAAGTTTATTAAATTAGAAAATTTATTTATAGTTTTAAGAAATGAAGAAAAGTGTATAAGAATTAATTAGTTTCGTAATTTTAATCAAGTTATAAAAAAATTATTAGTTTTGTAAATTATTTCAGGAGGACATATATATATTTTAGAAAATGAAATTTTAGTTAAAAGTTATTCGCTCACTGAGCTTTATACTCACTATTCTTTATTTGTGTTTTTGAAAAATCCTCCCCAGGTGTAGGAATGAGCTGTCGATCAGAAAAGGCTCCATCGAACGCTTAGGTGGCCTAACGCAACAATATCACTGTATAGCTTTATATTCGAAAGTGTATGCCATGCATTTCATGCAACTTTTGGTGAATATGTTGTAAATTATCTTTTGGGTGGTAAATAGTATTTTGTATTAATAAAAATTAAGTTTTTAACAAATGAAATTATATATTTATGTTAATTGAAAATGAAGTATATTTATGGATTTCAAATTGAAAAAAATGTTTGTGGTTAGATTGTGGAAAACGATTTGAGGGCCTAAGGCCCAGAAGTGGAATACCGTTTGTCATAGAAGTGTTAAATTTTGAAATTTGCAGGGTGGCATGTTTGAAAACAGTCATTATGCTACCCAAATTTTTACAAATCCGTTTTATAAATGGTTAAAATAAAAAGAAGGGAAAAAGAAAAACCTCCCCATGTTTCCGCATTAAAAGAAAGTTTTAAAAAGTAAACGACGTAGCTTTACGGAAACTTTCCGGTTGGATCAGATATCCGCTGGAAGACTATCGTGAGGCAACCGGCAGGCCTAGTAAGGAGAGGGGCCTGTCACAATATATTTACTCAATAATTTCACAACTCCATCAAATTTTCAACCAATACCCTCACATCCATTTCAATTAATTTCTTTGGCATCAAAGTATTCAAACACATCCTAAACACCATCAAAACATTTCAAAAGAAGTGTATAACATTTTATAACTCAATTCTTTACCGTAAACACATTAACTCCTAAATTTTTCTCAATTTCTTTTTTCTTCCACTTCTTTGATACAAATCAATTCATTTTTATTCCAAAATATTATACCAACCATTCAAACATTAAAATCAACATAAACACATGCAAAAACACAAGTGGTCCGCACACTAATATACTTGTCCAACAATTCATTCACTTGATTTTTTCTTTCCAAAATTTATCTCAAATTAATCTAATATCACCTATAAACTCATTCAAACACTAAAATATATTCAATTACCTAATCTTTTCCAACTTAATCACATACTAATACATGTCATACCCAAGCTATTCTCTTCATTTCCAACTCAAAAATCACACCCAAAAGCATCAAACAACCATCAAAAGATCAACCAAAGCCTTAAAATCCAAAATCAATTAAATTCCATCCAATCAAAATATCAAACCCTTACTCACCTTACTAAAATAGCTTGACCTAAACTCCTTGATGTTTTCCTTCCCTTCCAAGATCAAATTGATGATGATCAACCTCTAATCCACCCATAAAATTTATCAAACTATCGTTAGATTAACAAACCATAAAAAACCCATCACACTAATTCATAAATTCATCACTTACCTACACTCTCTTCACTTTGTTTTCTTGAAAAATCTTGATGGATTAGAGAGAGAAGGATAGATGAACACTTTGGGGACTTTCTCTTCTTCTTCTTCTTCCGTCCTTCCTCTTCTTCTTCACGGCTGGAATTTCTTCTCTCTCGACCTACACTCATAGTTCTAGCTTTACTTCACGCTTTGCTCTCTTGTTGACCGAATATCTCACTTGGTTCAACTCTCTCATGCACTCGAGCGTGACCTTTAAAATGATCATAATCTTTCATTATTCATTTCAGGGAATAATAACGTTACAACCAAATTTACTTTCACACTTTTGTGCGTATCAAATGATTTATTTGTTGTCATTCATATAGATTATTCTTCAGGAACAATCGCTCGGGTTAATGTATTGGCAATAGGTATAAAATTATTCATGTATATAATTTTCAAGTAAACGATTCTGGGTATAAAATTATTCATGTATATAATTTTCAAGTAAACGATTCTTTGAACTTCAGGTTTATATGACTTATAAAATAATCATTATAATGAATGATGCATGCCAACTGTAATTTCATGTCATTAAGTTTTATAATTTTATCTTTATTCTCCCTCTAACGACGAGAAAATTTATTCATTGGCATTATGTTATTATTCTTCATGAATTTATTTGCATCATCATAATGTCCTTCTAGGACTTAATTATACTGTCTTACTATCCTTCAAGGATATATTAGACTATCATATTATTTTTCAATGACTCAAATGTCACATAGTGTCCTTAAGGGACCAAATACATAGTTTCCTTCAGGGATCAAATTATAATATCAATTATTGTCCTTCAGGGACATTTACTAGGTAAGAATCTTCTGATTCTATAATGAATATTCATATTACTTCCAACAATTTGATACCATTTTCTTTGTATTATTGAATGAAAAACAAAATTTTGATTCATCACAATTTTTTATCATATTATACCTATGATCAAATGATAGTCATCGAAAGTTTACGAAATATAGATTTTCATATTTTATATTCTTAGAGTTATAAAAAATAACAACTATAAAGATTTATAGTTTTACTACAAGATCATATTTAAATTTAGTTTTAGTATTTCAGATATAAAATTATATAAATCATTGAAAAGTATTTATTGTTACCAGAAATATATTATGTTTTATTTAAAAATGTTTTTGAAAAGATACATTCACTCATTGTACATTACCGCTCACTCTTTATAAATTTATTTTTCTAGATATTCGTCGCAGGTTTGTACAGATTATAGCATATTTTCAAATAACTAGATTTCGTAAACATGTTTCCAGAATACCTTTACAAATGAAATATCTTTTTCAGATAATTTATAACTATTTTATATATTCAATAAATGGGTCAAACACGAGTAATGTACAAATTTAATGAGTTGTTCATATTAAATTTATGAGGTAACCATGTGACTTATGAGAATTTTTCTAAAAGGTTTTTGGAAAGTCTAGATGCCAATTAGAAAGATTGCAGTTTTCACGGATACTCTCGATGTAATGCCCTTTTTTCAAAATCTAGTATTGTAGATGCGAAATAGTAAAATTTTCGAAATAATCAGAGATAGAATTGAATACAAAAAAAAAAAAAAAAAAAAAGGGATGGTGAATTAATTTTTGAACACATTCTATTAAATTCTAAGCACCTAAGGTTGATTATGCAAGATGTGAGTGGAAGGAATTATAAAACTTGGAAGGATAATCTATGGAAATAAAAGATTTTTCTAGAAAGTGGCAAGTTGTAAATAAAGTGAGATGTCAAGGGCATCTTGGGAAAGTAAAGAATTCTCTAGAGAATGACATGCTTGTAAATTGATAATAAACTTGAGGGGAATCTTACAAAGGAGTGATGACTTATATAAAGTTGAACAAATGAAGAAAAAACTTGAAGAAGAGAAGAAGCTGTCTGCCAAACCAGAGGAAAACAAAACCAGTGTAGGGGCAGTAGTTGCATCAAGCCATTTTCCACCATTTTTGAAGAGTTTTCAAGCCATAGAAAGGTGAAGAATAAGTTTAGGAAGATTATCAAGCAAGATCAAGTAAGAATCAAACGGTAAGATTGAGTTTTCATGGTTTTCTTTTAGTGAAAAGTCTATCAAAATAGTTCATGGACTACATCTAATGTTAATGAGATTTTCGTACATGGATCTAAAGATCTAAAGCATCATACAAGTGGGAAAGTAAGGCAAAAGACTAAGGTGAAGTAAGTGAACTAAACAAGAGATTATATTGATTTGAAGTAGTTTGATTTTTGTTAAAATGTTAAAATTCTGCATAAAACTTGTTGTGGTTGTGATTTGGTTTTATGTGAAGAAATTTGATAAAATGTTAGTGTGTCTGTGGATGTGAAATTCGGCTAAGAGATGAATTTATGATTCAAATGAAATTTGATTGTTTTGCCATGGTTTTGGAAATGCTTGTGAGATATAAAAGTGTAAGGTTTGATGAGATCGAGATGTGTTAATACATATGCAAGTGTAAAGCCTACGAAAGAAATGTTAGAAATTAGTACGCATGAGTTGGGTCAAGCTGGACTAGAGCAAAAGCTCGCAAAGAGCGAGCTAGGTGATGCCCGCAACCCTTTTCAAAGCCTATCCAAGTTGGACTACAACAGCAGCTTGTAAAGATAGCTGGGTGATGCAGCAGCCCGTTATAGTGTCTGTCTGAGCTGGACTAAGGTAGCAATTCGTAAAGACGAGCTGGACTAAGGCAACATCTTATAAAGGGCGAGCCGGGAGGTGCTTGGGGATCAGGCTAAGCTGGATGAAAGCAGCAGCTCGTAAAAAATGTGAGTTTAGAGAGTTGGGTGGAGCTCGCAGCTCGGGCTGGACTAGGCAGTGCTGGAGTCCATTACAACCTGGATGAATTATAAGTTATATTGATAATAGAATTGACTTCAAATAGCAATGTTTTACGTGCATGTACATTCTAAGCGAAAATCGTGTCTACATTTAAATGTAGGTGACACAGCGAACTAGCAGAGGACATGGTAAAGAGATTATTATTAAACTGGGAAGCAAATTGTGAGTGTGAAAATATTTTTACCAATGTTAAATGTATTTTAAGTTTACTTTGCAAGCATTTTATAAATTCCGATCAATCCTTTAGTTTATAAATGATTTTATGAAATGAGATGTTATGCAGTATGTTATTATATTTTTATATTTATAAAATGAAAAAAACTCAATATGAATTATATAGAGGAAAAGTTTTCAAAAGCTAGTGGATTATCCAAGTTTATACATTTTATAGATTCAAACCTAGCTAGTATACCCTGCAATGTATGGCAAGTATTGGGAGGGTGTGTCACTAACATCGGGAGGATTAAGTCCGTCGTGTTTGTCGTGTTGCCCTCTATACTTGTGGGGTATTATCTCACTATGCGATGTGCGATGCAAAATTCCGCTACGTAGTAGCGAGATATCTTTGTAGTTTTGTCACGGTGTGCAATGCTAACTTTTACACCACGTGACCTCACATTGAGTGGTGCTAGATTAGTTGCCATGTGATTATAGTTTCCCTTGGGTTCCTATTAGTGAAGTATTAGAAAGAAAAACATACCACTATGAGTGGATTTTAGAAAGAAAATGTTTTAACTATGCTTTGAGGATTTATAAAATATTTTAACATTTTATGAACCTGTTTTAGCAAGAAACCGTGTCATGTTTTACACATGATTACGAACTTTTGAAATTGTTTAGCAAGTTTATAAAATGCAAGTTTTTAGAAATGAAAGTGTTTTAAATAGAAATGATTTTCAAATGCTTTCTGGGAGGTAGAATTTTTAAAGATTAGTTTAAATAGAAAATCTTACACACTCACTGAGCTTCGTTAGCTCACTATCTTTTCGTTTTTATGTTATAAAAACCTCCCTAGATGTAGGAACAAGTTATCAGGGTACCCATTCTCCTCTTTCAGATTAGATGAGTCGAAAACGAGCGATGTTTTTGTGAAGCCACTTTTATGAATACTTTGATTTGGACTGTAAACTAATTTTGTAAAACTTGTTATATTTATGGTGGTGTATCATGTTATTCTATATATAAAGTATTTAATGATCAATTGCAAACATGATTTAGATGCTTGAAATTTGTGAAAATGCTTTGATCATGTTCTTGTAAATTTGCCATGAAATTTGAAATGATTTTATTGAATTAGCTTTGAATTGTGGCTAGGATTGTGTTTGAGATAAACCGGAGGTCCTATTTGGTAGTTGAGAATGTGACTGAATTTTTGAAGTGTTTTCTAAGTTGTTTTTAAGTAATTTGAAAGATGGGAAAACTTGAAAAAAAACAACCATTATGCTGTCAAAATTTTTATAGAAAATCTAATATTTAGAAAAATGAGATTTTAAAATTTATGTTTCATATGTTTAGCAAAAGCTTAAAAGTTAAGGGTTCGCTCCACTATAACATGCTCTCTCAGCATCTAGGTAACCCTTTAAATCTTGTCCTTATGTACGGAATAGTAAAGCTATTAAAGTATTCGAATCCAAATAAGTAATTGAAATTTCACAAAATTTCTGGACGGGTCTGACGAAGGTTTATGATTTCGAAATTCCAAAATTCATTAAAACGAACAGACCCGAATAATCATTCAAATACTAATGAAGTGTTCAAATTTGAAATTGAATTTTTATAAAATTTCCAGATTGACTAGAGAGGATTCCGAATACGAACAAAGATTTTTAGGAGCTTGGAATAACAAAATAATTCAAGTGGTAAGAAATAATGCATGGATGACAAGTGGATGGGGATTAAAAGTGATGGAGTGACAAGTGTAAGGTATAGATTAAAGCATCATATTAATAAATATGTAAATTAAATAAATAAAATGCAAGAAAAACCCCCACCACTCATTCGGTCAAACACATCCACCCCTCACATTTTTTCTCTCCATCTCTCGATCTCCTCTCATATATCTTTCCTCCCACTCGAAATCTCTTATTCCTCTCATCTCTCTTTCATGAGCTCTCTCTCTCTCACTCTCACTCACACATCGTCAATTTAGTTCTCTCATCTCTCACAAACTAAACTCTCTCCTCCTATCTATGTCTCACGGTAATCTCACCCCTTTTAATCATCTCTCTCGGTTCTTCCTTCCTTCTAGCTCATGGTTTTCACTTTTTCTCTCACTTAATCTTTCAGTTTTGAATGAAGCTATCAAGGATCCAAGAAGTTAGTATCAAAGCAAGATATTTCAAGCAAGGAATCAAGCAAAACAAGTAAAGAAAATCAAAGATGAGTCACGACTAGAAAGGGGAAAGTGAAGGTCGAACCACATGCAAGGGTGGGTGATGGTGTTCTTTAAGAAAAGAGACTTATTTAGGAGGGTGGAATTCATTTAGAAGGTGTTTCCAACAATTTTGAAAGGTAAGTTTTAATTTCCAAGAAATTCCATTAAGTTTTCGAAAGAATTTTGTTAAAGCATGTTTGGGATTTTAGGATTTATAACCTTATTAGTGTAGAGGTTGATTTGTGGATAGGATTTACAACCTCATTAGTGTAGAGGTTGATTTGTGGATGGTTGTGATTTGTGAAAAAAGGGCCTAAGGCCCAGTAGTTGAGAAATGATTGAATTAGAAGTGTGTAGATTTTTTTAAATTTGATTTTTCAGGGTGGAATTTTTAGAAAAATAGTCGTTGTACTGCCAAAATTTTTATAAAATTTGGTTTATAAGTATAAATCTTAAATTGAAAAAGTTCCCACCCATTTCCGCTTGCAAATAAATTTTAAAATGGGTTTCGGAAAGAGATTTTTAGTAATTTAAATAAAAAGACTTAGTTTCACAAGAATCTTTTAACCGGAGGGGATTCCAACTAGAAGGTTACTGTAGGGTTACCAAGTGAATCACCTTGAGAATAAAAGTCGGGGCCCGTCATCCATAACATCCTTTTAGGGTCTTGCTAGATAGAGTACAGAGGGGTTCTATAGGGTGCTTAGCAAGATAGTTGGATTCGTTAGAGGGAATTAAAGTCGGGTCTCATCAACTTGATATCAGAGCCATGTTTTGTATGATTTTGAAATAAAGTTTGTAAATGTTTAACTAAGTATTTTTAGAATGAGTTTTCTTGTGGTTGTATTGTTTTTACTATGTTGTTTTCACTTCATGCATTACATGATTTCACTCATGTTGGAATTTCACAGAATCATGCGTCGTCGAGTTGCCCATTTACTAGGAAAGAAGCTACTAAGGTACCCATACCAGAGGAGGGACGCGTTGATGAGTTTGTCAACATGCCCGTAGATCAAACTTAAGTAGAACCTTCACAACTTACAGAGCCCGTAGGTAGGAATGTGAATGTAGAGCAACTAGCTCAAGTTTTGGCAGCGGCGCTCCATCAGCCGCAAGAGATAGGGATTTCTATCGAACGTACTCAAAAATTGGGCGCTAAGCCTTACGATGGGACAGGTGATCCGGAATGCGCATTGCCTTGATTAGAGACCAATGAGGAATATAGGTTGCTCAGAGGACCAGATAATGGCATTCTCCGCCTTTCTACTGAATGATAAAGATAAAGACTAGTGGAAAGTAATTCAAAGGCGGAACATAGCTAGAGTGTCCTAGACACTATTTAAGAAAGAATTCATAGACAAATTCTATTTGAAGAGCTACCAGGATGCCAAGATTGAAGAGTTCTTCAAGTTGGAATAGGTTACACTTTTCATGACAGATTATGAGAAGAAATTTTCAGAGTTGGTCAAGGCTGTTCCATTTATTGTAAAAAATAAAGAACAGAAGGCGAAGAGGTTTACAGTAGGCTTAAATCCCAAAATCAAGGCCTATGTAGCATCAGTAGCCCACACTCAGTATGGAGAGTTGGTAGAAGCAGTGATTAGAGTAAAAATGAGCGTGGAGACCATTCCTAAACCTAGAAAACTAATCAGAAACGCAGTTGGTTGGGCAACTTTTTCGAAGGACTTAGCAAATTCACAAGAAGTGGGGAGAGATCAACTGGATCTGATAGTCGAGAATCGAGCCATGGTACACAATCTAGTCAAAGATAGTTGGAAGAATTGGCCCATGTGTAAGAAATTCGGGAAGACGCATCCGAGCGAAAGTTTTATAGGCAACACTAGATGTTACAGATGCGGACAGGAGGGTCACTTTATAAAAGATTGCCCAAACATTAGCCTCAATCGCCAAGCTAGAAACTAAAATCGTAGCACCAGAGTAGACCAGCGAGGGCTGAGGATGGGATATGAGAGGTTCTCATGCTGAAGGACCTACCAGTTCTGAGCGGCCCAACAGAGCAGCAGGTAGGGGTGTACCATCCAAAGGTTAGCTAGATAGACCCCGTACTTAGGCCAGAGTATTCACAGTGACACAATAGGAGATAGCCGTCACCCTTGAAGTAGTTACAGGTACTATTATAGTTTTTTATCGTGATGCTTATGTCTTGATTAATCCCGGGGCTACCTATTCCTTTGTGTCTAGAAACTTTGCTAAGATTGTTAGTATTGAGCTTGAACCCCTAGATTATAGTATGATAATGTCTATTCCTACAGAGGATTCACTTTGGGAAAATAAAGCATTCATGGGGAGTAAAGAGGTCATAAAGGGTCGAGAATTCCCAGTGAATCTAGTTGTATTGGACATCTATAACTTTGATGTCATATTAGGAATGGATTGGTTGTCCATGCATCACGCTATGGTGGACCATGCCCATTGGAATAAATATATATATAAGTTGATGGTGGGTACCAATTGACTTAGAAATGATAAAATAATAAAATAAAAATAAAAATAAAGGGAGAAAATAGGCATGAATAAAGAGAATAGTGAGGCGGTGGAGTTACGTATATATATATATATATACACATATACATGTTGACATTCGGCAAAAACAAACACAAAGCAAAGGAAAAGAAAAGGAAAAAAAAAAAAAGAGAAGCAAATCGAGCAAGGAGAAGTCGAGAAGAAAAAAGAAGAAAAAAAATAGGAGAAAAATATCATATGAGTAATTCGAATATTTGAGTGTTTGATTTATTCAGATAAGTGATTTTTTTTTTTTTATTTCAATGGGATTTAAATTCTAAAAATTAGTTAACTTTTCTATAAGTTCTAAATTGAATTTTATATAATTTTAGAATGAATCCAAGATTATAAGAAATCATATGGGAAACTCATTTTAGATCTAAAAATAAGTAAAGGAGTTATGTGAGTGGATAATTTTATTTTTAATTAAATTGATTGAATTATGTTTATTTACATTTCAGATTTTATTATTTATTTCAAGTAAATAATTTGTTGAGTGAATTGATTTTATAGATTATAAATTATGTTTTACTATTGAATAAAAATTTGTTATGAATTCGTATATATGTATACTTATTAGAATTCCAATAAGAATTTTATGTTTTCAGTTTGAGTTATTATTAAAAAAATCTCAGAATGTTTTAAATAATATGATTTGGTGTTCTAAGAAAGAATGTTGACTATGTTTTGAGAAAAATATTTATTCAAAATTATATGGATATTTAGGAAAGATTTGAAAAAATATATATTTTTTCAGAACACCAATGTTATACCAAACTCTCTAATGGTCAGATAAACTACATATGTGTGAGTCTTAGATTCGCCTAGCACGTGTATGATAGATGTTGAGAGAGTTATTGAGTTGCCTAACATGTGTATGACAGATGTTATCTCTCACTCTACGTATATGTTGAATATCTCCACCACGTATGACAGATTTCTTTGGGTACTAGTTGATGTAGATTTCTAGATTTCAGATGCTATATACTAAGTTTGATCAGTATAAATGGAAATTTATAGAATAGCAGATTTATATAAAGAAATTCCAGAAAAGTTTTACAAATTATAGATTTTCATATTTTATATTTTAAAGTTATAAAAAATTAACTTATATACAGTTTTACTACGAGATCATATTTAAATTTAGTTTCAGTATTTCATATATAAAATTATATTAATCATTGAGAAGTATTTATTATTACCAGAAACATGTTGTGTTTTATTTAGAAATGTTTTTGAAAAGATACATCCATTCACTGGGCATTACCGCTCACTTTTTATAAATTTATTTTTCTAGGTATCCGCTGTAGGTTTGTGCAGATTATTGCATATCATGAGGAAGGCCACACGTAGGTTCGTGCAGATTATTGTGTATCGTGATTACAAAATGCATTATTATTTTTATGCAGAAACATTTTTGCATTAGTATATATTATTTTTAAATAACCAGATTTCGTAAATATATTTCCAAAACACCTTTACAAATGAATATCTTTTTTAGATAATTTATAATCATTTTATATATTCAATAAATGGGTCCAACATGAGAAATATAAATATACAAATTTAATGAATTGTTCATATTAAATTTATGAGGTAACCGTGTGATTTATGAGAATTTTTCTAAAAGGTTTTTGGAAACTCTAGATGCCAATTAGAAAGATCCTAGTTTTCATAGGATCCTTCCAGACTAGATATAGAAGTTGGGATGGGTCTTGTCAATTTATATGTTAAGTAATAAATCGGTCAAGACAACTCTTTATCCAAACTATCAAAATTGGACTTGAGTAAAGAAATTATAAACAAAGAAATTCGCCAAACAATTTAACTCAAGATAAACCAGTAGTTAGAAAATATTTGGCATATAAGTTCACTTAACCAATCATTTGATTTATTCTCTTCTACTAAAGATAGTTTTTATCATGTGTTTAATTGAATAATCCTAAAGCAGTAACTAGTCTCTCTCGATGGTCAAGCACTTACCTAGAGTAATTAACTTGACTATATCTCCATGTAGATTAACTAAGTTGCATTCATTAAATTCAAATTATACTCACACGATTACACAATCATATGAGTATATCTTCATCTCATATAAATTATACTATTTTATTAGGTTCCAATCTCGCAACACTTTTCTCGATAGTACTAGATTCCTAGGTTCTATTCAATTAATCAATCCAAATTAATCAACTAACATTGAGCACCAATAAAATAGAGTATAAAAATAAAAATCAATTATAAAATATTACTCAATCATTAAATAAATTAAAATTATGATTAAGTTACATTGTAGCCTAGACATGAGAAATTAGTTCATCATCATTAAAATAATTAAAACAAAAATCAACAACAAATTTAAATAACTAAAAATAAAGCACAAAGAAAATCTCATTGAATAGACGCGATCCCCTCGTTTCTAAGGTTGGATTCATCCTTTAATTTGACTCCCAATATGTTGTGACTCTTACGTCTCTAATTGTTGATGATGACTTGAAAGCTTCAAAGACTGCTATCGAAAAATTGTGGTTGAAAGCAAAGCCCTCACCCCACGTGTGTAAGGCTACCTAATTCTAACTCAAGATCAGCTGCAGTGCAATTTCCTTTAGCAACTTCAAGTTCTTCAAGATCAGCTGCAGTGCCTTCAGCTCAAGTCACTCAAGCGATTTCAGTCACTCATAATCAGCAGCCAGTAACAAGTCTAGCTTATTTACGTAAAGAAGCTGCCGGTCAGTTTAATGAAGCTGATGAATTTAATACTTACCAACTGCCATTCAGTTAGCTTGTTAAGCCAGTTTAGTGTTAGGATTTTATTGTTAGATCAATGGTTGTAAATGATTCAGTTATGATTGTATGGCTGAGATCAAAAGCTTAAGCTTGTATATAAGTGTACTCTTGGTATAGCTTCTGCAGATAAAGAAAGAAAGAAAAGAATTTTCTAGATAGTTTCCTATGCAAAAATTCACAACTCCTCCATAGAAGCAGAGCTTGAACTCTACCTTCTTCATCTATCATCTAATCAAGTTTTTCTTTTACAACGTCAAGCTCTTTCTCTTCTCCTTCTACTACTCTTCACTCCTTGAGTTGTGTGTTGAATAAATGAGAAAGCACACCTATTTATAGACGTGAATGGGTTGACAATTAAAAGCGATTTCCAAGTTGGCAATGTGAAAGAATTTATTGCAACAATTAATGCGCCAGACCAAAATTGGAATCCAGAACAGAATCGTAGTTTATGTTGCATGATCAGAACAAGCAACTAAAACAAGCAACTAAGTCGCAGCATTTAGGCGCAGCTTCTGAACCTGCATTAACAACCTGCATCAATTGTGACAGGTTGTTGTCGCTACTTGCTTCTTCTTTTACATCTTGCGACATGCTTTTTCTACTTTGACGATTGCTTTTGTCTTTCATGTGACTTTCATGAGCTTGATGTTGGCTTGATTTTCGTAGCATGGGCTTGGCTTGGCTTCTTCAAAGCACACGGCTTGACTTTATCTTCAATTCATGGGCAAATTGTTTACTGTAACAATCATACAATTGTTTATTAAAATAATCTAAGAGATTGTTTATTTTTTTCACTTAAAACTTAACAGTACTGAATTGCATATATTAAATTATTTTTGTTTTTGTTTTTTTTTAAATTTTTAAGTGGTCAAACCACTTAAAACTATCAAAAAACAATTGAAACAATTAAATAAGAATTTTTAACTTTTCACTTAATTGCAAATCACTTAATGACATTTAAAGTTTTTCTTCCAAGTCTATTCTCCTCAAAACAACAAAATTTTAAAATTATCCTAATTTTATATTACTCAATTTTTTTTTTTCATTTATACTTACAAAAAATATATTTAAAAAGAAAAACTTAAATATATTTAAGCTCAAATTGTCTTGAAATTAAATTAATATATTTTAATTTATAATTTAAACATTCATTTTCTAACTATTTTCTTAAATATATTAATATATAAATATTGTAAATACTATTTTATTTTTTAATTATATTTTAATTATGAATAAAATATTATTAATATGTACATAAAAAATATTTTAGAATTTATTAAATTATTCATTTTCAGAAGTTTATATTAAATCAATTAAAATTACATAACAACAAATGTATAAATACCAAATTACTAGTTTTCGGATAATTTTAACTTTTTTTTTTTAAAAAAAAAACAAGTTTATAATATATTTAGAGACAAGAAAAATATATATTTTTTATTCAGATTTCAAGTTTAATCACTATTCAGTATTTAATCTTCAGTAATACTGTTAATTTTTCAGACGAAAAAACAAATTATCTCTAAGATAAATGAACATTCAATTTGTGAGTATGACAGATATGAATAGGACAAATAGCATGCATGTCTTTGAATTTAATAATCAAAATCAAACATGCATTTTGTCCTTACATAAACATGCTCCACGAATTAACACATGCAATTTCATGGTTTAAAATGAATTAAAATGCGTGAGATTAAATTGCATGGAATTTTATTAATCAAATGCACATGCAGCCAATGGTCATGACATAATTTCTTGTAATGGATTCAGCCCATGATTTTTCTTTAAAACAATTCAATATCTCTCCCATTTGATCATTTTCATTCATATCTCACCAATTACATAAAAACGAATAAAAATACAAAATAATTAATATAATTCATCAAGAATTCATCACAAATATTAGGTAAATGGGTATAAAATAATGATATATTTTAGTGTTATCAATAAACATTTTGTATTAGTGTATATTATTTTTGTTAACGACATTTCTTAAATGTATTTCAGGAATAATTTTACAAATGAAATATCTTTTCTAGATATTTTATGAATATTTTATATATATAGTCCAGGGTCTAATAGGAGGAATGTATACATCTTTTATTTGTTCAATTTATATTTATAACGCGACTATCAGATTTACGATGACTTTCTAAAATGTTTTTAATAAATCCAAATTTCAATTAGAAAGACTTCAGTTTTCACGGAATCTTCCTAGACCCAAGACAAGAGTCAAGATGGAGTCCATAAATTTTCACGAGATTCTCCTGAACTCGAGAGAGAAGTTAGGATGGGTCCTGTCAACAAAATTCATTATCATACAACTAAATGAAACAAGAAACAAATGTAGCTGGCTACTTGATGGTTTGTACTCGTCAAAAACTTCAAACTTGGAAATCTCCAAAGATAAGTTCACCAACTCGTGGTGAAATTCCTGTGCAAACCAAAATGACCACTCCATTGATTACTTTCAGTCGTAAATATAAAAAGAAAAAGGATATAGATCAGACTGATGCACCAAAAATTCATTCACTGAGGAAAAAGATTGTTCACAGCTTACTAGCTGGAGCAGTGATGTTGCACATTCTAATACCCACTTCTTGTGAAGCAACATATCATAAAGACAGCTCAACATATCTTTTTAAAGATCTGGAGCTGCCAGGGGAAAATCCGGATACAAAAATTATGCACTGTTGAACAAGTCCAAACTTCATCGAGAAAACAAGAAAGTAGAATGTGGAAAAGTTGTAATCACACTCTATCTCGTAAAATAGAGAATACAAAAGTTTATATACATCAGGCATAAAGCTAAGTTTGACTTAATTCTTTTCCTCCTATAAGCACTTGCCATCTGTCCAACTAATAACTACTTCAAATAACCCAACACTACTTATATACAAAAGCTGAGAATATTAATAAATCAATACATATTCACATCCCCCCCTCAAGTTGGAGCTTGATGAAAATCAAACAAGCCCAACTTGGACAGTAAATGAGAAAACAAAGGTTCTGAGAGAGATTTAGTGAATATATCAGCTAGCTGCATGCTTGATGGAACATGTTGAGGCAAAACAAAACCTTGTTTAAACTTATCCCATACCAAATGACAGTCAATCTCTATGTGCTTTGTGCGCTTATGAAAAACTGGATTGGCAACTATATGTAAAGTTGCCTGATTATCACACCAAAGAGGGACAGGTAATGTACAAGGAATAGAAAAATCACGTAAGATATAAGATATCCATTGCAACTTACAAACAGTGGAAGCCAAACTACTATATTCTGCCTCTGCAAATGACCTAGAAACTGTTGTTTGTTTCTTAGTCTTCTAGGAAATCAAAGCTGAACCTAAGAAAATACAGTAATCAGTGAGGTATTTGCGAGTTTCTTGACACGACGCCCAATTTGCATCACAACAAGCTTGGAGTTCAAAGCTGTTATTTGAGGAATAAAACAGCCCTTTTGATGGACACCCTTTGAGATAACGAAGAACATGAATGGCAGCATCCCAATGTGTCTTAGATGGGCTATTCACAAACTGACTCAATTGTTGAACAACATAGGTAATGTCAGGCCTTGTGAAACTCAAATAAAGTAATCGTCCTACTAATCGTCGATAATGATTAGGATCAGTCAATAGAGAACCAACAGTACTAGTAAACTTACATCCCTTTGGAAGTGGTGTGGGGACTGGTTTTGTGCCTAACAATCCCATATCCTTCAAGATATCTAAAACATACTGCCTTTGATTAAAGTAAGCACCTTTAGGTGATCAAGCAATCTTGAGCCCAAGAAATAATTTAGCATAACCAAGATCCTTAATAGTAAACTGAGAGTAAAGAAACTATTTAATGGCAATAATTTCCTCTTCATTTGTGCTAGTGATAAGAACATCATCCACATAAACAATCAAAGCCACAAAAGAAGATGACAATTGCTTAACAAATAAACAATTGTCATGTGTAGACTGATGAAAACCATAGTGATGTAACTGTGATGTAAATTCTTGGTTCCATTGCCTAGACGCTTGCTTTAATCCATAAAGTGAGCGTCTAAGCCTACATACTTGCCCTTTTTTAGCCTTTATATACCCTTCAGGAGGCAACATATATACTTCCTCATCCAAATATCCATGAAGAAATGCATTATTTATATCCAATTGATGAATGGACCAACACTTGGCTACTACTATGGCCAAAAATATTCTTACTGTCACTAACTTTGCTACAAGGGAAAAACTGTCAACATAATCTACACCCTTTACTTGATTATACCCTTTTGCCACAAGTCTCGCTTTAAACTTGTTAACACTACCATCAGGTTTACGCTTGACCTTATACACCCACTTTGACCCAATAGCTTTATTCCCTGCAGGTAAAGCTGTTAAATCCTATGTTTTATTAGCTTCTAAAGCACTAAGCTCCTTATTCATGGCCTTAACCCATTCTGTATTATTTCAAGCTTGATAATAAGATCTAGGCTCTTGAATACAAGATACATTAGCTAAAAATTTCATATATGCAGGTGAGAAATCAAAAGAGGTGTAATAAGGAAAGGTGTTAGGAGTATGTTGTGAAGAATATGTGAAATTTTTTACTGAAGTTGTATTGACAGTAGGTGTACCAACAGGTTGTATAGTGTTGGATACAAAATCCTTTAACCAGCTTGATTTCTGTTTGATCCTAGTGCTATGCCTAGTAGGTCTAGGTGGTGAAAGAGCTGTTATGATGGGATTGTTAGGTGAAGCAAGTGGTTTTGTCATAGTCGGTGTACAAGGAATAGATATGTTAGGAGTATTTGTAATCAAAGGAGTAAAATGGAAATCTTCATTAGCAAAAACAGTAGGTAATGGAATAGAAGAAGATGAAGTAGGTGCAGTCTTATAAGGAAACTGAGATTCATAGAAAATAACATCCCTTGAAGTGTAAATGTTATTCAAATGCATATCATAAACTTTATAGGCCTTTTGATTAATCCCATATCCAACAAAAATACATTTATAAGCCCTTTGAGCAAATTTATCCTTGTGTGGTTGTGTATTAGTGACAAAATAAAAACAACCAAATATTTTAAGAAAATCATAGTTTGGTAATTTTCCATAAAGCATCTCATAAGGGGTTTTCCAATTCAAAACTGGGTAAGGAGTCTATTTATAATGTAAGTAGCTGTCAAAGCTTCCCCCCAAAATCTTTTTGGTAAATGAGATTGAAGCATTAAAGATCTAGCTATTTGTAACAAATGTTTGTGTTTTCTCTCCACTACACCATTTTGTTGTGGAGTATAGACACATGATCTTTGATGCACAATGCCTAAGTATGAAAAGAGGTTTTGACAATCTTGATTTAAAACCTCCATCCCATTATCACTTCTAATTTGTTTAATTTGACTACCAAATTGATTTTGAATCATTTTAAAAAATTTGCTCAAGGTTTGAACTACATGTTGTTTATGAGGTAACAAAAAAATCCATGTAGCTCTACTAAAGTCATAAACTATAGTGAGCATATAATGAGCTCCTGTAAAAGATGGTTGCTTATATGGACCCTAAAGATCCACATGTATCAATTCAAAAATATGTGTAGTATGCATTTGGCTTCTTTGAAAAGGTAATCTTTATTGTTTAGACATGGGACAAACATCACAAGGTTCATAAGATTTTACAATATTAAAATTGTGAAAAGGTAAATGTCTCAACACAATGGAAGAGGCATGTCCCAGCCTCTTATGCCAAACTGAATTACAAGAAACATAAGCTTTATTTATGTAACAAGCAGTATTACAATCAATAGATTTTGAATCAACAAGAGGCATATTGTTCAGTTGTATAGACTACATCATTTGTGCTTTATAGGTTTGTAAGGTTTCAGCTAAAAAACTAGATTTATCCAACACATATATATTTCCTAGTACTTTATCTACAGCCAATGCTTCTTCAATCAGTAGGTCCTGTAAAATGCAACATCTAGGAGTAAAAAATGAATCTTGTTTTTGCAGTTTTTGAAAGCTTATTAACCGATAAAAGGTTAAATTTAAAGCTTGGCACATGTAAGACTTCTGTCAAGATTAGTTTAGGATGCAAAGTAACATTTCCAATGTAATGGACCAGCTTATTGGTACCATCAGGCAAATAAACAGGGCCTGGTATTGTCAAGGTAATTGGGTTATGAATGAGATTCAAATCTACGCACATATGATTAGAAGCTCCTGTATCTAATATCCAAGTTTCTATCTCTTAAAAATCAAGAGCATGCAAAGAATAATTTAGAATGGTACCTAAAAAATCCCCCATGTAAGCAAGATTCACTTGATCGCTTCCTTCTGCACTTTTCTCCTTCATAAACTTGGCCACTTATTGTTGAATTAAATTTGCCATTGTAGCAGTCCATTCATGTCCCTTTGCTGCCCCTGTGTTAGTACTAAAATCCAGTGGAGTCTCCGCCATATTTGCCCTTTCTTTTGTTTGCATCTTTCTTTTTTGTTCCTTCAAATCCTTGTACCAATCAAGGTACCCATGCAGCTTAAAACATGTTTCCTTGACATGCCCTTCGGTCTTGCAAAAATCACAAAACCTGTCACTTTTCCTTCTAGTCTCTTTCTTCTTGAAACCTCCTTTATTAATTCCATCCCGTTTATATCCTTGTCCTCTTGCAAGCATAGTTGTATTCTCTACATTTTCTACAAAGCTAATATGAACTTGTCTCTGTTTTTCCACCCTTAGAACCATTGAATAGGCTTTATTCACACTTGGCAAAAGGTCCATTAACAAAACTTGATTCCTAATGTGATCATATGTGTCATTTAAACCCATCAAGAACTGCATTAGATGGTTAGAATTGGTCATTTCAATCATAGACTTTGTAGCCCCACAGATGCAATGTGGTATTGGCATCAAACAAGCTAACTCATCTCATAATTTCTTCAATTTAGTGTAATATTGAACCACTGACATACTTCCCTAAGAAATAGAACTAATTTCCCTTTGTAATTGATAAAGGAGAGGCCAATTACATTCTCCAAATCTCTCCTCTAACTCACTCCATAACTCCTGTGCAAAAGTAGTGTACAAAAAAGCTTCTACTATATCTTTCGAAATTGAATTCAATATCCAAGATGTTACCATACAATCAACCCTATTCCATTGTTCAAATTCTGATGACTCAACATCAAGCATCACACATTTTCCATTGATAAACCCTCATTTCACTTTAGCACCCAAGGCAATTTTCACAAACCTACTCCATGAAAGATAATTGTTACCTGTCAATGGAGTTGTAACCAAAATCATTCCAGGATAATCCGAGTTCTGCAAGTGAAGAGGATCGCCATTGTTGAATGACCTTGTCTCCATCGTGTCGTCACCATCCACTCCTCGATTTGATTCAGAAATCGAGTTCCTCAAATTGCTCGCCATAGCCATGATATGCAAGCAAATCAGTATGTTAAAGAAAAGATTCAAAGAAAATCAAAACTCACAAGTCAAGCCCAAGTCGACTCACTCTGATACCATGAACAAGCCCAAACTTCATCAAGAAAACAAGAAAGTAGAATGTGGAAAAGTTGTAATCACACTCTATCTCGTAAAACAGAGAATACAAAAGTTTATATACATCAGGCATAAAGCTAAGTTTGACTTAATTCTTTTCCTCCTATAAGCACTTGCCATCTGTCCAACTAATAACTACTTCAAATAACCCAACACTACTTATATACAAAAGCTGAGAATATTAATAAATCAATACATATTCACAACTGTCACAATCAAGATAAAGTATGTATTTCTTCTTTGATACAAAACTTCTTGATTTGCATAGAAATGGTTTCCTGGTTCTTTTACTTTTTCCAAAAAACAAATGACAAACAATGAAGATTTTGTCTGGCTTTCCATCTGATACTTTCCGATGGTACAGCTTTGTGAAATTATTGTGGTTGTGGTCGTTATGTTACTATTGTGTTATTTTATTATTTTTATGCTAGTTAATCTTAATATTGTAATATAGACCTGTGTCTTATTGATTTAGGAGTCTGCCTTCTAGCATGGAACTTACAGAGGATAATGAAATTATATAAAGATGGTTGAGTATCTTTTTTTCGCTTGTTAGTATTCAGAAGGTAAAACCTTCTCAGAATAGGTGTGGTTCAGATAAACGTTTGAATGAAGACTTCTTACGTTGGTGGTTAGGTGCTTATTAGACTATCATCTACATCTAGGTGAAGGGCTTAAGATGAGCAATAAAATTAATAAACATTGAATTGAAGGGAACTAAAGAAAGGGAAAAATCTTTGGATTATTGCTTAAATATGAAGAACCTGAAAAGGAGCTGGCAAAAAGGAGTCAGTCTGTAAGTAACAAACCCGAAAAATCTGCTGTTACTCTCTTATTATGTAGCAAGTGAACGTATTTCCAGTCCTTTCTCACATCAATGTGAGAAAGAAGTTTTAGAAAATGAATATTGAAACCTGTAAAATGGCAGAGCCATCCTCTTTCCATTTTGCTGGATGCACTAGTAATGTAGCAGTGTATGCTCCAAAATTGTATAGACACTCCAAACCTATTATTTCTTGCTTTTTACGGGAATTGCTCAATCTATTCATCTTGTGACAGATGAAGGCTGATTCTGTAAATGCTGATGCAGGACCAGCTTTGGAAACTGAGATGTATGATCAGATAAACTGTGGCAAGTTAATACATAAATCAAATTCCTCGACATTCTATTGTAACAAATTTTCTATTATCTTAAACAGATTGACATGTGAGAGTAAACAATCGCATGATTTTTAGAACGTATTCAAGGATGCCACTCCTAATGCTGGATAAGGACCATGCCAGAGTACCAAAATTGCCATGGATGAACAAAAAGCACCTTTAAATGATGCAATAAAGCTTGCACCTTTAGTAGCATAATTGTGGATGAAAAATCTGGGATCCATGAATTCGGGGCATGTGTTACAACTGAGTCTCAGGTCCTTCCAAGTGATGATGTGAAAACAACAATAGTTCCTGAATTGATGAAAGAAGAATTGCTACCTTGTTTGAAGCTCTCTATTACTCCCCCGGGTAAAATTTATTTACTTAGCCTGTCAAGAGCATAGGCGTCAACTTGAGTCAATAGTCTATTGCTTGACAGGACTTGCTGTGACCATGAGGTTGCAGTTTCTGTTACATACTTTACGAAGTTATAAATACAGGATTTCATTGCTCAACTCCATCTAACTGTGGTGAGCGTGTGTTTTACAGATTTATGTGGTGCATGTGACTCTATTGTTGATATCAACTCAGATTCTCAGAACCAAACTTTTTTGGCTGAACCAATACTTTCTCTTCCAGACTCATTAGACTCTTCAAGTAGAAGTCATACTGTTCTATCACATGAGATCTCTCATTCAAAAATAAACAAAACAATAATTGACAGTTTTGGTATATCGAATACTTGCATGCACCACAGAGGTACCTGGAGATACACTGACCTGTAGAAATAATGTTGAATCTTTTCCTGGGTGCTCTGCCAAGATTACATCAGAAAACCCAGCTGATTTCAGAAGAAAGAAAGCAAGACGTTCTCCCGTTAGCAATTACGACTCCACAGGCAACAACCTGCATTATGTTGGGGGAAAATAATAATCATACTTTAGGAAGTGAAAGTAATCAGCTGAAAAGAAAAAATTCATTCTTCTTAAATCCATCACTGCCCACAGAGCCAAAACTCGGAGGATATGCTCTCAAGATTTTATCCACCACATCACCATTGGTGAAATCTATTAGTGAATCCATTGGTCATTATGAACAGTTCATCCAGGATGTTTTGCAGCAATCTTCTTTTAGCCAAAGATCATGGCTGAGAAACAAACTGTTACTTGACGGCATCTTGAGTCGAACATGAGCTTAAGATCAAGTTGCCACCAACCGTCTGGAAGTGATCATCAACGAGACATTTCTCATGAACAAAGCACGACTTCTTTGTCTCGTATGAACAAACCAGATGACTTGGTTGTTGTCGAGAGCGATGCGTCATCAGAGGAGACAATATCGGATGATGATACTTTGAGGCTGTAGGTAGATTTAGTAATGGAACTTTTATTATAAGGTACGTAGCTGTTTCTCTACTGCATGTTTATTGTAATCTTGAATCTTGTCTCATGTAAACGCAAGCTTAGATTACTTTCTTTTGTCACTGTATTGAATTCACTAACTGATTGTATGAATGAGATGTAAATTATATCAACTTCGAGCGTTTTTTGTATTGTCCAAGGCCTTTTTTTGAGTGGCAAATGCACTTTTGAGTTTAATGTATTTTAAACTTATATATAAGCGTTTATCAGGAATTTAAAATGGCATTTTTCCTAGTCTTTTTTGGATGAGTGTTAAACATTTTTTTTAAAGAAAGTTTACTGAATTAGAATGATACTGTTATGAAACATCCAATGAGTGCTTAATAAAATGGTTTTTAGGCAGAAGTATCTTCACAAAAGTTGGCATTAACAGAATAGAATAGTAAAAAACATGGCACTTTCTCACAAGTTGTTTGATACAATAGTCAAGCACACCTACTGCTTTCTCACAAAGCAAGGGTTCGATTAGCAATGCTATAATATGGATAATTTCAGTCACGCCCACCACTATGTGTAGGTAAATTATGCCCACCTATATATATATATATATATATATTGTGAGCTTCTGGACCAGGGTCCTCTTCTGTTCTTCCTGACTTGCTATTCTTTTTGCTGCACAGCTCTCTGTTCCTGCTCTGCACTACTGGGCTCACCGTTGGACAAGCGTCTTTGTGTTGATTGCCGAGGAAGTCCGCGTAGAATTCATTTCTGCTATAGAATGTTATGACATAGCAAAATTAAAAGCCAAAATCATGAATATATATAAATATATATATATATATATATTCCTTCAATACACATGGAATTCAAAGCAAGGAAACAGATAGAATAGACATGAACATGGTCAAATTGATGAAGTGGATTTCAAATAATAAGACTAGAATAAGTTAAATTAATTTCATTTTCTGCTATAATGGTATAACAAAGCAAAATTAAGAGCCAAAATTATATAAAGGGAAGAATCCATTATAAAGGGAAGAGAAGATGTAACAGACCTCTACACAGTGGAGCATAGCTGACAGCAATTAGTTGGATTGAAGTCCTCTTAGTTGAGTACGTATGTCCATTAGCCTCACTTAAAAGATGAACAAAAGACTCATCTAAATATGCCCAGGTTGATGAATCAAACATTTGCCAAAAGATGAATTGAACTGACACAGAAAACAGTGATTGCTACATGCAGGATTACATGGTACTACATTAAGGCTAATCCTCTCAAAATATCAGTTTAGTATTAACCCCAATGGATGTACATTCCAATATTAATATATGATCATGATCATGATCATGGTGGTCATTAACAGCACGGTCTTCTTTCTCAGCTTCAACATTGACAATACTAAATTTCAGAGGATTTTAAAGAGATTTAACTAAATTCAAGCAAATCTATCTGATTTCTATTTTTATTAAAGATCATCTCCAAGGGAGGAGGTTCCAGAAAAAATTGAAGAGGTACTAAGAAAGATTTCTAAAAAGTTCCATAATTTAAACAAAAGTTGCTAATGAACTTAAAACAATTTAGGTCTGCTCTATTTTACTCAAATCATTCCCCAAGGTCAAACTAAGCATATCTCTGCAATAATTTTAACCAAAAGCTAAGGTCAGTAGCAACATAGCTGTTGCAGAAATATAAATTAATCCACTTGATAATGGACACTTGTAACACAGCTTTTAAAAATACTAATTTTCTAAACAGCCAACTGGTAAAAGAACATGTATGCATCAAAATTCATCTATTAAATTAGTACACACTTATCTACAGGAGTCATCCAACACACCCATCTCTCAAAAAGGCATGCACCGATTCTTAATATATAATTATAAAGATATCTTAACCCCCATCTAAAAATGAATTTTCATGGCCCAACAAAATAGCATAGATAAACAAACAGACCATAATATCATATTGATCACTCTGTAATACCAAAAAGTGGACCTTCAAGCATACTCACAAAAGACAAATTACAAAAAGAAAAGCAAGGACCACGATAAAGCAGCCCTCTCTTTCAAAAATTTTTACACTCACCAACCTAATATTATCCAGTCCATCTATTCCCACCAATAGAAGTCTTCAATTCAATACACTTTCTCATTCACACAGAGCCAAGAATGCACACACACACACACATAACTATAATTCAGACCCAAAAATTCCCCAATTTGGCTCATATCAGCATACAACCCCTTCCAAACTCGATTTTAATTTATAAAATTAAATAAAAAAATAACTCACCAAGAAATTATGATAAACGAAGGCACGAGGCTCCCAAGAGATCACCTCCACGGCTCCACCCACTACTCCACTCTATCTTCACCTTCTTTGTACAAAATAGCCATCCAATGTCAACAAAAACAAAAGGAAAACGATCGCCTTCCGTGAGCCGCTGGAGCCGAGAGGATGCCGAGAGCGAGGACGCACAGGGAGGATGCCGAGAGCGAGGACGCACAGAAACTCAGACGACATTAGATGACGGGTAGCAGGCTTGGGAAAGAAATAAAACGAGAAAAACGATTATTTTATTATACAATTTTAGCATTATAATATTTTAAAAACCAACATTTTAAAAAGGGAAAATCCTAAAAAACTAGCTGTGTTTTAATAGATTACCCATTTTCCCCTGTGCAGTTTTATTTTTATCCAAAATACCCCATTCTGTTATTTTAATAACAGAAAAGTACATCTGACAAGTGCAGAAAGTAAAATGACGAAACTACCCCTAGCTGTGACATGTGCAGAGTTGTTAAAATATTTTAACTGCAAAAAGACTATCTTACCCTTATGACCGTTGCATGCACAACGACTACTTCTAGATAGTATAAAAAGCTAACAAACCTGCATGAAAACACACATACAAACTCACTAAAACTCCTATCAAATTTGCATGAAACACAGCCACACTCTCAGTTATATTGAAAGTTGTCACACCCCAGAGCTACAACAAAACATACTCATCCAACCTGCATGAAAACACACCTAAACTGTCTGAAAAAACCCTCTCAACCAATTGAAACCAGCCTGAAAAACACACCACAAACCTACCTAAAAAACACACCTACCAAACCTACATAAAAACATACTCAAACTCAGTAAAATCCTCAGCCAAGTAGCTTGAATGTAGCATGAAAAACACACCAAAATTCTCATTCTATTGAAGCCTATCAGACCCAAAACTTGTCTAAAAGATAGACCCACCCAACCTGCACAAATACAAACCCAACCTGCATAAAAAACCCACCCAAACCAGCCAAAAACCAACTTGAAAAACACACACAAGCTGTCATTCCTTTTGAAAGCAGTAACTCCTAAAACCTGCCTAAAAAACACACCCACCCAACCTGCACAGAAACACACCTAACCTGCATAAAAAACCCGCCCAAACCAGCCAAAAACCAAACTGAAAAACACACACAAGCTGTCATTCCTTTTGATAGCAATGACACCCAAAACTTGCCTAAAAAATACACCTACCAAACCTGCATAAAAACACCTCAAACTTGCATAAAAAACCCACCCAAACTAGCATGAAAATCATCTGAAAAACACACCCAAACTATCATTCCTTTTGAAACCTGTCACACCCAAATCTGTCACTCAGAATAGTAGCAACAACACCTACAACTGCTTCAAAAACAAACACATCATGGAATCAATAGGAAGCTCAAGCTCAAGACAGCCGATTAATGGAGGAGTAATCAAATTTAAAAACAGAAGATGTTACTGCGGAAATAAGTCAAGTGTGAAGATATCAGAATCTACAGAGAATCCAGGAAAATTATATTTCCACTGTGCGACAAGACAGTGTAGATACTACTCATTTTGGGAACCACAAGTAGATGAAGTACAATCACATATGATGCAAACAGAAGAAGGAATAGAGGCACAACTACAAAGTCTTGATACGAGAGTAAAGAATTTAGAAATGTGCTTCATTGATAGAATGCATAAATTAGAAGCAATGCAAGGATGGTTTAAGACCATTATGATGTGCAATGTAATCGTATTTATTGTATGCATGACAACTATTGTTAAACATTGTAATATGTAATATTCATGTAATTTTATGAGTATCAATATTGAAAAGCTTAATATATGTAA
The DNA here is from genome assembly GCA_019925255.1 of Litchi chinensis. Lineage (NCBI taxonomy): Eukaryota > Viridiplantae > Streptophyta > Magnoliopsida > Sapindales > Sapindaceae > Litchi > Litchi chinensis. The sequence continues at coordinate 13,384,027 of CM034466.1, forward strand.
CAGTTGTTCAAAATATATAAATAGACATGAAGTTGTAACCCAAAAATATTAACTGTCAACAAAAGTGAACCCCTACTAACATAACTAAGGCCAATATCATGAATTGGCAACAAAATAACAATTCAAAATCCAACCAAAGAAAAGAGAAAGTTCTAGTACAGTTCTAGTGTAAATCATTCTAAATCCAACAAAAGTGTAAGGGTTGATTAGCAAAAGAGACAAGAAATAAACATGCAACGAATTTGAAAATACAGTTTTCATTCCTGATGTGTTGCTTGCGTGACTTGTGAGCTTGGTTGAGAAGAACTTGGAGGTTGCGAGATTGAGACAACATGGGAATTGGAGGCCTCATCCTTTGATTTTGATTTTTCCTATCAATAAAAAGTCAATGGCAAAATAATATAAAATTTTTTACATTTGTAGAATAATAATACAAAATGAACTATGACAAAAGTACCTTGTGATAACTTGTAACATGAGAAGTTGAGGTAGCATTCAAACTTGAGGCATGATTCTTAGGTTGCTTCTATCAAAACAAAAATAAAGTATTTATGTGAAGTTAGTAAGTAAAATAACATGTGAATATAAGTAGTTTAGAAAATACCTTTAGTCTTTTTGGAGGTGGCATTTCATTTTTGCATGACCTTTTATTGTGCCCAGGTTGGAGACATTTGGTACACTTCACCGTTCCAGTCTTTTTACTTGAACCAAATCCTTTAGCCTTCTCTCCAGGTTCCCTAATTCTAACTTTCTTTGGTCCACCAACCTTTCTCATTAATGGGGGTGGGTCAATTGGCTCACCATCAATTATGTCCCATCTACATTTATCTGGAATTGGGTGAATCATACTACTGTAAGTTTTTTGAAAGGTGGCTCTAGTGAGGTATGGATGGACATAGTCCTTCAAAACAAGCTGCAAGCCAGACAAAGAAGTGTAATGGTCTATACATAGTAGTGCATGCCTACATGGTAGACCACTAATTTGCCACTCCCCACATGCACATCTATATTGACCTAAGTCAACAACATAACTCCTTTCAGACCCCATAATCTCATATTCTTTCCTCCCTGCATATATGAGATTGAACATTCTTCTAGCCTCACTTGATTTTAACAACCTAGACTTCACAACAGGAGGTAAATCATCACTCCAAGCTGACCACTCACCATTTCTTTTTTGTATTAACTGCATCACCATCCTTCTAATACTCTCTAACAACTCCAAATAAGATTTACACCTATGATCACCCAACATACTATTAAAACTCTCAGTCATGTTATTAGTAACATGATCTGAACGAATTCTCTCATCAAATTTATGCCTAGTCCAGTGGTGTGTACCTATCTCAGCTAACCAGATACGAGCATTCTTATCAAGACCACCAATCTTTGTCATAGCCATGTTGAAGTCCTCCACACAGTAGGCTTTACTGGCCTCCCAAAACAAATTCTTAAACCGCTGTCCAGGGTACTTTTGCCTGAAATTGGCATAAATATGCCTTGCACAATACCTGTCCGAAATTTGTAACTAAGTACCTTATAAAAATTAAACAAAAATTAAAAATACACAACAATTCCAAACGAATAAATAACATTATATAAACATTTATCCTTACCTTGTACTTGCATAAGGAAAGACCTTTTCAATAGCACTGATAACACCTTTCTGTCTGTCACTCATAAAGCATAATGGATCACTAGAGGGGTATTGTAAGTGCTCTTTCAAGTGGTTAAGGAACCATAACCAGCTAGAAAACTTCTCTCCTTCACATATGCAAACTGATAGTGGAAGCACTCCACTGTTTGCATCTAAAGTAATAGCAAAAAGTAGGATACCTTCATATGGGCCCTTAAGGTGGCAACCATCTAAGCCTATAAAAGGTCTACGCCCCTCTAAAAATGCTACTTTCTGTGCATGAAAGCTCATGAAGAACCTATGAAATGTGGGATGTGGTTCTTGCAAACGAATAAATGCAACCGAACTTGGGTTATGTTTCTGCAACATCCATGCATACTTTCTAAGCACTCTAAAACAAGAAGCATGGTCTTCACCTAACCCAGTTAGTGCTCTATTTTTGGCCTTATATAATCTTTTCCTATCCACTACAACTCTATACTTGTTTTGCAACAAGTCAGCAAGGACTGATATCTTAATATCAGGATTGTTCTTAATTAAGGTTTCAAATTTGCTAGATATCCATTTCACCCTTGCTTCTTTATTCCTAACCACCTTCTGACACTCATGCACACTATTGTAGGTCTTGATCTTCATGTTTCCCCCCGCCATCATATCCGCTGCATGAATTCTCCAAGGACAACCATAAGCCTTACACTTGTAGGTTAACCTAGTCCTATCGTTAACCTCTCTAAATAAAGTCACCCCTTCTTGAATTGCATAATCTCTCAGCACATCTCTCAAACTGTAAACACTGTCATGAATCTGCCCAACAAAAAACTTAATCCGTCCTCCTTCTTGTAGCATGAAAGGATCACCTTCCATAAGTCTTGCCACTTTTTGTTCAATTGTTTCTATGTTTGAGTCACTACTTAACTCATCATCTTCACAAGACCTATAGCCCTCAATTAACTTCCACTTGTCATTATCTACATGTCCCCTTATCTGTTCTCCCTCACCCTTACCCGATTCAGCCTCACAACCATCTTCCCCTTCCTCTTCAGCCTTATCTCCATTGTCCCCACCTCCCTCTTCAGCCTCGTTTCCACTATCCCCACCTTCCTCTTCTGCCTCACACCCACTATCCTCACCTTCCTTATCTATATCATCATCAAATAGGTTACTCTCCAACCAACTAAAATCGAACTCGTGGTAAGTATCCACTACATGTGGTGTTGGTGAATTATGTAGGCCATCACCCTCTCCTTCTCTAATATAAGATGCTTGAGGGATATAGTGTTTAGGTTCTATTTCAAACTCAACCCTAGACAACTTGTTCTCTCGACACTTGTCAAACAAATTCATCAACTCCCTATCAGACTTAATCAATAGCTTCTCTTCACTCCAAGGTACAGTAGCATAAAAATTACAATCATCTTGTTTTATGTCCTTTGACTAACATATTGCACGTAATAACACTATCACACTCAGTTCATCAATGTCACACTCAAACAGTTCAATCAATTCACCTTCGTAACGCACTATAACCTGTATCGATGGCATAATATAACTGTACAAGATATACACATGCAAAACAACATGTTAAATTATGAATGAATGATAATTAAACAAAACAACTAAAGAAAATATATGAACAAATTCATCATCTTGAAATAAATCTTTTGTTTATTTCATAAATTGATAAATACATATCCGGATGTTGATGTTTATATTTGTTTTTTTTTGTTTGGATGTTAAATATATTGTAGCCAATCAATATATACAGCTATTATCAAAATGATAAATATGAAAATATAACTACTTAAATAATATAAACAAACTTTCTCATGACTCTTGGACATTCAATAATATAACATTGAACATGCAACATATCCTGCTTTTTGACAATTTAACATGATTTTTGACAATTTAACAAAGTGAAAAAATGCTAGATGGCTGTTTAGATGCAGAGATGCTATCACCTACATAACATTGAATATGCTGTCACCTACTTCTAATAGACCTTAGTTTCTACTTAAAAAGAGAAAAAAAATGTTGGTTTCTTTATGGAACCATCTTGCTTTAGTTGATGTCACATTTACATGAATTGTAACTTGTTGAGTTGCTGTAGTTGGGCAAATAATCATGCGTGATTGGTCAATTTACTATTAAGATGCAATAATGGTGTGGTATTCTGTTTCAACTGATATGTGAATAAGTTAAACAAGTCTAAGCTTTAAATATAAGATAAAGGTTATCTAAAGTTCCAAACACTTTTTCAGTTTGTGAGACCTTCTAGAAGGGCTTTACATGCCCTTGACAATTTTTTACAAAACTATGATTTCGAATGCTGTGATTACTGTTATCTACGAGGAGTCATTATTGAAATTGGTTTCGTTTTGTAATACTATTGCCTACCTTTGTTTCATCATATACTGTTGTTTTATACCAGAAACTTTCCTTTTGCTACTGCATATCTATGCAAAACGCTAGTGCTTTTTCTCTTAAAAGAAATAATCCTGTAGGAAAGGCTGTTATTTGAAAACCTTAGATAACCTTTCTACCTGTTTAATTATCTAATATTGTAACAGGTGGGACGAAGGACACTTGGTGGTTTGCTGGAGTTGGGGTACAATGTTGTAGTCAGTTATAAACAGGCATCTACATCTGTTATTATATTAATAGCCTTTTAAGTAGAAGATGAAGAGAAGAAGGCAAGCATAGGGTGCACTGGTGGTTGCAAATGATTATATTAAAAAATGGAATAATTGGTGTTAGGATTGTAGTTGCTTTTATAATTTACAATGTCTTAGGAAACACAACAGCATTTGATTTAAGGTAGCAAAAGAACCAAGCTGTTCTTGGAAAGCTAGAGGGGGCTCAGTTTTAGTAATATTTGTTTTATTTACAGAATGAGCTGATCACAACTCACAAGCCTCTGTTCAGCTCATTCTGTAAACAAGCTGAGCTAAAGCAATGCGGGGCTTGGTGTTGTGGGATAGGCATGTGAAGATATGATTACTGTTGCTGTCGTGTCCTATAAACTCTTATTCAGTTAAATATGTCCCATAAAGAAAGACAGTATGCATATCTCTTTTCTGAAACATTCTAGGAAACTCAAAGCAAGCATCGATTAATGAAAGAAAGAAGAGATGGTTAACATATAAATTTTAGCATCAGTAGCACAACACTAACAGACTCGAACGGAAGATATTTCATTTTTCAGACCATTCATGACATTTAAACATTTTTACTATGAAAATATACATTTTCACACAACCAATTACACTTTTTAAGCATGCAATCAAAAAACCCCTAATTTGTGTGCACAAATAACCCTCAAAACCTACAAACCCCCCAACAAAACATTAACCAGTTCATCCCTTTCAACAAATCAGTCTAAAACCACATTTCGAACGTAAAAATTTGTTAAAAACCTTATCTCCCTTCCACTGTCAACTATGGCGAAGTTCCTTCACACCACGCAGCTCTAAACCTTTGTTTGACAACTTCAATCCAACGAATAAATGCACTAGGCTACAATCGGGACACATGCAAGCAAGAAATGTTGAGTGACATGAAGGTGGTGCATGAACAGTACTAAGGTTTGGCGCGAAATCGAGAGGACAATGACAACGACGATAATGGATGGTGTTTGCTGAGTTAAAAATGGCACCCTACTCAGTTTTTTCACTTGTGGTCCAAGGCTGGTGACTTGTCATCATATAAAACAATTCTTTTATTATTTTTTTATTATCTTTTTTATATTCCATACCTAGTTACCATATTGCCCCTCAAGTCAGATTCATTTTATTGTATTACCTTTTTTATCCCTGAAGTCAAACGGTCAACTATCTCCACTTAACGGAAACTGTTACCGTTAGGGATATTATCGTCCTTTTATACGTCTCCAGGGGGTATTTTGGGTGATTCTTTTAAAGTCAACTGGTTTTTTAGATAAAACCAAAATTGTATGGGGGAAAATGGATAATCTATCAAACCTTATGGGGTTTTTTAGGATTATTCCTTTTAAAAATCCTGTAAAAACTTTTATCTTTTTATTTTTTTGGCATTTTCTATAGAAAATCTTGTAATTGTTGTTAGTTCCGGCATTTTTAATAAAATATTGCAAGTTAGAATATTGTAAAAAACTAATTTTTTTGTAGTGATTTTGTGAAAAACACAACTAATTAAAATAAACTTAACATTAAATTAAACTAATAAATCTATATTTAAAGGTAATAAATATATATAAAGTAATAAATACATATAAATTATGTTTATCAATTATGAGGCACGTGACTTCTAAATTCACTTTCACACCTCATGTATAATTCCTGTTGGAATGTTTGCGGCTGAATACATTTCTGAATACGTTCCTGTTGCTGTTCCTCTTAACTTGGCATTAGAAGACTCAAAAACTCAAACACAAAAGCGAATCCAGGATCATGATAATTTTTTCTCGTTCTGCGGTACTTTAATGTATAAGGCAAAGGAATCCTACCCGGCACCAAGCGATAACCCAAATGAAGTTTATGGACCTTAGAAATTCCAACATCTGTTGTTGATAAGTCCTCAAGATGCTCTACATCGTGCTTGTAAAGTGGACGAATGCCACACCTCTTCACCAAAGATCCTTCTTCACTAGTGATATAAAAGCTAACAATATGACGTTCATGTGGATCATATACTCCTTCGCGAGATAAATAGGTCGATAAATAGGCCAACCAAAGGTGATCGGACTTGATAGTTGACACCGCCATTGGAGTTGAGATAGGGGCATCAAAATCATCAGTCATTAGACCATGTGAACGATTATAGGGTGAAATCACTAGACGCGGAGCAAATCCTACAGTTGTCATTGAACCATCAGAATGATCACAGGGTGAAAACACTGCACCTAGAGCAAATCCGATAAATTCATTATTGAATCAGCCATCAGGTAGTCTTCCACTTATTTCATTCCCTTCATTCTGACAATTGAAAAATTTTGGAATTTCACTTCCTGGGAGACGAATATAAAATTCAAAGCCAGAAGAGAGTTCCCGTGAAAAGGGATCGTGATTGCTTCTAACACTTATCTGCAATAGAAAATGTTGTATTAAAAAATTTGAATTTATCAATATAATAAAATAGAAACGTGCTACAGCAACAGGACTCAGAAATTGATATGATTAGTGAAACTATAGAAGACAAATGCTGGAAATTTTGAATGAAAGATATCAGAAACTTGTTTAGGAAAGAGAAACCTGAAGCCAGTGTTTTAGCAACATAATTGCCAAACTGTTGTTGTTGCTACCTTGAGTCTCAACCAGGCTGAAGCAATTGAGAAATTGTAGTCCAATCGCTGGCGAGGTGAGTTCTATTAAACCTGATATTGTTTTCAAGGAAGTACAACCATCTGTCCGTACAATTATTAATCCAGGCGGAAGCTTTTGATGGGAGAAATAACAAATATTAACAAATCACACAGCGTAACTTTTTCTCCTCCTGAATGAATCCTATGAAAAACCACTAAGTAACGCACAAATCCACCTTAATATATATATACCACCACCAATCAAATAATGAGCAAATAAAATCACTACCACATGCACAAATAACACAAGCCAATTTTACGTGGAAAACCACCTCAATGTGAGGAGTAAAAACCACGGGACCGTAGTCCACCCAAAAATATCCACTAATAATCAAATGTGAGAGTAACAGACTGTTTTTACATCAAATAGGAACCAAAACTGAGCAATAATTATCTAGGTCCCTAGTAACACAAATTTAAGTTTTAAATAACAAGTGAAGAGAAAAAACACAAACTCAGCGGGAGGTTCTGGACTGCGTTGCTCTTCACTGGGACCTCCAAATCCAATCTTCACCGACCAGAATTTAGCATCACGAGTGCTGAGTATACTATCCAAATTTGAGCTCGATCCAACAGTGAACGAAAGAGATATTGTTCTTACAAAAATACTGCGCAGACAGTGACGAAAAACCTGTCAGCTCTGTTACGGGCTATATATCACACGAACGACAACTCCGTTTCCAATCTGCACCGCTCAGAATCAAGGTCCAGAAGAGCTCAATGTGCTGTCCAAATTTCAGCACGATCCAACGGTTAACGAAAGCGATATTGCAGCAACTCCGAAACTGTGCGGGATGAATTTCCTTGTAGAAAACTCACTCTCTTGTTTCCTCCTCTCTTCCACACGAATTTCACTCTTCACAATTGATTTTTCTACCTCAAACCTCTTAACTCTCACAACCACAAAACCCTAGCCTCCAATTAATAAAGGAAATCAAACTTAAATAGGGTTATGATTCCTAATCACACTAAGGTTTCCATATGAGCTCAATTTAACTTGTTAAGACTTGTTGGGCCTCTACATAAGAGGGAACCCAACCCAACAAATCTCCCCCTTCTCGATTATGTGGAGGTGTTCGCCATTCCGGCGATCATCCTACAAACCTCAAGCTTCTCCCTTTGTAATGCTTTTGTGAACATATCGGATCCATTATGGTCGATATGAACTTTTTCAAGTTCCAGCAGTTTGTCATTCAAGACATCTCTAATCCAATGATATCTCACATCAAGATGTTTCGACCTTGCATGAAAGGTTGAATTCTTCCCAAGGTGAATGGCATTCTGACTATCACAGAATAGCACATATCTTTGTTGCTTGAAACCAAGCTCTCCTATAAACTTTTTCATCCACAACAACTCTTTACAGGCTTCAGTTGCTGCAATAAATTCAGCTTCTGTAGTAGAAAAAGCAACACATTTCTGCAATCTCGATTGCCAAGCTACAGCACCACCTGCAAAGGTAATCAAATAACCAAATATTGACTTATGAGAATCCACATCTCCTGCCATATTTGCATCAGTAAAGCCAACTAGCAGTGGCTTCTCATCGCCGAAACCAAGTCTCAAACTAGAAGTATCTCGGAGATATCTCATGATCCACTTAACAGCATTTCAATGCTCTTTTCCAGGATTGGACATGAACCGACTAACAACACCAACGGCATGAGCTATGTCTGGTCTCGTACAAACCATTGCATACATCAAACTCCCGACTGTTGAAGCATATGGAACTTTTTCCATGTCATTTTTCTGGGCATCTGTAGAAGGACATTGCTCTATACTCAACTTGAAGTGTGCACCAAGTGGAGAACTAACTGCTTTAGCTTTGTCCATGTTGAACCTCTGAAGTACTTTCTCAATGTACTTCTCCTGTGACATATATAATTTCTTGGCCTTTCTATCACAATCAATTTGTATGCCAAGAATTTTCTTTGCTGGCCCCAAGTCTTTCATAGCAAAAGATTGACTCAATTTCATCTTCAACCTATCAATCCTTGAAATATTTCTGCCAACAATTAATATATCATCAACATAAAGCAGTAAAATAATGTAGTCATCATCAGGGAATTTTTGAACAAATACACAATGATCAGAAGCTGTTTTCTTATAACCTTGCTCCCCCATAACTGACTCAAACTTCTTATACCATTGTCTCGGTGCTTGTTTCAAACCATAAAGCTTTTCTTCAACTTGCACACGTAATCCTCTTTCCCTTTCACACTAAAACCCTCTGGCTGCTTCATGTAAATCTCCTCCTCTAAATCACCATGGAGAAACGCAGTCTTCACATCCATTTGCTCTATCTCTAAGTCAAGACTGGCTGCTAAACCAAGTACAACACGAATGGATGACATCTTCACAACTGGAGAGAATATCTCATCAAAATCAACACCTTTCCTCTGGTTGAACCCTTTGACAACCAATCTAGCTTTGTATCGAGGTTGAGTACTAAGCTCATCATGCTTAATTCTGTAAACTCATTTGTTCTTCAAAGCTTTTCTGCCTTTGGGCAACTTGACTAACTCAAAAGTATGATTTTGATGAAGTGACTGCATTTCATCTTGCATAGCCTTAAGCCACTCATTTTTGTGCTTATCTTCTAAAGCTTCTGCATAACACTCAGGTTCTCCCCCATCAGTCAATAACACATAATCACTTGCAGAATATCGAGTGGAAGGACGTCGATCTCTGGTAGACCTCCTGAGTGGTACATCTAATGAAGCATCAGATATTGGCAACTGCTCATTAGTTTCAACATTTTCATCTCTCTGTGAGGAACCACCCATATCAACTTCAGCATGTCGTTGATCTTCAACCTGTATGGGTAAATTTGTTGAAGAAGACGAACTCAAGTCAACCAAACCATCACTGTCACTGGACACTGGATTCCCATCTTTCTCAATATCTTGTATGGTCTGATCTTCCATAAACACTACATCTCTGCTTCTCACAAGTTTCTTCTCAACCGGATCAAAGAATCTATATCCGAATTCATCCTGACCATAACTGATGAAAATACAATGTCGAGTTTTCACATCAAGCTTGGATCTCTCATCTTTGGGAATATGTACAAATGCCTTGCACCCAAAAACACGTAAATGATCATAAGAAACATCTTTGCCACTCCAAGCTCTATATGGTACATCAAATAGGAACGGAACACACGGTGTGAGATTAAGAACATGTACGACAGTACTCAAAGCCTCACCCCAGAAACTTCCTGGTAACTGTGCTTGTGAAAGAAAACATCTCACTCTCTCTACTAGTGTTCTGTTCATCCTCTCAGCTAAACCATTCAACTGAGTCTTGGGAGGTGTCTTGTGGTGTCGTATACCCTGTTGTCTACAATACTCATCAAAAGGACCAATATACTCTCCCCTATTATCAGTTCTGATGCACCTCAATTTTTTCCCAGTCTGTCTCTCAACCAATGCTTGAAATTGCTTGAACACATCCAACACTTGATCTTTTGTCTTCAAGGTGTAGACCCATGTCTTTCTGGAGTGATCATCTATGAAGGTCACAAAGTATAGGGCTCCACCAAGTGATCTTATTTTCATAGGACCGCAGAGATCTGAATGCACTAGATCAAGTATACCTGACTTCCTTATAGGTGGGGAGCTGTGAAAGTTGAATCTGTTCTGCTTCCCTGCTAAACAATGCGAACATCTTTTCAGCTGTATATTTTTCATGTCAGGTAGCCGTTTTTTCTGAGTCAAAACAGTCAAGCCTTTCTCGCTAATGTGTCCGAGCCTCTTATGCCAAAGTTCTGCCTTATGTTCATCTTGAACTGCATTGATGATGAACTTTGAAATTTTTACCTGCAACAAGTATAATGTAGAACATTTTTTACCTCTAGCCACAACCATGGCTCCCTTGGTGAGCTTCCACTGACCATTACTAAAGAAGTTGCAGTATCCCTCATCATCAAGTTTACCTGTAGAAATAATATTCACACGAATGTCATGAATATGTTTTACATTTTTCAAAACTAACCTAGAGTCATTATCTATCTCCAGGTTCACATCTCCAATGCCAACAACTTTTGTCGTGCCATCATTCCCCATCTTTACACTCCCAAAATCACCATGTGTGTAAGATGTAAAGAAATCCTTCCACGATGTAGCATGAATAGAGGCATCACTATCAATCACCTAGCTAGTCTCATGGCATGCAAAATTAATGGAATCAACATCATACATAAAAGGAAAATCTTCATGAATGGTGGTAGCAACTCTATCATCATTGCTATTATTTTCACTCTTCTTTTCTTTGCTTGTGTCATTTTTATTTTTCTTTTCCAATTGCTTGCAATATTTCTTTATATGTCCCTTTTTATGGCAGTAGTGACACTCAACATTTGCAAACTTATTGGACTTACTTCTGTGTTGATTTCTATTCTTCGGACCCCTGCTTTTACTTCTCCCTCTGCTTTCTGTAACCAGAACTTCTGAAGATGAAGTAGATCCTTGTGCTTTTCTTCTCGTCTCTTTATTCAGAATATTACCCTTGACCAAATCCATTGTCATCGTTCCATTCAGAGCAGAGTTCGACAAATAAGATCTGAAAGTCTCCCATGAGTCCGATAATGTACCAAGCAACCATAATGCTTGTACCTCATCATCAAACTTGATACCCATTCCAGCCAACTGATTTATAATCCCCTGATATGTATTCAAATGATCTGTCAGAAGAGCACCATCATGATATCTTAGATACATCAATTGCTTCATCAGAAACAATTTATTATTTCCGGTTTTTCTGACATACAACTCCTCAAGCTTGACCCATAAAGTTCGTGCATGTGTTTCCCCACTGATATGATTCAAAACATTATCACTTACCCATTGCCTAATGAAACCACATACTTTTCGATGAAGTAAAGTCCACTCTGCATCAGATTTATCACTAGGCTTTTCTGTAGCAAAAACATGTAAGTGAAAATCTTTCACATATAAAAGATCCTCCATCTTTTCCTTCCAAACATGATAGTTCGAACCATTCAGAGTAATCATTCTACTTAGATTCAAATTGTTCTCCATATTCATCATTGCAAAATTCACAATCTGGCTCTGATACCACTTTGATGGGAGAAATAACAAATATTAACAAATCACACAGCGGAACTTTTTCTCCCCCTGAATGAATCTTATGAAAAACCACTAACGCACAAATCCACCTTAATATATATACCACCACCAATCAAATAATGAGAAAATAAAATCACTACCACATGCACAAATAACACAAGCCAATTTTACGTGGAAAACCTCCCCAATGTGAGGAGTAAAAACCACGAGACCGTAGTCCACCAAAAAATATCCACTAATAATCAAATGTGAGAGTAACAGACTGTTTTTACATCAAATAGGAACCAAAACCGAGCAACAATTATCTAGGTCCCTAGTAACACAAATTTAAATTTTAAATAACAAGTGAAGAGAAAAAACACAAACTCAGCGGGAGGTTCTGGATTGCGTTGCTCTTCACTGGGACCTCCAAATCCAATCTTCACCGTCCAGAATTTAGAATCATGAGTGTTGAGTATACTATCCAAATTTGAACTCGATCCAACAGTGAACGAAAGAGATATTGTTCTTACAAATACTGCGCAGATAGTGACGAAAAACCTGACAGCTCTGTTACGGGTTGTATATCACACGAACGACACCTCCGTTTCCAATCTCTACCGCTCAGAATCAAGGTCCAGAAGAGATCAATGTGCTGTACAAATTTCAGCACGATCCAACGGTTAACGAAAGAGATATTGCAGCAACTCCGAAACTGTGCGGGATGAATTTCCTTACAGAAAACTCACTCTCTTGTTTCCTCCTCTCTTCCACACGAATTTCACTCTTCACAATTGATTTTTCTGCCTCAAACCTCTTAACTCTCACAACCACGAAACCCTAGCCTCCAATTAATAAAGGAAATCAAACTTAAATAGGGTTATGATTCCTAATCACACTAGGGTTTCCATATGAGCTCAATTTAACTTGTTGAGACTTGTTAGACCTCTACATAAGAGGGAACCCAACCCAACAGCTTTGGCACTGACTGAAGCCTATGGCATTTCTCCAAGCAAAGAATTTCAAGCTTAGATAATTGACCGATGGTATCTGGTAGGCTAACAAAGTTGTTCCCACTGATATTTAAGTCTCTTAAGGAGCATAAGAAGCCCAAATCTCTTGGGAATGCTCCTTCTGAAAGATTGCAGTCATTGAGATC
>CM034466.1:13397728-13627204 GCA_019925255.1 Litchi chinensis
GATCTCAGTGACTGCAATCTTTTGGAAGGAGCATTGCCGAGAGATTTGGGCTCCTTATACTCCTTAAGAGAGTTAAATATCAGTGGGAACAACTTTGTTAGCCTACCTGATACCATTGGTCAATTATCTAAGCTTGAAATTCTTTGCTTGAAGAAATGCCATAGGCTTCAGTCATTGCCAAATCTTCCACCTGGATTAAGATTTGTAGGGACAGATGATTGTACTTCATTAAAAACAGTATCAAGTTTAATAGAACTCACCTCTTCAGCGATTGGACTAGAATTTCTCAATTGCTTCAGCCTGGTTGAGACTCAAGGCAGCGACAAAGACAGTTTGGCAATTGTGTTGCTGAAACACTGGCTTCAGGTTTCTCTTTCCTAAACAAGCATCTGATATCTTTCCTTCAAATTTTCTAGCATTTGTCTTCTATAGTTTCACTAATCATATCAATTTCTGAGTCCTGTTGCTGTGGCACGTTTCTATTTTATTATATTGATAAATTCAGATTTTCTAATACGACATTTTCTATTGCAGATAAGTGTTAGACGCAGCAATCACAATCCCTTTTGGTGGAGAGACTCTTCTTGTATTGAATTTAATATTCATCTCCCAGGAAGTGAAATTCCAAAATTTTTCATTTGTCAGAATGAAGGGAATGAAATAACCGGAAGACTACTTGATGGCTGGTTCAATGATGAATTTATCGGATTTGCTCTGTGTGTAGTGTTTTCACCCTATGATCATTCAAATGGTTCGATGCCAATTCTCGGTCCTTCTGATGCCTCTTGCTCAACTATCAAGTCCGATCACCTTTGGTTGGCCTATACATCGATCTGTTCATATCGCGATGGACCATTTGATCCACTTAATCAACATTTTGTTCGCTTTCACTTCACTCCTGGAAAAGGATCTTTGGTGAAGAGGTGTGGCTTTCGTCCACTTTACAAGCACAATGTAGAATATCTTGAGGAATTATCAACAACTGATGTTGGAATTCGTAAGATCCAAAATTTTTGTTCGACTGATTGGCTTAGGTTAAGGTCAACTAGGACTTGGCTGCCTTATAAACAATATACACTAAAGTGCAGCAGATTGGTAAGAAGTTCTTCTGGACATGGATTCTATTTTGCGTTGGTGTCGTAAGCCTCATAACGCCAATCAAGAGGAACAGCAGCAGGAACGTATTCAAAAAAGTATTCATCCCCAAACAATCCAGTAGCACATGTACATGAGGTGTGAAAGTGAATGTAGAAGTCACGTAACTCATAATTGATAAACATAATTTGTATATATTTATTATCGTTAAATATAGATTTATTAATCTAATTTTATATTAAATTTATTTTAATTAGTCGTGTTTCTATAAAATCACTACAAGAAATTTGATTTTTACAACATTCAACTTGCGATATTTTATTAAAAATGCCGGAACTGATAACAATTACAAGATTTTCTATATAACATTTCAAAAATAAAAAGAAAAAAGCTTTTTACGGGATTTTAAAAATGTTGATATTGAATTCATTTACAAAAATTTTAAAATATTATAATGCTAAAATTGTATAATAAATAATCCATTTTTCTCGTTTTATTTCTTTCCCAAGCCTCCAACCCTCATCCAATCTTGTTCGTGTTTGCTGGTCTTCTCGCTCTGAGCATCCTTCTCATGCCTAGTGGCTCACGAAATGCCAACTATTGCAGCTCGATTGTACAGGAGAAAGTGAAGATGTTCGTTTTCCTTTTGTTTTTGTTGACATTTTATGGCAATTTTGTACTAAGAAGGCAAAGATAGAATGGAGCAGTGGGTGGAGCCGTGGAGGTGATCTCTTGGGAGCCTCGTGCCTTCGTTTATCATAATTTCTTGGTGAGTTTTTTTTTTAATTTTATAAATTAAAATCGAGCTTGGAAGGGGTTGTATGCTGATATGAGTCAAATTGGGGAATTTTTGGGTCTGAATTATACTTATGTGTGTGTGCGCATTCTTGGCTCTATGTGAATGAGAAAGTGTATTGAATTGAAGACTTCTATTGGTGGGAATAGAGGGAATGGATAATATTAGGTTGGTGAGCGTAAAAAATTTTGAAAGAGAGGGCTGCTTTATTGTGGTCCTTGCTTCTCTTTTTGTAATTTGTCTTTTGTGAGTATGCTTGAAGGTCCACTTTTTGGTGTTACAGAGTGATCAATATGATATTATGGTCTGTTTGTTTATATATGCCTTTTTGAGAGATGGATGTGTTGGCTAACTCCTGTAGATAAGTGTGTACTAATTTAATAGATGAATTTTGATGCATACATGTTCTTTTACCAGTTGGCTATTTAGAAAATTAGTATTTTTAAAAGCTGTGTTACTAGTGTCCGTTATCAAGTGGATTAATTTATATTTCTGCAACAGCTATGTTGCTACTGAGCTTAACTTTTGGTTAAAATTATTGTAGAGATATGCTTAGCTTGACCTTGGGGAATGATTTGAGAAAATCCGAGTAGACCTAAATTGTTTTAAGTTCATTAGCAACTTTTCTTTAAATTATGAAGCTTTTTAGAAATCTTTCTTAGTACCTCTTTAATTTTTTCTGGAACCTCCTCCCTTGGAGATGATCTTTAATGAAAATAGAAATCAGATAGGTTTGCTTCAATTTAGTTAAATCTCTTTAAAATCCTCTGAAATTTAGTATTGTCAATGTTGAAGCTGAGAGAGAAGACATGCTGTTAATGACCACCATGATCATGATCATAATCATATATTAATATTGGAAAGTACATCCATTGGGGTTAATACTAAACTGACATTTTGAGAAGATTAGCCCTAAAGTACCATGCAATCCTGCATGTAGCAATCACTGTTTTCTGTGTCATTTCAATTCATCTTTTGGCATAGTTAGATGAGTCTTTTGTTCATCTTTTAAGTGAGGCTAATGGACAAACGTACTCAACTAAGAGGACTTCAATCCAACTAATTGCTATCAGCTATGCTCCACTGTGTAGAGGTCTGTTACATCTTCTCTTCCCTTTATAATGGATTCTTCCCTTTATATAATTTTGGCTTTTAATTTTGCTTTGTTATAGCATTATAGCAGAAAATGAAATTAATTTAACTTATTCGAGTCTTATCATTTGAAATCGGCTTCATCAATTTGACCATGTTCATGTCTATTCTATCTGTTTCCTTGCTTTGACTTCCATATGTATTGAAGGAATATATATATATATATATATATATATTCATATTCATGATTTTGGCTTTTAATTTTGCTGTGTCATAACATTCAATAGCAGAAATAAATTCTGTGCGGACTTCCTCGGCAATCAACACAAAGACGCTTGTCCAACGGTGAGCCCAGTAGTGCAGAGCAGGAACAGAGAGCTGTGCAGCCAAAAGAATAGCAAGTCAGGAAGAACAGAAGAGGACCCTGGTCCAGAAGCTCTCTCTCTCTATACATATATAGGTGGGCGTAATTTACCCACACATATAGGTGGGTGTGACTGAAATTGTCCACATTGTGGACATTGCAAGTCGAACCGTTGCTTGCTTTCTGAGAAAGCAGCATGTGTGTTTTGAGTATTGTATCAAACAACTTGTAGAAAGTGTCATGTTTTTTACTATTCTATTCTGTTAATGCCAAGTTTTGTGAAGATACTTCTGCCTAAAAACCATTTTATTAAACATTCATCGGATGCTTCATAACAGTGTCGTTCTAATTCAATAAACTTTCTTTAAAAAAGAAAGTTTAACGTTCATCCGAAAAAGATTGGGAAAAAGGTCATTTTTAATTCCTGATAAACGCTTGTATATAAGTTCAAAATGCATTAAACTCAAAACTGCATTTGCTACCTGAAAGAAGGCTTTGGACGATACTGAAAACACTCCAAGTTGATATAATTTACATCTCATCATACAATCAGTTAGTGAATTCAATACAGCAACAAAAGAAAGTAGTCTGAGTTTGCTTTTACATGAGACAAGATTCAAGATTCAAGATTACGATAAACATGCAGTAGAGAAACAGCTACGTACCTTATAATAAAAGTTCCTTTACTAAGTCTACCTGCAGCCTCAAATTATCATCATCCAATATTGTCTCCTCCGATGACGCATCACTCTCAGTTTTTTCTGAGGGAGGGATGAAACGTTGTCAGAAATAGTTGGCGGCATTGCTGGCCTCAGAGATGGGCAAGGGCAAGTCACTGCTGCTCTAACCCAGAGGGGTAAATTACTGTTGGTTGATGAATTAGTAAAAGGATTATTGATCCATAATGGATCACACCTCATATTCTTGCTTCCCATATATATAAAGGAACCACCCTGATCAAGCATTTCCCTTTTAAAATCAAGAGGAGTGGCCCTTGGATAAATGAAAGGTCTCCTGATCTGTTCAGTAACATTGCTTTGGAGGTTTGTGAAGTTGAAATGTGGCTTATCTAAGACACTGCCGTCTCTGCGAGAATAGACATCACCTATTGAAAGTCGGGTTCTATCCATAGTACTTTCTCTCCATGGTCTTCTTATGTGATGCAAGAAGGCATCATTACAGCCCAAAGATTTAGCTTCTGCTTCTGCATATGTTAATAGTGAAACACATGCATCATTCAAAAGTTTAGATGGTTGTTCCTGCCACTGCTCAGCGAGATCTCTTGCCAATCTCCATGGCTCAAAGTGCAGTCTAGGATCAGTTAATATGGCATCCCAATTGCCCCTACCATGTCTTCTCACACCAATCCAAAGGAAATCTAATTCCTCGCCAGACCAAAAGTCAGTGTATGGCGTGAATAGATATTGAGAACTGTCTCTTCTATTCAAAGCTCTTGTTCGACTCAAGATGTTTGTATCTCAGCCGCGATCTTTGGCTAAAAGAAGATTGCTGCAAAACATCCTGGATGAACTTTTCATAATGACCAATGGATTCACTAATAGATTTCATCAATGGTGATGTGGTGGATAAAATCTTGGGAGCATATCCTCCGAATTTTGGCTCTGTGGGCAACGATGGATTGAAGAAGAATGAAGATCCACTAGAAGTTCTCTTCAGCTGATTACTTTCACTTCCTAAAGTATGATTATTATTTTCCCCCAACACAATGCAGGTGGTTGCCTGTGGAGTCGTAATTGCTAATAGGAGAAAGTCTTGCCTTTTTTCTTCTGAAAACAGCTGGGTTCAAGCAAAAAGAAATTCCAGTTTAACTCAAACAGGCCATCATGTTGTACCCAACATTAACAAAACAGAAGAATCTTGGACTTTATAAAACTTAACACATACCTGTAAAGATTAAGATAAGAGAATAAAGCAACACAGAAAGGACAAAATCAACTTGCCTGTAGGCATTTGTTTTCTGATGTATACTTGGCAGAGCACCCAGGAGAAGATTTAACATTATTTCTACATATTAGTGTATCTCCAAGTACCCCTCTGTGGTGCATCCATGTAGTAGATATACCAAAACTTTCAGTTATTGTTTTGTTTATTTTTGAATGAGAGACCTCATGTGATAGAACAGTATGACTTCTACTTGAAGTGTCTAATGAGTCTGGAAGAGAAATTATTGGTTCAGCATAAAAAGTTTGGTTCTGAGAATCTGAGCTGATATCAACAGTAGAGTCACATACATCACATGAATCTGTAAAACACACTCACCACAGTTACTTAGATGGAGTTGAGCAATGAAATCCTATAGTTATGACTTTGTAAAGTATGGAACAGAAACTGCAACCACATGGTCACAGCAAGACCTGTCAAGCAATAGACCTATTGACTCAAGTTGATGCCTATGTTCTTGACAGGCTAAGTAAATAAATTTTACCCGGGGGAGTAATAGAGAGCTTCAAACAAGGCAGCAATTCTTCTTTCATCAATTCAGGAACTACTGTTTTTTTCACATCATCACTTGACAGGACCTGAGACTCAGTTGTAACACATGCGCCAAATTCATGGATCCCAGATTTTTCATCCACATTTATGCTACTAAAGGTGCAACTTTAATTGCATCACTTAAAGGAGCTTTTTGTACGTCCATGGCAACTTTGGAACTCTGGCATGGTACTTGTCCAGCATTAGGAGCAGCATCCTTGGATACGATCTGATAATCATGCGACCATTTACTCTCACATGTCAATCTGTTTAAGATAATAGAAAATTTGTTACAATAGAATGTTGAGAAATTTGATTTATGTATTAACTGGCCAGAGTTTATCTGATCATACATCTCAGTTTCCCAAGCTGGTCCTGCATCAGCATTTACAGAATCAGCCTCCATCTGTTAGAAGATGAATAAATTGAGCAATTCCCTTACAAAGCAAGAAATAATAGGTTTAGAGTGTCAATACAATTTTGGATTATACACTGCTACATTACTAGTGCATCCAGCAAAATGGAAAGAGGATGGCTCTGCCATTTTACAAGTTTAAATATTTATTTTCTTCAACTTCCTTGTCACATAAATATGACAAAGGACTGGTAATACGTTCACTTGCTATGTTACACCTATACTTCACCAGACATTATAGAATCAATCTACAGCATGCAATTTTATGTTGCTTTAGCATGTTAAATTCAGGAGAGAGTAACAGCAGATTTTTCGGGTTTGTTAGTTACAGACGACTCCTTTTTGCCAGCTCCTTTTCGGGTTCTTCATATTTAAGCAATAATCCAAAGATCTTTCCCTTTCCTTAGTTCCCTTCAATTCAATGTTTATTCATTTTATTGCTCATCTTAAGCCCTTCACCGAGATGTTGATGATAGTCTAATAAGCACCAACCACCAGCGGAAGAAGTCTTCATTCAAACGTTTATCTGATTTCTAATTGGAATTTCCTGCTCGAAACATAATATAATATTACTATAAATATTCTAAACATTTCTTATAATAACTTTAAGCTGAAAATATGATTTCTAATTGGAATTTCTTATATATATACATATACAAGAATTCGTAATAAATTTTCATTTCAATCGTAAAATATGATTCATGTAATCATTCATTTCCAATAAATAGTAAATATTGAAATATAAATAATTATAATTAAATAAATTAATTTAAAATAAAACGATCCACTCACAAAACTCCTTTGTCCAAATCTAGATCTGAAACACATTCCCATTTAATTTTACCTCATTTTGGATTTATCCTAAAATCATATAAAAATGAATTTAGAACTTATGAAAAATTTAACTAATTTTTCTAGATTTCAAATCCCATTGAAATAAAATCACTCATCTAGATAACTCACACACTCAAATATTTTCCTTATTTTCCTCTTCTTTTTACTTACTTGCTCTCTCTCTCTCTCTCTAGATATATATATATATATATATTCATTCTTGCTTCGGCTCACCATTTTTTTTCCTTATTTTTCTAATGTTTGGGTTTCAATGTTTGTTGAATTGATTCTCACAGTGTAAACACACACACACACACACTTACCAATTTGTTTTTTTACACACACATATATATGTCTGTACATATGGTGACCGTATAACCCCTTCTTATATCCATTAATATTGTTTTAAAAATCTTTAATGGGACACTTGTCCGTTTAGGAGAAAACATGGCCATACTCCTATTGCTTTTCTAAAAAAATTCAATCCATTACATTAGTTTTGGTCAGCCATCAACTGATCTCTTTTCAATTCCAATTTTATTTTCGGGTTTTGTTGAAAAATAACCTATTTTTAATGACCCATTTGGGAACTACCCTTTTTTTTGAAAGCAGAGGACATTGACATTTTTGGGACGAAAATGCCCTTGACCCATCCATTTTTTGTGTGTCGATGTGTCTCCCTCTACCAAACAGTTGGCTCTATCTCTCTCTATTCCCAACCTATCCCATGCGTCTGTGTAATTGAAAACGAGGCCACCGTCAAGAAATATCACTGTCACATATCACCCATTGCAGACCTCTACCCACGACCGACGAGGCAAAGCCAATGCACGCACTGGTATTCCAACTGACGCACCTACCAGTTTTTGTGTCATTTTCCGTCCAAGAAACTGTCTACGAATTCCAACCCACTGTTAGACCGCATCATTGTCGCCTGTTATTGATTGCCGACATCCACACACGACCAAGAAGGCAAAGCCGACCCACCCAATGTCATTTTCTCTTTCTGTCGAAGAAACTAACCTATCGAAAGTAGAATAAGAAGCAAAGGACGGAAGAAGAAAGAAAAAGTTGAGGGAAGAAGAGGCAAAAAGGTGAAGGAAGAAGAGGCAACAAGTTGAACGTGAGTGAGAGACGCGGTAGGCCAGGAAAGACTCCACAGTAAGAACACATTGCTTTTGGAGTGTTTTTATTCTAGTAGTGTTTGTATGTTATTTGTAGCATAAAATGTTTGATGTTGTTAAGATTGTTGAGTTTCTGCTATGAATTTTGTACACGATTGGTTGCATGGTGTCGTTTATGAGAATTGTCAAGATTCGGTTAAGTGTATTTGAAAATGTGGGTTTGGTTTTTGATGGATAATTGCGTGGTTGTGTTGGTTTGCAAATAGGGATATTAGTCAGTTGTAAACAACCCCACCATTAAGACTCCAACTTTGAGGTTTGGAATCGTAACTTGGAGGTAGGGATTCCCAACCTGCATCTTGGGATTTGCAATTATTATATTAGGATATTAATATAGTTAAAGTTTAAACCAGCCTCAAAGGTGGGATTCCAAGCGTAAATGATGGGATTGTCAATCTTCTGATTGAGATTCCTAATCTGATTGGGAATTCCCAACTTAGAGATTAGGAATCCCGACCTACGTTGAACATACTTTTGGAAGTGGGGGTTAAAACCGAACCTCCAAGTTGGGATTTATAACCTTTGGATGAATATACTATTGCGGACTTAAGTTGAAACCACAGGGAGAGGTTGGGTTTGCCAAGTTTGGGATTCCCAACCTCCATCTTCGATCCTTATCTTTAGATTAGGATTCCCAATCTATTCTCAACCTGGATATTGGAATCTTAACTTCGAAGTTGGGATATCCAACCTTCAAGTTGGGATCACAACTTCCAGATTGGGATGTCCAACCTTAAGGGTGGGATTCCCAATTTTTATCTTGGGTTTCACAACGTATAAGTTGGGAATCCTAACATGGAAGTTAGAATTCCCAACTTACTGGTTGGAGATCCTAACCGCAAAGTTCAGTTAGGAAGCTTCCTAACATGTAAACTCCCAACCTGCAGATTAGGAATCTTGTAGGCTCCCAACCTGCAGGTTGGGAATCCTTCATGTTCCCAACCTTAAAGGTTGGGTTAAGAATCCCAAGCTTTCTAACATTCGGAAAGGGAGTACCAACAATCCCAATCTCGAGGTTAGGATTTTCAATGTCCAGGTTAGGAATCCCAACCTGGACATTGGGATTCCCAACCTTAAGGTTGGGATGCAATTTAGGTCGAATCTATCTGTTGAGAATGTGGACATTGGGGTTCATAATCCCAACCTCCACTCGTTTTTTGCATGGTGTTTATCTTTGTTAGGGTTGTGGTTATGGATATGATATTGTCTGTATTGATTCGTTGATAGATGCATTAATTTGGTGATTTTTTGGATTGGTTAGTGTTGTTTATAGGTCTGAAATCGTTGAACTAGTAACGTAATTGGCTGTGTTTTATTTGTTATTAGGTATACAAATGAAATTGTATTGAATATATGTTCTATTAGAGTTTAATCATTATTGTTTTGATAATAAAATTTTAATGGGTTGTTTTATAATTGTAGGTTTAGGGTGATGGATTCTGCAGTTGCATTAAAGATAATGGACTTCGATCATTTTTCTTCAAAAGTTACATGCTTTTCCAAGGTCGGACCTATAAAAGTGATAGTGGAAAGGTTAAATGAAACACAATTAAAGATGTTCAGGAGGTCATGCTTTGGTAAACTGCTGCACATGAAGGACTTGAAGTTTGCCAAACAGTTAGTGCATAACTTGCTTCTCCGATAAGTGGATTGTGATGATTCGGAGGAGCTGTGGTTTGCACTCTCGAATGACAATGTCATTCGTTTCTCAATGCAGGAGTTTGGCCTCGTCACACGGCTTAATTGTGGATCATACCCATTAAAAGATGGGTCAACTGATGAAAGTCCATGCAGTGAGAATTTCAGCCAGAGAATGTTTCCAGGTAGTGGAAAAATTTCGAACAAAAGTGTGGACATCACTTTCAGGGCTGCTTCTTCGGACAATGATGAGGACATCGTAAAACTTGCATTGCTGTACTTTTTAGAGACAGTGTTACTTGAGAAGGATCCGAAGAACTAGATTGTAAAAGAGCATATTCGACTGTTGGATGATATCAATGCATTCAACAAATACCTCTGGGGTCAATGTTGCTACGAGATGACGTTGCGTGGCATGAAAAAGGATTTTAAGAAAATGGCTGCCAAGGTTGGAAAACAAAATAAAAGGCAAAAGTACAAGAGTGACCCTGCATTCTATTCATTGTCTGGTTTCCCATATGCATTTCAGGTACATATATGTTTTTTTTTTTACTTTATGTTGCTTCCTAAAGATTGGTTCGTTTGGCAATAAGATTTGGTGTTTTTTCTACACTCATAAATATGGGCTTGTAAAGCAATTCCAATCATTACACAACAAATTGCATTGAAATCCAGTAATTTACTGTCCTGTATCGTCAATTAGAGTTCTACGGCAAACCTAAAGTCAGGAGAAATTGTTACGTTGTTTCATCGCTCTGATGTATGTAAATATTTTACTGAGTTGAGTATGTCAATATATTACTGAGTTTAATAGACGACCTACATTGTAGTTGCTATTTTGAACGTTTGTGTTCAACTTACATGCTAGTTTGAAGCTGCCCCTATGTTTGAGGCGACGCCTATAGAGGAAAAAGAGGATTATTGGCAACAAGAAGGAGCGTGCAGCCCAGGTGGGTTCTGATAGTGGGGCCTTTGATAGCACTACCACTGGCGAGAAGGACAACAGTGACAAGGCAACTCGGGTCCCATTTTTAAAGGCGCATACTGGGGGAAGACGACCATATACTTAGGTACTTTTTCTGTTAGCTTTTATGTTTGCTATTAGTCATGGAGTGCAAGTATAGCACCTTACTACAGAAAATATCTGAATTTTGTACAGGCTGCCAAGGATAGCAGTAGTAGTTATAGTGAACAATTAAAAGCCATCCATAAACAGGTGGAGCAGGTTGGGAAAGACATGATGAAACAACTGCAACATTCAAACAAGAACGTAGAAGGCACCAAGTTAAAGGTACAAGAAACGTTCGATCTCCTCTATGAAGCAAACAAGAAGGTCGATTTGATTATCAACTTTTTATTTACAAACAATGCTGATCGTACACATCAGAACACACCTACAGTGAAGGTACAATGTATATATGCCTAGCTACGGAACTTAGTCTTGTATATCAACATGTACTGATGTCGTATATGGTTGCCTTCGCAAGACAGTGATGAGCAACATCGTGAACCTAATGGAGACATTATTAGAGTCGAAGGATCGGTGCCAGTTGGCGCCGAGACGCCTGCAACCGATACTCATGAGGAGGTGGATAGTTTCGGGGAAAAAATGGCGTTCACCCCAATCGTACCAACAAAAGCATGGGTACTATTGCCTTCAAGTGCTTTTGCTACATTAGTGAAGATTTTACCACAATCCTCAAGTCACAGCATAAAGCAAGACAAGGGTGCACAGATGTTCGACCTTTTTTCAAGGTTCGAAGGTACCTCGATAAAAAGGTTTAAAAGGTTGTTAAGTAATCGACCAGAGGGCAGTGCAGAAGTGAGACATGATTGGATAGACAGTTTCAGGGGGAAAATTATTTTGGACCCTATCCTACCACGACAACCAATACTAGGGTCACCTTCGATAGGTTCGGACATAAGTTTGAAGATTATACTTGAAACCAAATTTTTTAAAAGAAAAAGAAAAAAGGGTCCACAAATTTCATCTCCATTTAAGCAAATCCAAATTGTTCCAAGAAAGCGCACCAAGTTCGATCCAACTCCTAAACTATCCGATATGGAACTAGAAGCATTTAAAGCCTAGCACGATAAACATTCATTAACCAAGTTGTATGTTTCTGACCTTCTTACTGCATTGTTAATTGTTTTTCATACTACTAGTTTGGTATATATATAACCAGTTGTCAAAAATGGGGTTGTCACTGTGAAATAATGGGGCATTTGCCAACAGGAGACTACAATCGACAGTGGTATAGGGAGTTGTGCAAACCTAGTGAGTGGTTGCAAGATTCAGTGCATATATACAATATCGAAAGTAGCTATATTAGACATAAATACAGACTATGCTGTCTAACCGTATGCAATTTGACTGTTTGCAACATCTGAATGCTGCCTTCTATTACATTCGCTGGAAGGCGATGTGGTCCCCTACTAGTAAGATGGAGGTCTTCACGACGACGGATATTTTGTTTGGGGTAAATGTTTTGTTTCTTCAAAATTAAACAGAGTGCTAAACCTTGCAACATTTGTCACTTACTATTTGCATTGTTTGTTCGAATATATGTAACAACACTTGCTAGGTAAATAGGAGGCGTGTAGCAAGAAGAAAGCTATTTGGGCTGATGATGACATATGTGTACGATATGCAAAGGGGGAGGTGGCCAGTAGCAAACATGCTTCATTGGATGTGGCCTGTCGTCCATGGGCAAGACTTGCAACGGTATCATCGTTAATTGGTTGCTTCGTATTTGTTTGAACTAACTGTTATGTTACATACTAATACTAATTTCTAGTTCTCTTCCGCTTATCGTGTTGGTAGTTGTACATGCCATTGAATTACAGGGGTGTACATTGGGTCCTCGTGAAAGTACACTTCAAGGACCGAACGATAACCCTGTTTGACTCACTAGGCACCTACGTCCGCAATTGGAAATAGTTTTTGCAACCCATTCAAACAATATTGCCACAGCTCCTTCAGAAGACTAATCACTACGAAGCAGAGGCACACATGACTGTAAAATGGTATACAACGGAGGGATGGTCTGTGTCCCGGTGCGACAACACCCCACAACAAGAACTAGGGTAAGAATTGTACCATAAGCAGCAGTTTGCGGTAGAGCAAATATATGTACGACATGCACTAACCTATTATGTTGTCTTCTTTTATGTAGGAGTGGTGATTGTGAACACATGGCACACGGTTTGTTGGTGAACTCATTCGACAAATCCTATATACCAGGTTTTTGAGAGCAGCTAGCGCTCGACCTGTGGAAATGGTCTCAGTTGTTTTGGCAGGTAATATTTTTATGATTCTTATACATTGTAAACTTTGCCACTGTGGGTTGTATGCGTAAGATATCATACTGCAGTATATGGTGGCATGCGTAAGAACACATTGCAGTATATGGTTGGCATAACCGCTTGAGAATACACCAATCATAACTTCTTGAGAAGTTTCAGCCTATACTATTGCTTTTCCCTTATTCTTATGGCTAATGATGATGTTTTCATAGCTTCTATCAATTGTTTCATGTAGCTTGTGTAACTCTGAACAACCTCACATGAACCTTTGAGGCAAACTGTGCAAACAAATGTCAGGATGAGTTGAAACATTTTTACACGTATAATATGCCTTTGTTGACAGGTTCAACAAATAGTTGTATTTTTTCTGCATTTGTTCTGCCTATTGTATGTATAAAGGTAAGATGCTAATGCCTCAATGTGGACTTTCATGTAGCAGTTCAGTTCTTAGAAGTTTCCATGTACTAGCAGTGCAAAGGGGACCACATATTTCCTGCTGAGGCTGTGTCACAGTGTCTTCAGATGGCAGTAGGGGATAGCATGCATGTCATTGCAACGAGCTAGCACATCTCGAAGCTTCAAAACTTTATGTACCATAGACTTATAAAAATTTTAATGGTAGCACTATTGTATGTATTACAGGTTGCAACTCTTGACTAATGTTTATGAGCTGAACAGGGATGCTGCAAATACAATTGCAATATTTACGTGCATCATGTTTTATAAATGACATAATGAAATTTTATAAAATTAGATCAAGTTTGAAGTCCTTGACGAATTGTTTTCTTGTTATGAACAAAAATTGATTATTGAAATTTATAGTGTATATATATATATATATATTGATGTTTATAGACAATATAATGTCTGGTTTCTTTAATCAAGATAAATATTTTGAGGGGTCATCTTGATTTTATGAATTTTGAATCGTGGTTGTGGCTGGAATTATGAATCATGGTTGTGGTTTTATTATTGGAGTCCTTTTATTTAAATTTGATATAGGTGTAACTAAAAGTTTTAGATGACTTGATGTATGTTATTAGTCAGGAAGTGTATCTAATTTTTGGTAATCATAGTGATGGTAGTGGGAAAGTTAAAAGGTATGAAATAAACTATGTTCTGTTCGTCTTCCTTGATATGACATTGGACTATCATCCATTCAATCTTTTTTATCCATAATCATAACAGTTGATATTTTACACATCTCCAAGGATACTATCCTGGGGCCTCTCTCTTTATGGCTTTAACTTTTGGTTAGTGTTTCCAACTTTAGTACCATGAAAATGTTCAAAAGAAACTAAATATTAATTTGATAGTCACATTTGACAAGTAAAAGTCAAATTTATCTTGTTTTAAGTTGCCTTACCCAAATTTTCTCATTTATATTGAATGCAAGAATCCTTAGATACAAAATGAAAATCTACTCTTGAACTTAATACCCAACTCAACTCAGGTAAGGTAAAATTTCAACAGCAATCAGCTACCTGAATCTTTTCTACACTTGTAAACATCCCAAAACTATTTCATACATATGAGAACTCCATGTGGGATTCTTCATCTACTCTTGAAATCAAAATTAACTAAACTATTTTTCAAACATAAAACGAATATCATAAGAAACAAAACCAACCAAAAAAAAAACCTACACGGATAGGTACACAGATAAATAAAATAAAATGAAAGTAGAATGAAAAATTAATGGAAGAGCACAACTGATTATTTATGATTTAATAACCTTAAATTGGTTATTTTAGGTAGTAGATGTGAACAATGTGCAAATAGCTGAGCATCTAGACTTCATCCTTCAATTTGATAACTAGCATTCAATGAACTAAAGCACTACATCCAATTACACTATCAAGCTAAGCTTGAAAAATCAAATTAATGAGAAGTTTAAGCTACAAAGAAAACACAGCTGAGTTAACCAAAATAAGAGAAAGGAGAAAAAAGAAAAAGAAAACATGCTTGAGCTCTTGGGTGCATAGCCTACTTTGCTTTTGGGTGCCCCTGACAACAGTTATGAATTGTGCCAATGGCTTTTGAAGAAATTGAAACAATCTAGGTAGTTGTATAATGTCATGTCCAATTTAATAGTCAACTACTACTTTAATGTCAAAATGAATTATTGATGAAATTCTTTATAAAAGTCAGACTAAATTTAGCATCCTAAGCACAAGCTCCAACCCAAAATATATATATATCTGTACATATCAAAAATATAGAAACATAAATTAATTGATAAGTCAAACTTCATATCTTTGCCTTGATCTAAGAAGTAACTACTTGAGAAGCAGTGAAAATGTAACATAAGATCAATTTGTTGCTCCATTAGTGAATCAAACTGCTTGTGCTCCCTTTTACTAGTTATATGGAGCTATTAACACTATGGGCAAAAGAATCCAAAAAATAAAAATCGTGTTTTGAGAGGTTTAAGTTTCCTAGGCCATGAAAAATATGTAGAAAAAAGCTTTATTCCAAAAATGAATAAATATATATATATATATGTTCTCAGAGGATGCCAACTATATATCATTATATTTGGCCAATATTAACTATCCTTATCAATCCAGAAATAAAAACTGATATGTAAAAGACTCTTTATGTAAGGAACACCTGACCTTGTTAAATTGAGGTTCATCTTTTTTCACAAGTGAGGAAGTACCTCACTTTATAAGAAAAAAATTTTAGGATAGCATCTCCCTGTCTCTGCAATAGGAAGATTGTAGACTTATTTTCACAACAATTGACATGCCACTGGATCAAATATCTGTGTCACTAGCAGAATGAGGCATGATTATTTTTGGTAAGGCTATATAAAGTTTACGGCAATGAGTAATTTACATCCAAATGTATAACCAAATTATAAAAATTAATTGTAAATACAGCAACATTGACATCAATGTTGAATCCTCTTCACAAATCCCTTCCTAAAACCAACAAACAAAATTCAGAGTATGCATGTAACTTTTTAAAGAATATAGTCCTAGTTAAATGCAAGTCAACTAAATCAAACTTTGAATTATTTGTTTACAATCCTATCAGAAAAAGATATTCCATGCTTAAAGAAGCAATCTCTTGAATTGAAGAATATGCTTGTAATGATAAGGTCTCTTATAGAATTCCACTATCAAGAATTATAGAGTCAAAGAAAATCTAGTCAACTTGAAAGCCATAATCGGGAAGTTGCTCTTCATCAGCCACTCTGGGCAATTGAAGAGCTTGTTAATCCTATATCTGTGGGCATTTCTGTGGTGGTAGGCTTCTTGTGCATGCTACAGTATAGGGTGAATGCAATCTTCCCATTACTATCGTTACTGAAGAGACATTGTTGTCACAAAATTTTGATGCCATCCAGAGAGTGGTTGAGAGAAGTGGCTCATTATTATTTGTAAAACTTCAAAAATAATATTGACATAGATGACCTTACTTTCTATAAACACACAATATATTCAAAGCAGGGTAATTGGGTAATTTATCGACCAATGGTTGTGGTTATTTGTGTTATGTTCATTATATGAGAGTTGCTTCAACAGTTCTTCGTGAAGGAAAAGAAGGTGATTAACCAAGGCAATAATTAGATCCTAACCATTAAAATCTTTCATATCCAAAATAATAAACTTGTGCCAAATATTGTGTAAAACATTCGAGTATCATATATAGATCATAAATTAATTTTGTGATCAATGCATTTTAACTTATGAACTGTTATAATCACCAATCCCGATTTGAATAAATACAAATTTTGGAGCCGACAATAAGGAGAATTTTTTTTCATTTTTTATTAAGTGATAGGCCATTAGATTCTGTAGTATAGAAAGCAAATACTCCCACATCTTCAGGCACTTTTGAATCAAACTGTTGCAAAAGTTTTGCAATGTAAGCTCAATTACAACAATTGCAAATGTAGTTCCAGGCAGCCTCTTCTTCCATAACCAAATGGAATCAATTGATAATCTTGTCCTCTAAAATCCACATGGCAATTCAAGAATCTCTCTGTTATGAATTTTTTTGAATTTTTCCATGTTTATGAACTGAATATCCTTTTATATCAGTTACATCACTTTTATAATCATCAGCTTCTTGACTTATATCACAAAGGTATACAACATCTTGAGGTATAGTATCCAGACACAAGTAATTATTCGGCTCATGCCTGAATTTTTTCGGAAACCTGATTTGGGAGTGCAGCATATGGTTGACGACTAAAACTAGCATCTGCAAACACATTGAATCATGCAAAGCAGCATCTACAAAGGCTGATTTCTTTAAATATATGCATACATGGCAGAAATACATATATTTACAGAAATTTTGAAACAAGTGGACAAACTTCGTGAAAAAACATACATTCTAAGCGACAAAATGTCTTTCCCTTATCAAACCACCTACATGATGTACAATAAATACATTCTTCATACAAAATGCATTTCCCTAATAAAACCACCTACATGATGTACAAAAAATACATTCGACTTGATGTACAAAAAACCCAAAGGAGGAAGAAGACAAAAAATACTTCCTTCTGGTCAATGTCATTTACATAACACAAAATATCAACTCCATCTTACATGATGAGATCTTCTCTTGGAGAATCGGTCATGTCTTATTGTTTTATTTATCAGATTATCATTCCATTCAGCAACTTATCATATTGGAATTGGTGCGGTACACCTTTGTCGATTGTGTCTGTAGCCACCAGATCTACTACATTTTTATTTTCGCTTATCTTCATTGAAGGAAGGCTTTTTTTTTTGTTTTTTTTTTTTGTTTTTTGTAGAAGGTCGACCACGAGGCTTACGACCTTGAGGGGGTAAGACAGTAGGAACTTCAAGACCTTCAAGCAAAATCCAGTCATCAGCAGGCCCAACCGAATGAATGGAAGCTGCATATGCTATTGCTAATGAATCTTGGGTATAGTACAGAGCACAATAGTCGTAATAAGATAGACATCGATGACTATAGACAGCTAAAGCATGTGCACAAGGAAGTTGGTCGATCTGAAATTTTTTACACTCATAAGTTCTACTCCGCAAGTTAGCAACCGGGTTCAAAAAGTCATCAATGAAAAGGTACCTATCTATGTCAATAAGGCGCATAAGATAACGACTAGCTTTTTTCATTCGGTGCCACAGCTTGCCTTCAACCCATCTTGTCATTGGCGTTGGCATTATCACAGCATCTTTACGCTTTTCCCAAAACCATCTTTAAAGTACGCCACATATATGTTCTATTAACTTCGTGATAGTGCCTCTTTCAAAATGGCATTCAAACACTCAGCAATGTTTGTTGTCATAATGGAATATCTTCTACCATCAAACTCACATCTGGCCCATTTGGTAGGTTCCGCAACAATCAAATACTCAGCTGCTTTAACATTAAGTCTTGCGATTTAGGACATGATGGCATTGAACATTGAAGCCCGATATGCTTTGACAGCTTTGTAAAACAGCTTCTGCACATCACCACCTTTACAATTAGCCTTGATGTTTTCCCTTGGGTGATACATACATATTCTATGTAATGTCTCTAGAAACGAATGTGCAATAGTCGTTGCTATACTTGTGTTAGGGTCTGAATAGAACACTACATCATTAACTTCTCCAATACACCCATGTAACTTTGTCATATACCAAATCCATGTATTATCATTTTTTGAATCTCCAACGCCAAAAGCTAATGGATAGACTTGGTTATTTCCATCCATGCAAGTCGTAATAAAGAGGGTATCTTTATATTTCGATTTGAGGAAAGTTCCACCAACAGCGATAACGGGCCGAATGGAAGATCTAAATCCAATAATTGAACCTCCTAATGCCATGAAAAAGTACTTAAATCGATTAAATGCATCACATTCAATCTCTGTTATGGTCCTTGAATTTTTTTTTTTCCAACATGGCACAATACAATAAAAGCATAGTATAGGACTCTTTGGGTGATCCCCTAGCTAATGTCAGAGCAACCTCTCTAGCCCTCCATGCTTTATTATAAGTACAAGCCATCTCATACGTTTTTTTCATGTCCTGAACAATGTCGTTTGGATGGTAAAACTGAGAAGCACCCTCATACTTCCATTTGATACAATGGCCAATCAATTTACTTGTTACTTGCAACCGTTACAAAACAAGCAAATCAAGAGAACATGTGTGTTCTGAAAGGTACTTTCGCACGTGAAAAGCTTCTGACCCTGCCAGTTTTGTTACACGCAGCCACCACTTGCAACTTTTCTACACACAACCGAAAATCAATAGGTCTTTGGTGGACTTCTTTACTCTTATGTTGAATAGTCTACTACTAGCTAACATTCTTACATTCAGCTATAACTCTTCCTTACTACAGAAAATATCACTTGTTTGAACATCTTTAACACTATCGAACACATTGTCAGAACAGCCACCATCTACTACATAATGAATCGAAGATGTCATTCCAACATGACAATCCCCCTCAACCATCTCTGATTTCAACTTCTTGTCACTCGAACTGTCACCTCTATCAATTGGTGATGCTTCCGGACAAGCTAATAGAGATGTATAGACATCTGCAGCTTCGGAACCAAATTGATCGAATATGTAATCTGCATAGTTATCAACCCCTCGCACATCTTCATCACTCATTGTGTGTTCATTAGGAACCGACTCTTCACTGTCCAAATACTTCTCTGCAGCAACTTGTACTCCAATATTATTCAGACATTCTTCCTCACCAACTCACAAGCCTCCTGTCGAGTCATGTTTATATTCCACTGTAATGTATAAAGGATTCCTTGTCATTACATCAGTAACTTTGACAATAAAGAAGTAAACATCAATATCATTCAACACTTCAATGGGTGGGGCAGCATCACTCATTTTATATCTGAACTTCATTGTAATTACAAAATCAGAACGTTTTATATCAAGTGCATGACATACAGTATCCTGTAATTCTTCATATGCTATATTCTTCGATAAGAAAGTTCCTTTTGTCTTCCCACCTTCATATAGAAAGTTTCCTCCCTTATTGATCCACTCACTATCATATCAAACCACAATACGAACTGTATCCATGTGGGAAACCTGTGAAATTAAAGCAGTAGCGTGGTCAGCATATATATCCATCATGCTAGACTCAGTATACACTGCCACATACGCCAGTGTATAATTTCACTCATGGCAATTTTGTATTTTTTTCATATCAAATCCTACACAACTCCTCTTACTTAGTTGTAAAACCAAATCTACCAAACATTATACAACAGAAAACAAAATTATATCACATTAAACACGTTCATGGATGGAATATAAAACACATTCTAACATGTTACACCGTTCAATAAAGGTTGGGAAATGGAACCTCCAGGCCCACATTCTGCATAGTAATCAACCAAGTTAAGAATTCCAATCTAAAGGTTCAAAATCTCAACCTTCGAGTTGGGATTCCCAACCTAGAGGTTGAGATTCCTAACCTGAGGATTGGAATTTAAAATTTTGATGTAAAATTCGGGTTAGGATATCCTATCTTGATTGAACATCCACGTTGGGAATCCTAACCTTCATCTTAAGATTTAAAATGTTGAATGAAAAAGGTTGTGATTTCCAACCTTCAGGTTGGAATTCTCAACCTGAAGGTTGAGAATGTCAATATGGATGTTCTTTGATGGTTTGGATTCTCTACCTTAATGTTCGAATCCCAAATGTGGAGGTTAGGATTTCCCAAGCAGTACGTTTGAAATCTCAACCTGAGGGTTGTGAATTGAACCTAGATTTAAATTAGGATTGGAAATCTCAACCTGCATGTTGAGATTCTCAACTTGGGGGTTAAGAATCTCAAATTGGAGATTGGGATTCCTAACCTCAATATTGGGATACCAAACTCGGATACAACATCCACGTTTGGAATCTCAATCACGGGGTTAGAAACCCCAACATCAAGTTTGAAATCCTAACGTGAATTTTTTAATCAAGATTGAGAAACCCAATCTCATCCCAACCTGAAGATTGAGATTCCAAATTTAGATGCTTAAACAAGGTTGGGATTCCCAACCTCTACTCTACTTTTAGGTTGAGAATCTGAAGTCAGTGTGGGGATTCCTAATGGAAAAGTTGAATGAAGGTTAATAATCCTAACTGGAAAGTTGAGATTCCCAACCTACAATTTCAATTACCAACTGATTAAATTTAGATATCCAACCTAAAAAATGGGAATCCCAACCTTCTGGTTATAATTCTCAACTCAAAGGTTAATGATTCCCAACCTGAAGCTTGGAATTCTCAACCATAAAGGTTAAGATTCCCAACCTATGGGTTGGGAATTCCAACTGAAAGTTGAGATTCCCACCTAAAAGTTTGGATTCCCACCCTTTACATTAAAAGCTCACCTTTAAACTCATCTCAGCCTCCATTGCGAATCTCAACCTAAAAGTATACATACACATTATAACTGCCAATACAATCTAACTTTCACATTCTCATCATACCAACAAAACCACACCTAACAATACACAAAACAGCCATAACCTACTTTGATTGCCCCATCCTTGGTTCATATCACCCTATTCAAGTACCCAAAGCAACCATAACTAGTCAAATATACTACCCACCCTTAGAGAAGCATAGTGGCAGCCCTAGCTATCACCTTGGACAAACAAACAGATGTCACGCTCCTTCCTTTCTTAAGCAAGTGAAGACAGAAGCACAGGTGGCCGTGGGAAATGACAAGAGATGTTGTCTATCAAAACGTCCGAAGTAAGAAGAGATGTTGGCCGGCAGAATGTCGAAAGTTTGAAGAGATGTTGCACACCTGCTTTGCGTGATAGGTTACGCAGTCAAAAGAACAGTTGGCAAGACATCTTGGTCGTCAGAAGTCACAAACTGAATGGTCGGTCGACGGGAGGACACTGGTGCACAGCTGGTTACCAGGAGAAGTTGCTAAGCGGGAGACACTACTACGTGGGAAAGGTTATAAAGGGGTGAGAACTTTGTTTGCTTCTGTCAATTTCAAGGGCACCATTTTATTAAGGGCCTTCATGTCCATTTCCACTCTCTTTTGTACGATCAAAAACCAAAACGTTAATTTTGGAGTCCAGTTGGTCAAATGGGTCATTTTATACATTTTCTCTTTATTTTCTTATTCCTTTAAACAAAGCTTTTGCTTTGTTAATTGATATGAGGCCCATTTGAATTGGGCTTAGTTCGGCCACCCCATAACTCTGTCAATTCCAACATATCTTTTGCTTTTGATTCTTGTTTTTATCTTGTTAATAGCCCATTTAAATTGGGCTTGATTGATTGAAAGAACCCACGTGATTTGGGCTTAATTTGGGACTAATAATCTTAAACCTTTTTTTTTTTTTCATTTTGACTCTCTTAAAATTAGATCATTTAAAATTTGGGCTTCAATTAATCTTTTTAGTCCATTTGGATTTGGGTCTTACGTTTATTTTGTTTTCTATTGTTTTTTAAATGCTTAAAGATTGGGTGTATAACATTTAATATCTTAATACTTGAATAGTAACTATCTAAGTTGGAAAATGTTTACAGTAAAAGTTATTTCATATGATTTTGAACGGCTTCTTTTTTTGTATTTGGAGAGAAGTATATCTTGCAATGTCCATACAACATAATAATAACTTTAATAATCAATGTAAATATTGTTCTTGATCGTTGGCTTGTATGATCATCACATGTGTAACATTTACTAACAATTGAGGCAATACATATTCAATTTCGGGTTATTTGTATTCCTTGATTTGATCACATATCAATTTATATGGTCATTTATATTCATTTATCCGATCCCATTATGGGCTATGTGATAACATTTGCAAATACGTGCTTACAATTTCGGATTCTGTTTGTATGATCTGATTCTTTTTACCGTACTTTTCTATTGTAAACATAATTTTCATTATGAATATTTGGTACAACTTCTACATCAATTTTCTTTACGACAGTTAACTCAATTAATTTCATTTTAGTCAATCTTGAGGGTACAAAATTTATTTGCTTTTGGAGGGATATCTTGCTTATTTTTGTTGCATTTGCTCTGTACAAGTAACAATTGTCTTTTTTTTTTTTTTTTTTCTGTTTTATTTTTCCTTTTTAGACACAACAATAGTAACAATTTTAATAGTAACTTTTTAATGGTAACTTTTAACATTTTCATATAACAGTTTCACACAAGGGACAAAAGGTAAGACAATCAATCAAAAAAATCTTTAACTAGTCCTTTATAAAGATTCATTTTCTACAACAACCCAAGAAAAAGTAAAATAATACCGCATTAATGAATATGAAATTGTTTAAATTTGACAAAAACACATGTACACTCAATTGATATTAAAATTCATAACAAAATTCTGTTGAAAATTCCCTGAAAATTATCATTATAGTTTTTCTACTCTAGTGTTCAGAAAATAGACAAATATAATTGGAGAAAAATTATCCTTAATAAAATTAGAGCCCCACATAGACCAAATAATTGTGTACAATGACTTAAATTCCTGAATATATTGTCGGGTTCAAAATCTTTTACAAAAGACCCAAACATCAATTCAAAAGGTCCAATTTTCATGACTTCTTCAGGGATCATTGATTTGTAATTTCCATGCGATGTCATAGAAGCATCAAATATCTCAACATTCACGGAAATTTTTAACAATATTATAAAGTTTCATTTATGAAAGTCGTAAAAAATTATTGAATGTTCATTGGTTTTAGCAGGAACACGTGTTACTGGCGGTATGGATTTAACAACGGTAATTATAAGCTGTTTTTGTTTTTGCTAATTTCGTTGGTCTTTGTGTTTTATTTTTTAAATTTTGTATATGTCGATTTTGAACTTCTATCAAACTTTTAAGTACCTTGTAATAAGATAATGATAAGCTGTAATGTATTTTGCAATTCATTCATTGGTTAATTTTGATTTTTATTTCCCAATTTTTAACTCTTAACCTTATGCCCTAAGGATATAGGTTAGACAATATAATGAAATTAAATGAATTTATTCGGTATTTAGTTGGGACTTTTTTCTTTTCTTCAATTTCTTAGGTTTTAACTTGTGTCCCAAGGACACATAGTAACAATAGCGTAATAACATGTTATGTGTATTTTTCGGACTCAATAATTGGGCTGGTAAAAGTCCAATTTATGCCCATTTAAGACCCAATGAGAAGGCCCAATGAGGTCAACATAGTCAAAGCCCATCAGACGAGGCCTAGTATTGACTCAAAGACCATCAAGACTTCCAGCTGGCATCAACAGACTCATAAATACAGGCAAGTCGCAGCTCGACGCCTGCGCAGCTCGTTTCTCAGCGAGCTCGAGATGAGGACCACTATGACACGTCAGCTTGCTCAGATACGTGATAAGTATCATATCTTCCAGAACAGGCAGTTACCAAGTTCAATAGTGATTCTCTCTCTCCGAATATGGTAGTTGCCCAATCAAACCATGATTTCCTCATCAGATATGGAGATTAATTCAAATTCAAATTCAAGTCATCATTACTTCAAGATAATTATAGCAATTTCCTGATATCACCTAAATATATTAGGAAGCATGATTAATTTATAATTCTTTTCCTTATTTTTCCTAATTGTTTAGGGAATGTAATTAATTCAGGATTCTCTTCCTGATTTGCTACAACCAGAATTGTAACTCTTCTTTCCCTATAAATAGGGATTGAAACCGTTGTAACAAAAAAAGATATATTCAATAATATACTGTCACTCTGCAGAGATTAAGAGTTGGACAGTCGTGGACGTAGGCCTTTTTATTGCCGAACCACGTAAAATTTGGTGTTCTTCGTTTGATCATCTGATTTCTGTCTTTGTCTTTTCTAGATTTTTGTGCTTTCTCACATTGATTGCAGGTATTGGGCATTGATTTCTCGTCGACTGAATTCCAACGTCGACATTTTGGCGCTAGAAGAAGGGCCCCTCAACTGCAATCTTTTTCATCCCAGTTTATCAACTTCTGACGAGATGGCAAAGACTAGATCAAACAGGTTCCTTGGAGATGATGACCAGGCGGAAAGTCACGTGAACCAATCCCAGCAGAACTTACAGCCTGGGCAAGACGCAACCGCGCATGCAGCAGGCCCGTCCCAAGGACAGACACTCGGGGCCGCGCCAGGCATCCCCCCTCTGCCTCACCGTCAATCGGTTCCAGTTGCCCAAACGGCCGAAGGGCAGAATGCGTTGTTACAAAGGCAAGAAGCGTTGGAGGATACGGTTAGGCAGCTCACGCAAGCCGTCAACATGTTGGTACAGGCCCAGGTACACAACGTGACTAGGGTGGAAGTTCAGGCACCACAGGGAGTGCCTCAGCCTCTCGAAATAGCGCAGGGACCTGAAAGGCTAGCAAGGGAGGTCCCGCGACCTGCAGATTCGGCTCGCTCATCTAATGCGCGTTCGAGGGGTGGAAGACACCCTGTTCAAAACGAAAGGGAGGTCGCACGTCCTGATAGCCAGGTAGCAAGACCAAGCCAGGAGGGGAACAGGCGAATGGAAGTTGATCAAGGCAGAGTTCGAGTCGCAGCTCGTTATGCCGATGAGGTGGATGGGCAGCAGGTAAGGCTCCATCGTCATGAAGATCGGTTCGAGGATGAAAGGTATGATCCTGAGCATCCGGCTCCAAGTCTTGATCATAGGAGAAGATACGAGCTCCGAGATCCCCAAGTAGAGGAGCTCCTCCAAAGAGTCCGACAGTTGGAAGCACGACCTGGAGTTCCAGAACAGCGTGGGCTCTACGGAGACAGGACCCCATTCACAAGGGAGATTGAGACACAGCCTCTCCCTCCGAGGTTCAAGATGCCGAGCATTCAGCAATACAATGGGGACAGTGACCCATATGACCATCTAGACGCTTTCAACGTTCAGATGGATTTGCAGACAGGAAATCCAATGGTGAAGTGCCGAGTGTTCCCGGCCACATTGGGGGACATTCCG
Organism: Litchi chinensis; assembly: GCA_019925255.1. Classification (NCBI taxonomy): domain Eukaryota; kingdom Viridiplantae; phylum Streptophyta; class Magnoliopsida; order Sapindales; family Sapindaceae; genus Litchi; species Litchi chinensis. Next base: position 13,423,874 of record CM034466.1, read on the forward strand.
AGAACGTGGTTCAGAAATCTCCCAGCTCGCAACATAGGAAGTTGGGAGCAATGCCAACAGAAGTTCGTTGGTCAATACAGGGCACTGAGAAGGCAGCTCGCTCCATCCTGCCACCTTGCTACCATTTTTCAGCGTCAGGGTGAGTCGTTGAAGGAATACATCACCAGATTTAGACGCGAGGTCGCGAATGTCGAGCATCCATCAGACGAAAGCATTCTGACAGCGATCTCAGTTGGGCTGCGCAAGGATGGAAAACTATACGAGAGCATTTACAAGTCCCCAGTGAAGGATCTGGGAGAGTTCTACGAGCGAGCTGCGAAAGAGATAAGATGGGAAGAGACCTTCGGCCCGAAGAAACAGATTCAGAAGAATGAAGCGGGCAGTTCCAGCCAGCCAAAGAAGAGAAACAATGGCCGGAACGAAGAAGGAAGGAATAACGGCTCGAGTAATCAGATTGCGAAGAGATCGAGGAGAGAGCCGAGGTATGAGCGACCTCAGCGTTGGGGTCGCCAGGAAGGATACAGCATCCTGACTACGTCTCCAGACAGGATTTACGCTGCGGAGCGGAATAAGGAGGACTTCGGGAGGCCCAATCCTATAAGGGCTCCCATTCAGCACAGAGATCAAAACAAGTTCTGCGCCTACCATAATGAGGTCGGGCACAGTACATCAGATTGCTGGGCGTTGAAGAACGCCATTGAAAAATTAATCAGGCGAGGTCGCTTGGGGGAATATGTGGCAAGACCTGCTGACCAGCGACCTCATCAGCAACGACCTCAACAGCAACAGCCAGTACACCAACAACAGCCCCAGCGAGCTATCGAGCAAGGCCAGGAACCTGCGGTAAGAACTATTTTCACTATTTATGGTGGCCCCCATATCGCAGGTGATTCCAACAGATCACACGAGAGATACGTACGAGAGGCGAACCATTCATTTCAACTCAGCGGGTCGGAGGGACCCGCCAAAAGAGCGAAGCCGACCTCGGACGAGATCGTATTTACAGAAGAAGATGCTAAAGGAGTGATCTGTCCTCATAATGATGCGTTGGTTATACGAGCAAAAATCAGCAATGTGGAAGTTAGGCGCATCATGATCGACACTGGGAGCTCGGTGAATGTGATGTATAGAAGTTGTTTTGACCAAATGGGGCTGCGAGCAGACCAGATGAAGCCATCCCCGGAGCCTCTATTTGGATTCACTGGAGATGCTGTGATACCAGTGGGGCAGATTAAGCTGCCGTTAACTCTAGGGGAGTCAGGTCGTCAAGCAACAACCTTGACGGACTTTTTGATAATCGACGGCCCATCAGCATATAACGTGGTCCTCGGAAGACCTGCTATGAACGAGTTGGACATGGTTACCTCAACCAGAACACTGACTGTGAAGTTCCCAACTCTCAATGGCATCGGATGTGTTCGAGGAGAACAGCACCTAGCTCGTCGTTGTTACGAAGATGCTGTGAAGATGGGCGTGAGAGGAAAAAAGGTGAACGTGGTCTCAGGGGGCGAGCCACGAACTAAGACTGAGAAGGGAGTCAGTCACGACCTGGACCCTCGCGAGGTAGATGCAGACCGAGCTACCGGTCCAATTGAGGAGTTAGAAGATGTACCAGTCAGCGAGGTAGATCCTGAGCGATGCTTGAAGCTGGGAAGAGGATTAACTCCGGAATTGAGAGCCCAGCTCGCTGACTTCCTAAAGGCGAACTTGGATGTGTTTGCATGGAATCATGAGGACATGGTGGGAATAGATCCAGAGGTGATGTCTCACAGGCTAAACATTGATCCTCATTTCAAACCAGTTCGCCAGAAGAGAAGGGTAATGACAGGGGAACGATACTTAGCACTGAAAGAAGAGGTGGACAAGCTCCTGGTTAACAAGTTCATCAGAGAGGCTTACTACCCGACCTGGGTTGCCAACCCCGTGCTGGTGAAAAAGAAAAACGGGAAGTGGAGGACCTGCATCGACTTCACTGACCTGAACAAGGCGTGCCCAAAGGACAGCTTTCCCCTGCCAAGAATAGATCAGCTCGTGGATGCTACCGCTGGCCACGAGCTCCTGAGCTTCATGGATGCATATTCAGGATATAACCAGATCCCAATGAGGCCTGAAGACGAAGAGCACACCTCGTTCATGACTGATCCGGGGGCTATATTGCTACAGGGTGATGCCCTTCGGGTTAAAGAATGCTGGAGCGACCTATCAACGTTTGGTGAACATGATGTTCAAAGAACAGATTGGGAAGACTATGGAGGTCTACGTTGATGATATGCTGGTGAAGTCCAAGCAGATCGGTGATCATGTTAGCAATCTGAGAGAGATGTTTCAAATTCTGAGGAACTACCAGATGAAGTTAAATCCACTTAAATGTGCATTCGGAGTGGCTTCTGGGAAGTTCCTGGGCTTCATGGTCAATAGTAGGGGGATTGAAGCAAACCCTGAGAAGATCAAGGCGCTGATTGACATGAGGTCGCCGACCAGAGTGAAGGACGTACAAAGCCTCAATGGCCAGGTCGCAGCATTGAGTAGGTTCATCTCGAAAGCTACAGACAAATGTGTCCCTTTCTTTGACATTCTAAAGAAAGCAAAGAATTTCGAATGGACTGAACAGTGTGAAGTAGCCTTCCAGCAGTTGAAGGAATATATGGGGCGAGCTCCACTTCTTTCCAAGCCCAAAGAAGAGGAAAAGCTGATCTTATACTTAGGGGTGTCTCAGCAAGCTCTAAGTGCGGCGCTGGTAAGGGAAGAAGAAAAGACGCAGCTCCCAGTCTATTATGTGAGCAAACGGTTACAAGATGCTGAAACCAGATATTCCCAGATGGAGAAATTGGCTTACTGCCTGGTGATTGCATCAAGGAAGCTGCGACCTTATTTCCAAGCTCACACCATAGAAATCCTCACCAAGTATCCATTAAAGCAAGTTTTGCAGAAAGCAGACACCTCAGGTCGTTTGTTGAAATGGGCAGTGGAGCTCGCGCAATTCGATATCCAATTCAAGCCAAGGACGGCTATCAAAGCTCAGGCTCTTGCAGATTTCATTGCAGAATTTACAGGACCCGTGGATAATGAAGCTGAGTCTTCTGAAGGACCGGCCTGGGAGCTTTTTGTTGATGGATCATCCAGCGAGCAGAGGGCTGGAGCTGGAGTTCTACTGATCAGTCCTGAGGGCCACAAAATCCTCTGTGCTCTAAGGTTTGGCTTTCAGGCGACAAACAATGAAGCTGAGTATGAAGCCCTGCTCGCGGGTCTACGATTGGCTAAGGAGATGCGGGCTGAACACTTGAAGATTTTCAGTGACTCACAGCTCGTCGTCAGCCACGTAATAGGAGAATATCAAGCCAGGGGACCAAAAATGGCCCTCTACCTCCAAAAAGTTCACGAGCTGCTAGGTGCATTTCAGAAATACGAAATGAAGCAGATCCCGCGAGCTCAGAACTCGCATGCTGATGCATTAGCTCGCCTCGCAACTACGCGAGATGCAGATTTCCTTGGGGCTATCCCAGTTGAGTTCCTACCAGCTCCAAGTACTGAAGAAAAGAGTGTGACGATGGTCATATCTGTACGGCCTGATTCCTGGATGAGCCCTATTCTTGAATACTTGCAGGACGGAAAACTGCCTAATGACAAGCTGGAAGCCCGACGACTACGAGCTAGGGCAGCCAGGTATTGCATCTATGATGATGCACTGTACAAGAAGGGGTTCACAGCACCGTTATTAAGATGCATTGATGGCCATGAGTGTGAAACAGTATTGAGGCAAATACACGAAGGCCACTGTGGGAACCATGCTGGGGGGCTGTCTCTGGCTCAGAAGGCACTTCGCCAAGGCTTCTACTGGCCCACCATGAGGCAGGACGCTCTCAACTTAGTGAAGAAATGCGACAAATGTCAAAGGTTTGCTCATATTCCGCGAGCTCCACCAGCTTACCTCCAACAGATGGTGAGCCCGTGGCCCTTTGCGATCTGGGGAATGGACCTGATCGGACCCCTACCGATGGCACGTGGAAGATGTAAACATGCAGTAGTCGCAGTGGATTATTTCACTAAGTGGGCTGAAGCGAAAGAACTTGCTGAGATCTCCACTACAAAGATTGAGAAATTCGTGTGGAGCAACATTATTAGCAGATTCGGGGTCCCACAGCAGATCGTGACAGACAATGGAACTCAGTTTGCCAGTGACCAGTTTCTTAGGTTTTGCAACAACCTCAAAATTGTTAAAAGTTTCTCGGCAGTAGATCATCCACAAGCCAATGGCCAAGTGGAAGCTGTAAACAAGATTATCAAGCAGACCCTGAAGATGAAATTGGAAGCCAAGAAAGGAGCGTGGGTAGACGAGCTCCAAAAAGTATTGTGGTCCTATAGAACCACAGCTCGCGGCTCCACTGGCGAGACCCCATTTTCAATGGTCTACGGATCGGAAGCTATGATCCCGGCTGAGTTTGAAGTCACCTCGCAAAGAAGAGCGACCTTCAATCCAAACAACAATGATCAGCTACTTGCAGCAAACCTGGACCTGCTCGAGGAACACAGGGAAACCGCTAGGTTAAGGGTAGCTGTCTATCAGCAGAGAATAGCGAGATACTATAACAAGTATGCTCGCATTCGCAGATTCAACGTAGGAGACCTAGTCCTACGCCTCATCCTACCAGGAGCCCGCAAGCCGAGTGATGGATCCTTAGGCCCAAACTGGGAAGGACCATATGTTGTCAAAACAGCCTTGGGAAATGGAGCTTATCGACTAGTCAATGTAAACGGGGCAGAAGTCCTCCGAGCTTGGAATGCCGAGCATCTCCGCCCCTATTATCAATAAGTTTTTCATTACATGTAAAATGGATTAATTGTAAATGATATCTCCATTTCTCTCCTGTTTTTGATTCAACTTTCTTCACCAGGCTGACGGGCTCCGAGCTCAATGGTTAGGAATATGAATTAAAGAGCCTAAAAAGCAGGAGGTGACGACCCCTGCATAGCTCGCTATAAATTAAAGAGCCTAAAAAGCAAGTGACTAAGTGTCCTTGCATAGCTCGCCTAATGAGCCTAAAAAGCAGCGAGGTGACGACCCCTGCATAGCTCGCTATGAATTAAAGAGCCTAAAAAGCAAGTGACTAAGTGTCCTTGCATAGCTCGCCTAATGAGCCTAAAAAGCAGCGAGGTGACGACCCCTGCATAGCTCGCTATGAATTAAAGAGCCTAAAAAGCAAGTGACTAAGTGTCCTTGCATAGCTCGCCTAATGAGCCTAAAAAGCAGCGAGGTGACGACCCCTGCATAGCTCGCTATGAATTAAAGAGCCTAAAAAGCAAGTAGCTAAGTACCCTTGCATAGCTCGCCAAACATTCTAAAATACCCATTACTTATACTTACAAAATTTGGTTAAGTGTTGCTTTTATTATTATCAGGTTTTGGGCTCGCAGGAAAAATGAAGAGCATTAAGTACATTGGCCTGAGTAACATTCAACACAAGAGAAGTAATGAAAGAAATTTTCATTAAAATACGAAGACTGATTACAAATTGAAAGATAAAAGATATACATGAAAAAGAAAAAAAATTGCTAGTTCTCTGCAGGAGGGTCTGGATTAGCCGAAGGTTCCGGACCAGGGGCAGACGAGGCAGCTTTTGATTTAAAATCCTCAATGGTTTCGAGCCCTATGTCCCCGAAGATAGAGAAATCCATGTCTGGATGGGACATCCACAGTGTATAGAGGAAATCGCGACCTGTCCTTTCTTCAGCCTCATCCCTTGCATCTGCAACCCGCATTTCCAGTTCTTGGGCAGCCTGCTCTCTAAAGGCTGTTAGCTCCTCGAAGGCATTATCAGCTAGACGGTTGACGACCTCAGCCTCTTTCTTCATATCTTCAACCTGCTGTTCCGCAGCCTCAGCTCGCTGAATAGTTTCCCCCACTTGTTGCCTAAGCACCTCAGCTCGATGCTCAGCCTCCTTCGCACGGTTATCCGCATCTGTCACTTCCTCAGCTCGTTTGGCTACAGCCTCCTTAGCACTTTTAGCTGCAGCTCCCATCTCACCAGCCCGCTTATTGGCCTCCTCAGCCTGCTTCTCGGCAGTTTCAGCTCGCGCCAGAGCAGCATCAATCTGACTATGAAGCACTTCAATTTTCTCTTCTGCAGCTGAAGCTCGCTGTTCGTCCAGTGCGGCCTGTTGCTCAGATTGCCTCAGATCCTCTTTTACCTTGAGCAGCTCATCCTTTAACATAGCATGATCATCCTCCATTTTCTTCAAGGCATCCTCGGCTGCTTGCCTTGCGGCGTTTGCCTCAGCGATCTGGGCTTCTTGACCTTCTATCTTGCCCGAGGTAAAGCGAGCTAAATCATCATTGGCTGCCTCCAGGTCGAACTCCAACTTCCTCATCTCATCCTTGGCAGCCCTTGTCTCCCTTTTTCGCTTCATCGCAGCAAGGGCACCCTGAAAATCATGAACACATTAAAATATTGTCAAGGAAGAAAATCAGCAGATGAGAAAAATTAACTTACCAGCATGCAATGACGAGCCACGAACTCATCCAGATCCTCGCCCCTAAGGCACCTATTTTCCAAGACGTTCGTATGATTAAGCATAATTGTTGACCAGCTGTCAAGGAAAGCATTCAAGTATCTTCCTCCAGGACCCAGCTCGATATCTGATCTGGTGGGTGAAGGAGTTCTCTCACGCTCCGGGATATCGCGCGCATCATCATGAGAAGCACCACGACGCGACACAACAGTACGCCTAGTCGCATATGTGCTGCGGGCAGTTCGGGCTGCCTCGGGGGCAACATCTGAAGGAGCATCACCTTTTCCAGGCTGCGAGCTGGAAGGCGTAGGTCGCTGAAGATTTGCAAAAACATCTGGGAGAGGCACCTCGCTGGGAACATCAGTCGAGGGAGTAGTGGCTCCAGCAGCAGCATGCACTTCGCTGGGAACATCGGTTGAAGGGGCAGTGGCTTCAGTGACTGCAGGCCCTTTGGTAGATGCAGCAACTGAAGGAGCCTGGTCCTGGCCAGATGGTTTGGAGCGTTTGGAGGGTGCCACTGGAGTGGCCAAGTCTTCAGCAGGTCTTTTTGCCGAAGGAGCTGAGGAAGCTTGAAACTCAGCAGGGCGTGCAGGAGGAGATTTCATGAGCACAAGTTTCCTCCTATTTGCCGGGAGTTTCGTGGAAGAAGGAGCAGGAGCTGGAGCGCGAGCTGGGGATGACAGTGAAGCCCCTGGAGTAGATGCATGACGTGGAGAAGATGATGGGTCAGCCTGTGCAGCAGGAGCTGCAGGAGTTGAGTCTGATCCTGTCCGAGCTGGAGCAGGATCTGTAGAAGAACCTTTTTTAGACGCACCCTTTGAAGGAGTGCGAGTTGAAGACGGCTTCGCCTTCTTTGGTGTGCGAGCTGAAGAAGATCTCGCTTTAGACGAGGTGCGAGCAGGAGCACTTCGAGATGAAGTCTTCCGAGGTGGAGAAGGGGAGCGAATGTTATCCGAGCGAATGACTTCCTCTGATGATGAAGAGACCGTTGGTGGAGGTCGGGAAGTAGACGCATCTAGAACAGAAACTTCGAAAACAGAAGGAAGTCTAGGCCTGTCACTCATCTTGCCTATGTCCTCCCCAGCTCGCAGAAAATGTGATTCCGTAGAAGGGGCAAGCTTGTAAGCCCTAAGGATAACATCATCAAATCTGCTGCTGATGCCCGCGTCGTTCGATTTCGCGAGCTTGTTAAGAGCTCGTTCCTCCCCGCTGCTGAGAGAAAACTCGTCCATTTTCAGCTCTGCACAGTAAATGATTAAAGAATGATAGGTGATGAAGATGCAAAACAAAATCAGCTCGTGGGAGTTTTCTTATGAATACCTGGTTTCAGAACGAAACTGAAGTTTCGGAGGTCTGCAAGAGATGGGCACGAGATGTAAAACCAGCTCGTCTTGTATGGCCCGACGTTGGATTTACCTTTCGCTTCTCCCTTGGGCAAAAGGTCTTTGTATTGTGACTGACGAGCTGTCAGATAGTAAATCCCATCTGGTTTCTCTCCTTCTCCCGCGCTCAGAGCCTTGAAGGAGTAGAACTCCTGGATAATTCTTGGTGTAGGGGCATGAAGGCCGATCCTGTAGAAAGCTATGGCCAGCGAAATCAACTGTGTGTAAGAATTCGGAGTCAGTTGAAATGGTGCGAGCTTGACTTTGTTGAGAAATTCGATTAAGTACGGTGGAACGGGGAACCGCAACCCCTGCTCGAGATGCTGGGTGCTGACAGCGATATATCCCCTGGGTGGATAACAAGCATGATTGTCCGAATCAGGAAGTAAAATGCGGCAACCAAAAGGGATGTGGAATTGCTTGACAAGTCCTTCCACCTCAGGACGCTTCAATGATGAGGGATGACGGGCGAATGCTGCACGGGCTTCTCTGCCCTGAATGGCATGAACTCGGGCTTTATCGCGCTCACGAGCTTCGTTGCTTGGGATCATCCCCTTGCGAATCCCACTTGAAGACATCTAAAAAATAAATAAAAAATAAAATATATAAAAATATATGTATCATTGCAGGAGCAACAATGGTGAATGGAGCATGATGAGCCCAGAATAGAAAGTTTGAAGAAGAAGAAGTCTCACCTTGAATCGTTGATAAGTAGAAGAACGACGAAGGAGGCTGAGAATCTCGTAAAAGGCAGTGGGTCCTGGATGATGGAAAGCTTGAACACTTGTTTGCTTCGAGTGAAAATGACAGATGAAAGGAGAAAATGAAAAGGGTCCATCGGTTTATATAGGCAAGCAAGCATGAGTCCCAACCGTCAGATCTTTGGGAAATGTAACCGTCATAGATCTGACGGTGCCGCGTGAAACGTGGCTTTGGAAATCATGCAGCCGTCAGTTGAAGGACGTGCGCATTAAATGTATGAGTAAAGGACGTGCAGACGTCGCTTCAGTTACCACCTGCATGACCGCCACGTGTCGCAACTGAAAAGGTGGAATTTGAAAGTGCACAGAGGCGGTTATAAAAGTAAGCGTGCCAAGGAAGCCAACTTTTACCAGCAAAAGCAAGCTCCCAGCTCGCCCAAGCGAACTGAGAGCTGGGGGGCTAATGTTATGTGTATTTTTCGGACTCAATAATTGGGCTGGTAAAAGTCCAATTTATGCCCATTTAAGACCCAATGAGAAGGCCCAATGAGGTCAACATAGTCAAAGCCCATCAGACGAGGCCTAGTATTGACTCAAAGACCATCAAGACTTCCAGCTGGCATCAACAGACTCATAAATACAGGCAAGTCGCAGCTCGACGCCTGCGCAGCTCGTTTCTCAGCGAGCTCGAGATGAGGACCACTATGACACGTCAGCTTGCTCAGATACGTGATAAGTATCATATCTTCCAGAACAGGCAGTTACCAAGTTCAATAGTGATTCTCTCTCTCCGAATATGGTAGTTGCCCAATCAAACCATGATTTCCTCATCAGATATGGAGATTAATTCAAATTCAAATTCAAGTCATCATTACTTCAAGATAATTATAGCAATTTCCTGATATCACCTAAATATATTAGGAAGCATGATTAATTTATAATTCTTTTCCTTATTTTTCCCAATTGTTTAGGGAATGTAATTAATTCAGGATTCTCTTCCTGATTTGCTACAACCAGAATTGTAACTCTTCTTTCCCTATAAATAGGGATTGAAACCGTTGTAACAAAAAGACATATTCAATAATATACTGTCACTCTGCAGAGATTAAGAGTTGGACAGTCGTGGACGTAGGCCTTTTTATTGCCGAACCACGTAAAATTTGGTGTTCTTCGTTTGATCATCAGCTTGTGGTAGGAGTTGTCACCAATAACACCTATAAGGTTGAGGGTTCAACTCCGGACGCGACCCCAAGAGGCCAAAAGGGGTTCAACGGTCTACGGGCCGGCCTCACATAAATCGTTCCGTCGGCGAGGTTCCGACCCCCGACCGGGTGTTGACCGATTCCGATCGTCAACATTAAAAACGCGCGTTTTTAATGTTGACGATCGGAATCGGTCAACACCCGGTTAGGGGTCGGAACCTCGCCGACGGAACGATTTATGTGGGGCCGGCCCGTAGACCGTTGAACCCCTTTTGGCCTCTTGAGGTCGCGTCCGGAGAACTTTTAATGTTGACGATCGGAATCGGTCAACACCCGGTCGGGGGTCGGAACCTCGCCGACGGAACGATTTATGTGGGGCCGGCCCGTAGACCGTTGAACCCCTTTTGGCCTCTTGGGGTCGCGTCCGGAGTTGAACCCTCAACCTTATAGGTGTTATTGGTGTACAACTCCTACCACCAAGCTGAGTCAGCTTGGTGGTAGGAGTTGTACACCAATAACACCTATAAGGTTGAGGGTTCAACTCCGGACGCGACCCCAAGAGGCCAAAAGGGGTTCAACGGTCTACAGGCCGGCCCCACATAAATCGTTCCGTCGGCGAGGTTCCGACCCCCGACCGGTGTTGACCGATTCCGATCGTCAACATTAAAACGCGCGTTTTTAATGTTGACGATCGGAATCGGTCAACACCCGGTCGGGGGTCGGAACCTCGCCGACGGAACGATTTATGTGGGGCTGGCCCGTAGACCGTTGAACCCCTTTTGGCCTCTTGGGGTCGCGTCCGGAGTTGAACTCGTAACCTCTTATAAGGTTTTTGAGTGCACAACTCCTACCACCAAGCTGAGTCAGCTTGGTGGTAGGAGTTGTAACCAATAACACATATAAGGTTGAGGGTTCAACTCCGGACGCGACCCCAAGAGGCCAAAAGGGGTTCAACGGTCTACGGGCCGGCCCCACATAAATCGTTCCGTCGGCGAGGTTCCGACCCCCGACCGGTGTTGACCGATTCCGATCGTCAACATTAAAAACGCGCTTTTTAATGTTGACGATCGGAATCGGTCAACACCCGATCGGGGGTCGGAACCTCGCCGACGGAACGATTTATGTGGGGCCGGCCCGTAGACCGTTGAACCCCTTTTGGCCTCTTGGGGTCGCGTCCAGAGTTGAACCCTCAACCTTATAGGTGTTATTGGTGTACAACTCCTACCACCAAGCTGAGTCAGCTTGGTGGTAGGAGTTGTACACCAATAACACCTATAAGGTTGAGGGTTCAACTCTGGACGCGACCCCAAGAGGCCAAAAGGGGTTCAACGGTCTACGGGCCGGCCCCACATAAATCGTTTCGTCGGCGAGGTTCCGACCCCCGATCCGGGTGTTGACCGATTCCGATCGTCAACATAACATATTATCAATATTATGTTTGATTTACATAAAAATTCTCAGTATAAAAAATGAAAGCAATGATAAAAAAAATGGAAAAACTAATATACTAATCATATGCATATTTTTAACACATAAAGAATGATACATGTTAAAACATTTTCTTCATCAAATATAAAGTGTGTGTATCAGCTCTATAAAAGAAAAATAGGGCACCAACACAATACATGAGAAATGACATTAAGACTAAATTTATAAAAGCATATTAAGTGTGAAACCCATTATCAGAAAAATTAGGAATGCTGTCATGGTCAGCCGTCAAGTGAGACTCAATTCCACTATATGAAGATGGGTGGAAATTAATTTGCTTTCTTCTTTTGTGATTTCTGCATGACTTTGGCTCTATATTGACAAAGGATTTTTTTACGGTCCACACGGTTTTAAAAAGATGCCATAATGTCTAAAGAAAAGTTTCGTTTCTTTTTTCTTTTTAGGGATACCATAAAAAGTTACTCTGTGATTTCTATGAAATGCAATCAAAGCATTTGTTCTGTGATTTTTGTGATTTCATTTTTTACATTGTTTTTCACACATCTGTTTTATACCGGCAACTCATGAATATATTTGTGGGTCACCCTTTTTTCATCGATAATAAAGAACGTGATTTGTGAACGTGTAAAATGGTGTTCATAAAATGACTTTAATGGTGTCTGTAGAAGATGTTTTGTCATTTGTGGGGTTTGTTGAAGGAGTTCTTGAAGAGCATGATATGATTTTTTTTTTAATCTCTTTTATTTATTTTTATTTATTTATTTATTTTAATTTTACCTTTTTTCTAATATTTTATTATTTGATTTTTTTTGGTTCTAATTTTCACTAATCTTTTCTTTTTTTTTTATTATTATAATTTATAAAACTATTTAAATATTAAAAATAGTCTATTGATTGATTAGATAATAGGTTATATCACTATTTAGATTGAAAATAAGAGGTAAAAGTGAGTTTTTATTGGTTAAGGTTTATCAATAATTAAAACTAACTATACTAAATATTTGATCAATGAAAACAAAGGAGGTTTATATCCTTAAAGGATATTTTGTATATAGATTTTATTTCACTTAAAATCAAAACTAACTGTGATAAATATTTGATCAATGAAAACAAAGGAGGTTTATATCCTTAAAGGAAATTTTGTATATAGATTTTATTTCACTTAAAATCAAGGAGTGTTACTGCAATTTTTTCATTATTATAATTATCAGGAGATTTGTGTATTTTGAATCAGATAGGATTTATTTTACGATTCTTTGCTTTGCTCTGCAATTTCCATTCAATGCATACTTATGAAAGCATCAATTATTTCATTGGCAAAGTTGTCAATGAGACCATAACTTTAGACTTTTCCAGTCAGGGTGGCCCCCAAACACGTGCAAGACTCCACATAAAGCACCATCAATACTACAACTAATCACGATACCACTTGTGTCACTTTTGAAACTTTCAATACTCTTTTTACTTCTCTCAATTCCCAAACTCTCTCTCAAATTTGGTACTGTTAACTCTATTTGTACTCGAATTTCAGAAATCAAGCTACTCTCACTGCTAAGATTATTAAAAAAAAAAAAAAAAAACTCCAGGTACGTTCAAAATTATTTTTACATTTATTGTTAATTTTTCATTTATTAATTTCATGATTCTATGGTTTTATGTTTTTATATTTATCTGTTGACAAATCAAATTCTTAAACGAAAATAATATTTTTAATTCTGTTGAACTTTGCCCACTTCATTTGTAACCATTTTATAGTTGATGGACACAATTTATTGTAATTCATGTTGCTTTGCGCATTTTTTTTTCCATTTGTTCCCGCTAGCTTACTCGAACTCCATTAATTAGCATCAACATCTTCATCTCCATCTCCATCTCTATATTTTTTCTTTTTTTATTTTTAGAACAAATCAAAATTCAAAATAAATTAAAAAAAAAAAAAAAAAAAAAACCACTGTCTATCAAATTACTCAAGCACAAAGCACTTTTTCACTCAAACATAACTAGATTTAGATCCTAAAGGAGCCATGTCCTCCACCAGTAAGATTATAATGACTATCATAATGACTTTTCGAAAATTACAATTTACTTTTTAAATTTTTATTAGTTTTAGATTAATTAATTTTATTTTATTTAATCTATTTTTAAATTTTTTAACTAATGAGGAGTTGTTTATATTAAAAAAATATTATGAACTTGAGTAAAGTAGATATTTTCATGTTTTCACCCGCCGCTGCCACCGGCCAGGCCCGCGCCCCCCCCCCCCCCCCCCCCCCCCCCATCCCAAAAAAAAAAAAAAAAATTTACATCACTTAATCTCTGACTACGCGATCATTTAAGTTTTAAAGCTATAATTTGACTCTCAACACTCAACAAATCAGAAAAATAATCTTAATTAAAATTTACTTTCACTGGTTAACAATTTATTTTTGACACCTATCTCTTCATCTTCTCTGATATGCAACGGCAAAGCCACTGTATGGCCTGGTGAGGCTATGGCTCAGGCCAACGAAAAATTTTAAGTTTAATAGATTTTTTTAATAAATAATATAACATTGTGGATATTTTGGAGTTTGACTCTTACAAGTGAATAACTAAACTTTTTAATCTTATTATTATTGCTTGTAAGTTTTATGATGGAAGCAAGTAATTAATTTAATCTACAAGTTTTAAAATAGTAAAACATTAAATTAATTGATTTTTACTTTTTTATGTTCCTTTTATATTTTCCCTTTTTAATTAGATCTAATTTAAACTCTTATTTATTTTTCTTGTTCTCTTTTTCATAGCCACAAACAATTTCGGCAAATAACAATTGGTTACCTATTGGTTATATGATCTTGGGTATATAGTTTAATACGTTTCAAAGTTGTTTCACAAATTTATATTTCACTTTTCCTTTGATGAGTTTATACATGAAAATATTAACCGTCTTTTTTTTTTTTCCTCCAAGTATTGGTTTAAATAATTGAGTTGTTCATCGATAATTGCTTTTTTCTACATCAAACACAAAAAGAAGAATTCAGGTTTGACTTGTTTGAATTGTTGAATTTTACTAATAATTTTATATAGTTGTGTGTTCACATCGATTACTACACTTGAAATTTATGTTAATTTTTATAATTTTGTTACTTGATCATTTTAGTTCATTTTTTCTGTATTTAAGTGAATATCAAGATATTGCTCCTCTTAGGCTTTAGCTATTTTGTCAAAATAAGTTTTGATGCAATTTCATATTTAATAAAATTTTATAAATTTAGTGTAAAAGGTTGTGAAATATAAAAATCACAAAGAAATTTAATATATCTTAAATTATAGATACCTTTTTAGATCTAAAAGAGCGAAAAATTCCATTTTATTTCGCATATGTAGACAATTTTTGTTTCATTAATTTTCATTTATAGTTAAGATTAGATAATAATACATCGCTCCTTAGTAGGAGTGGATGAGCACTTCTTTTAATCTTAAAAGGTTAAGAATTCAAGTTCCACCCATACACACACACACACACACACTTTCTATTATTCTTCAATTATTTAATAAAATCACTAAAACTTAAAAGATTAAATCATTTAGTTTTGAGTTTTGTTTTGCTTATCAAACATTGAGTAGATGTAGAATTGACTCTTTCAACATAAGGGTCCCTTGATCCTAAATGATTAAGAGTTTAAGTCTCATCTTTGTCTTAAAATATAAGATATGAATAATTTTCTATGAATTTAATCCCCCTCCTCCACCCTAAAAAATTTAATAATAATAATAATAAGGGCTCCTTATTATAGTTGCAAGCAAAAGCTATTCAGAGTACCAAATCAACTTAGACTCCATTTTGTGGATAGTGTAATATATATTAGGAAGTAATGAGTGATCATAAAGTACAAATTAAGCACACACATAAAATAATAAATAAAGAGACACCATATTTTTATGTGGTTTGAGAAATCCTTTATGTCCATTGAGTGCACAAAAACTCTTTTCGACTATATAACGATGTTTACAAATAATAACTTGTCTCTTTCATGACTCTCACAAGTAATCACTCTCAAACCCTCTTCTTATCTCTCTTTCTCACTTTGATCAACTCTGATCACTGTCAATACAAGTTTGAAACACTTGTACGTAGGTATATATATAGTTCTAAGGTCAAAAGAGTTCTAATTCGAATGAGACTCTTATTTTTGAACATGGTCTAAGTCACTCGTGAGATGTGGTGCAACTTCAATGTCGATATATCAAGTCACGCCACGCTTTGGTTGAATGTGGGTGACCAAAGCTAGTGACTTGTGGCATGACTTCTAGGTCGCGGACTAGGTTGCGGAGCCGAGTAGTGGTACTGATTGGTGGCTTGCCTACCACTTGTGGTGCAACTTTAGGTTGCGACATATAAGTCATGCTATGCACTATTGGCATCAAAAAATCTTCTTCTAGGGCTCTAGAAGCTCTGCTGTGAACTTAACCTTCGATGCATCTGCATAGCATCACATTACTGATTTAGGCTTTACACTCCAACAATATGACTTCTTTCTAGTTTCACCTTTGAATGACAATAAAATCATAGATATTAGATCATGAAAACTTGGTTGTTAGCATGAACTATTAAAACATGAGAATTCTTGTAAAGGATAAACCATGACATTTTTTCGAATGACATTAAAATCATAGAGATATTAGATCATGAAAACTTGGTTGTTAGCATGAACTATTAAAACATGAGAATTCTTGTAAAGGATAAACCACGACATTTTTTCTTTACATATGTTGATTCTTTTGCCTACCTAATGATATGAACAATCTTTTACCAAAAAGAAGAGAAAAAGATAATGCAACTAATGATGAAATGCAGAATTACGATAGGACATGATTTATAAAACATAAACAAATTATTTTTTATGGCTGTATTGATTCAAAAGAGATAAAGTAGCAGGGTTCATGATATAATTGGAGTATGTCGGTGGGTTTGGATAATAAAATTAATTGTTTAATCAGTTATTTCCCTTTATGGACTCGTTTGGTGCCTTGGAAATCACATGGGCTTGGGAAATACAATCTCCCCTCCTACCCGTAGCGCCAGTTGGAGTAATGGTCGAAGAGGAAAATTGTTTTCCCAAACAATTTGGGTCCCGCTTTTAAAATCCCACTTGCATGGGATTTGGAGACCCACCACTTCGGTGGTTTTCACAAATCCGGAACAGATGGGATTTGACTTTTATAATATTATATTTTTAATATTTTTTTCATTTTTTGTGTTCTTTTAATAATTTTTAATCAATATAATAAATTAAATATTAAATATATTTAAAATTATAAGTTTATTTAAATTATTTTATAAATTAAATCTTTTAATATTATTTAAAATATATTATATTTAATTAATTTCTGTTTTTATTATTTATTATTTATTATTTACATTAAATATATTTAAAATTAATTCAAATAGTTTTATTTGAAAATTATTTTAGTCAAATCTAATTAAATTTAATCTAATCTCAACTGAAACAAATACATTACAGTGCATAACCAATCTCATGTAATCACATCGAATTCTATCTTATCCAATTAATCAAATCCTATCATATTCAATCTTACACACTAACAAGGCAATTGATGAGTAGGGAGAGTATTTTTTTCTTTTTAAGGTAGCAGAGCTGTACTCTTTTACTTCTTGATTGGAGTATATGTTAACATCAAAAATCAATTTCTACTTTCAATTATAAATGTCAAAATAGATATTGAAACACAATGGAAAACCTTCTTTTTTTTTAATCGAAATGAGCTTTTAATCTTTTATTTCGATCATTGTTAGTGGTTTTTTTTGGCATTTTAGCCTATATTTTTTTTAATGTTTCTTTTTTATTTGAATAATTCAACACGTCAAGCCTATTTATAGGAAATTAATTCCATCTTTCAAATTTTATCAGGCTTCAAAAAATTTATTCTAACTTGAACAAAGATAAAAACTTAATATTAGAAATTATAATTCCACTTAAACTTACATTGATTTAACTTCAACACAACTCTTTTTGGTATGCATGTTAGGTGCCTAGGAAATACAAAGCCTTGTAGTTGTAACTAGGTTATACCAAATTGCAAGTAAATAAAATAAAGTAAGTTGAACGTGGATGACACAAATTATATTTTTATTGATTAATTGCACTTAAATTTACATATACTTTATGGCACATGAAGGTTTTATGTTGATGGGCTCTTGGGTCCTTGTTTTATATAACTAACAAGTACATGATTCTATTAAGAAAATAATAACTCTTCACCTAAAGCATTGAGGAAAACAACCATGGCGTAATGCTAACTAATGAATATAAGTTTTGACTATATGCTAGAAAATAACATTTGTGAATTTCTTCACTAAAAATATATATATTTGTGAATTTTCAAATCAGAATCAAATTTTTAAAATGAGTAATTTTAACTATTTTAAGGCTGAGATTAATGAAATTTTTGACACGTTAACATGCTCTTTAGATGTAACGTGGACAAATGGTGAACACCAAACACATGTTAGATTCCTTTTACCATATAATATTTAAATATACAAGAATTCTAGATAAAGAGTGAGAAAGGATTTGAACTTAAAAGCTCCTATCTTTGCTACTATATCAATAACTGCTATGTCCAAAAGTTTAAGCTTATAAGTAATAGCTTAACTATAGTATATAAAAGGGATAATTCTAATATCCCTTCTGTTGTTTGATTTAATTACTAATTAACTCCCTACAGTTTGGACAACTCTCATTTTGCCCCCTTCTATCAACTCTATTACTGAAAAGTTAGGGGTCGTTTGTTTTTTCGTTTGAAGACTGAACAGTGCTGCTGAAGACTGAAGACTGAATAGTGATTGAAATCTGAAATTTGATAAACATGTTTGTTTTTTTTTTTCTTTACCTTTGAATGTATAATAATCTTATTTGTTTTTTAAAGTTAAAATTGTCTGAATGCTAACAATTTGACATTTATATCCTTTTATTATTAGTTGTTAAGTAACTTTATTTAATATGATACAAACAATTATAATAAATTATTTAACAAATATTAAAACATTTATATATATAATATTTTGATTCATTATTAAAATAAGATGAATTATTATAGTAGAGTCAATTAAATTCATATATTCAAATAAAAATAAACAAAATGGTCTTAAATTGAATTAACCAAAAACACTAATAACACATTGAAACTTTAAGAAATAAACACAATATGGGTTACTTCACAAGTAGATTAATAAAGAAAATCAATAAAGATTCTTATTAAAATTTGATTGAAGAAATATAGTAATCTAGCTATAGGAAAATTTGATGTTGAGATGTTTAGGGTTTTTGTTTTTCAATATTTTTTGTTAAAGCATTAAAAAAAGTTTGTATAATGTAAAACTATGATAAATTTGGAAATATATTATTTTAGGAAGGATAAATTTGGAATAATATATTTATAAAATCATTAAGTGATTTTGTATTAAGTGAAAAGTCAAAAAAATGTAACTTTTTTTTTAAAGTGGTTTTTGGGTTGTTTTAAGTGGTTTGACCACTTAAAAAAACAAACAAAAATCTCTTAATTTATCTAATTAAGCACCATTAAGTGTTAAGTACAAAAAACAAATAACCCCTTAGATTCTAATAGTAATAGTGTGCAAAAAGACTATACTGCCCCCCAATTATAAAATTATCTCTTAATATAATAATATTAAAAATTGTTAAAATAAATAAATAAATAAATACCATTAATAATTTCTTTTAATCTTCATCATCCAACTCTATGATGGATAGTAGATATTAATTTCAAAAAATTTTAAAAAATTAAAAAAAATTAGAAAAACAAAATGAAGACCTAAGTTGAACTTAGATCTTCGAACTTTGAAGATATGAGTTCAACTTAGGTCTGTATCTTCAAACCATGATTTTTTGAAGATATGGGTTCAACCTATGTTTTTATCTTCAAACCATCACAAAATATCAATCACTAATCAAAACTCAGAAATCATCACTAGATTAATAATCAACCATACAAAATCAAGCTTGAAAATGGAAAAAGAAAAAAAAAAAAAACTCTTATTCTTTTATTTCCTCAACATTCTCAACACAAACCTCACCCCTCCTCTATTGCCCCTCTGCTTCTTCTTCTACACTCCAACCCTTCCTAAACCCTTCCAAGTGTTGGAGATCGACAACGATGGGACCCTAGCCCCCACATTCTCTTCCTCACACCTTAAGTGCAAACACGATTGCAAACCATTGGAGACCCGAACACCATTGGAGATTCTCGACGAGTCCCAATCCTTACTAAAAAGGATAGAGGTGGTAGAGACATGGATGAGGACGACACCATCACCGAGATGGAGGTATTGGTTCACAACCTAGTTGACGATGAAGGTAGACTTGTATGATAGATCAATGGTGATGCTAATCTTACGACAAGTAAGAGACGTAGGATTACAGGTGGTGATGAGGGTGGCAAAAGAGGTAGATGAAGTAGTGGTGGGGGTGCGGATCTTGATGGTGGAGAGAAAGACAAGAGAAGAAGAGGAAGAAGAAAAGACTGATGAAGAGAAGTTGAAGAAGAAGAAAAAGAGACTAGAGAAGTAGAGAGACAGTGAGAGAGAAAAACATATAAAGAGAGAGAGAGAGAGGTGTTCAATGATTAAAATTTTGGTTTTTCTTTTATTTTTTTTAATTATGTCCACTGTCCATCATGTTAATGGACGGTGAACATAATTTTTTTTGTGAGAAATAATTTTAAAAAATTATTATTAAATTTTAAAATTTTTTATTTGTTTTGAATTATGTCCGTTGTTCATCATGTTAATGGACGGTGGCATAATTTTTTAAAAAAAAAATCGTTAATATTTTTATTTTAATTTATTGGGATATTTATAATTTGCCCCCAACATTTGATCATAATTTAAAATTGATCCCTCTAGTTTCTTAATTAGTAGTTTTCCTTCCCAGAGTTTAATTAAATAAAAAATCAACACCCTGCCATTTCCAATTCTGTCCATTGCCATTAGGGGTAGAAGGGTAAAATGGTAAACAAATGTGATAAGTAAGTATAAATTAACAAAAAATAATAAAAAACCATAAAAAGATTAAATTTTATTTATTTGAAAAAAAAATAAAGAAAGAGCAAATTAAAATTTAGCTACTCATTGAAAATGTAACTCAAATGGAGTAATCGTTTGGATTTTATTGCAATTTATGCCCTAATGCCCTGACACCCTACCACATCCACTGTACCTTCTGCCGTTAGTGGAAGTCAATTAGTGTTAACTAATTAAAGGGTAAAATTATCTTTTAATCTTATTTTTTATTTTTGTTTTAAAAACATTAAAATAAATTAAATAAAAAAATTAATCAGATCTCCACTGTCTATTAAGACGAACAAAGTAGATCAATTTTAAAAAATTTTTAAAATTAAGTATAAATTAAGAAATAAATGGAAATTAAATAAGTAATAAAAAAAATAATAATCAAATCTCCATCGTCTTCTTTATCTTAAGATGGACGGTGTAGATCAATCTGAATAATTATGTCAACCCAAAATCATCATCTTCTTCATCTTGAACTCATTAAAGCTCCAAAAAATCCATTTTTTTTGTATCATCAAAAGAACCCATTTTGGGGTTTTAAAACCCATTTCTAGGTTTCCATATATATATAAACATCTCAGGCACCCGCCTCAAAACAGACAATAGTTAGCCCAAAGATTGAAGAAAAGCCTATTTACTCTCAAAAATCAGATTATTCAATGGCACAAATAACCAAAGAACAATCTCCACAAAACCAGTTAATATCTTTAGGCACAATTTCACAAAAATTACTTACCCCTTTAGACCTAACAAACCATTTTAGCCCAATTACTTCTTTGATAAATACCTACAAAAATGTGGCCTCAACTTCCTTAAGCCAACCAGCTACAGACAAGAGACTACTATTCCCACAAATTAATCAGTCCAAATTTACCTATGTCAATAAACATTATTTTGAAAGAATTTTTCCCTTGGAACCATAAATGATGACGGAACAAAATATGAACCAACCCAAAAGATTAGCAAACCAATATCTTTCAAACCAACATTTTCGTCTCTTCGAAAATGCCCACAAAACCCAACAATTTTATGAATTCATTTTAGTGGATTTAGATTCAATAGGTCTTCAACCTGTTGCAGACAAAGTAAACAAGGCAAAAATAGCTTTTTCAAAAGTTAAGATTAGAAAAGTTATTTCTCAAGAATAATGGGGAAATCCTAATACCGCCAAAACTTTATTACAAGTCTTTATACCCCAAAATTATACATATTAGGATTATATTGATGTGTGGTATCGTACTTTTTACAAAATCCTTGTCAATTCAATCTGCAATTAGTATTTTGTAAGTTACAAATCCAATTTCCAATCTCTGTATTTTCATTTCAATATCAATTCCAATACTTTGAATCTGTCAATATG
Source organism: Litchi chinensis (assembly GCA_019925255.1). Lineage (NCBI taxonomy): Eukaryota > Viridiplantae > Streptophyta > Magnoliopsida > Sapindales > Sapindaceae > Litchi > Litchi chinensis. The sequence goes on from CM034466.1 coordinate 13,445,569, forward strand.
TCTCAAATTATTATTTTAAGATTGCAAGTATATCGTTGGATCCCTCAGACATACATTCCAAGGGTAGTTCTGAATAGACACCTTAACCTGGTCTGAACTTGAGGAAACACAACACGTACTCTGCATTCTAAGTCTTTGTGTTTGCTTTATTTCTTATTTCTTGTTTCAATCTTACTCTTGTTTGCAATTTATTTACTACACCATTGTTCTTTATTTATTGTTTTGATTGTTCTTCATTTACTTTTATAATGGTATCAAAACCTGTGACTATGTTTGTGGGGAGAGAAAGAGTTGGTATTGTTATGACTAAAATACTAGGTGAAGCCTTAAGAAGGTAGAGAGACCTGTAAAGCCCAAGAGAGGTGTGAGTCGCGTAATTCCTTGGACTGGGAGCCATAGGTTTTATCTAAATCAGTAACATCTCTTTTAAATCTCACAACCATGTCAGAGACTCCAAACCTTAGAAGAGTAGATCCAGACCATGAAAACAGTGAAGAAGCTCAATCAGTAGTAAATTATGAAAAAAACTAGAGTGATCAAGAATTTAGTAATTGGAAACTACCAAAACTTGACCTAAAGACAATTTACAAACCATACAAAATTTTTAGTTTTAAAAGCCTCTTAGGAAATAAGCTGAAAGAAATAAATGTCAAATTCATTTCTGATACTTTCTCGACAAATCTGCTTAATAAAAATAGTCTCAATTATTATACCAAATTAGGATAAACTGACCTTCATATAGGAGGAGTCCAATTAGCAGTCAAACCAATGTCAAAATTAGGACTCAATAATTCAATGCTAATAGTCTTAAGGGATGCTAGAATCAAAGATTACATGAAATCAATCCATGGAGCCCTAGAAACTACGCTTACTTATGGACCAGTCTACTTTGTTTGCTTTCCAGATTTCAGTATAGCATTAAAAGCAGATGAGCACAAAGAATTATGTCTAAAGGTAGATATACAAGTCCACAATTATAACTTTATTCAAGGATCCTGTCCTTACAAACTTATCTACAATGTCAATTATAGGGTTATGAATACAGGAATTGTATCCAATTTCATTAGACTAAGTATACCCAAAAATCAAATCATGACTTTTGTAGCCTGTAAACAAATTCAACCATTAATTCGCAAACCTTTAGGATGGCATCAAATCAAATTCCCAGATGAGTGGATTAAAAAGGAACAGGTACCAAATAACTTTATTCCCCCAGAAAGACCATCAACCTCTCATAGAAACTATGTTGATGGATCCTTAGGAATTTCCTTCGGCCATAGACATTCTCTTTCTAGTTACAATATTTCCAAGCCAAATAGTCCAACTGCTACAGACTTCCAGACAGCTAGATCACTTTTAAGAAGTAATTCTAGCAGACAAACCAGACCAACATTATCTAAAAAACCATTTAAACCAATAGATTTTGATAAGGATGTCCTTTCAAGATTCAAAACTAAAAAAGTAACCATCAACGACCTCCAACAAGAAATAAAACAAATCAAAACAGAAGTCAAAGAGTTAAAATTAACAATAAAAACACTCCAAAACAAATCAAATCTCAAAACATCACAAACATCCTCCTCAAGCTCAGATTCAGAACATAGTGAAGACCAAACCTTACCAATCTCAGAAAATCTATTTATCAATCACCTTACCCAAAGGATAACATACCGAAAATGATATTGCAACCTCCAAATAAGGATTAAAGACAGTTATGCTTTGAATATCCAACATGCTTTCATAGATTCAGGAGCCGACCTAAATTTCATCCAAGAAAGATTAGTACCCACCAAATACTTCAAAAGAACTTCTGAAATTCTTTATGGAGCAAACAAAACACCTCTTGATATCAAATATAAGCTTCCATCAGCCAAAGTTTGTAACCAAGGAGTCTGTTATAAAATGCCATTCATAATGGTCAAAACATTAACACAAACAGTGATTCTAGGAACCCCATTTCTAGAACTAATTACCCCATTCAAAGTAACAGATAAAGGGATTATAACAAAGTAACATAAATTCTATTTGAATTTTCTGTTCCAAAACAGACAAAAGATTTAGATCTTTTGAAAACTAATTCAGTTTCCCTAGACAAAGCTATTCAATCTTTAGATCAAAAACAAAAACAGATAATTTATCTCCAAAATGATATTCAATATCAAAGACAAAAACAACAATTAGAAGATCCGATAACCCAGAGCCAGATTAACAAATTTAGAGAAAATTTAGAATCCCAAGTTTGTTCCTCATTCCCAAATGCTTTTTGGACTAGGAAAAAACACATAGTTGAACTTCCGTACAGAAAAGATTTCCATGAGCAATAGATCCCCACCAAAGCAATACCAATACAAATGAATGACAATCTTCTACAATTTTGCCAGCAAGAAATAAAAGATTTATTAAACAAAGGCCTAATAAGAAAATTTAGATCTCCCTGGAGCTGTGCAGCTTTTTATGTCCAAAAAGCTTCTGAAATAGAAAGAGGAGTGCCTAGGTTAGTAATAAATTACAAACCGCTCAATGAGGCATTAGAATGGATTAGGTATCTTATTCCTAACAAATCTGATCTTCTTAAAAGACTTCATAGTACAATTATCATATCAAAATTCGATATGAAATCAGGATTTTGGCAAATATAAATAGCTGACAAAGACAGATATAAAACAGCCTTCACTGTACCATTCGGACAATATGAATGGAATGTTATGCCTTTTGGCCTAAAAAATGCACCATCGGAATTCCAATCCATTATGAATGATATCTTCAATCCTTACTCATCATTCATAATAGTTTACATAGATGATGTATTAGTTTTTTCCAAGACAATTAACCAATATTGGAAACATCTAAATACTTTTTTAAAAATTGTTAAGAACAATGGATTAGTTGTTTCTGCTCCAAAAATAGTTCTTCTACAAACAAAAATTAGGTTTCTAGGCCATAATATAGATAATGGCACCATCATTCCTATCCAAAGAAGACTAGAATTTACTGACAAATTTCCAGATGTTATTAAGGACAAAACCCAATTACAACAGTTCTTAGGATGTCGTAATTATATTGTAGACTTCTGCAAAAATATTAGACCAATATGTAAACCCTTGTTTGATAGATTAAAAACAAACCTTCCAGCATGGTCTGAGGAACATACCAATATAGTTAAGACAATAAAAAGCCAAATCAAGAAAATTCCTTGTTTAACAATTTGTCATCCTTCAGCACCTAAAATTGTTGAAACGGATGCTTCCGACATAAGATATAGAGGAATACTGAAACAAACCATTCATGGCCAGGATTGTCTAGTCAAATATTTCTCAGGAACATGGAATGATACCTAGAAAAAATATTCTACTGTCAAAAAAGAAATTTTAGCAATCGTTTTAACCATTCAAAAGTTTCAAGATGATTTGATTAACCAAAAATTCCTTTTGAAAATCGATTGTCAATCTGCCAAATTTATTTTACAAAAAGATGTCAAAAACCTTGCTTCAAAACAGATCTTTGCCCGATGGCAGGCTCTTTTATCAATATTTGATTTTGAGATCCAACATATCAATGGAAATCAGAATTCTTTACCTGATTTTCTGACAAGAGAATTCCTGCAGGGAAGAAAATGAGTGTCAACCTCCGCTCAAGCACTTCCAAACAAAATGACAAAAGAAGCCCGACATCTTTGGGTGAGACAAAAAGATTAACATCTCAAACATTCGCCTCAAAACAGACAATAGTTAGCCCAAAGATTGAAGAAAAACCTATTTACTCTCAAAAGTCAGATTATTCAATTGCACAAATAACCAAAGAACAATCTCCACAAAACCAATTAATACCTTTAGGCACAATTTCACAAAAATTACTTACCCCTTTAGATCTAATAAACCGTTTCAGCCCAATTACTTCTTTGACAAATACCTACAAAAATGTGGCCTCGACTTCCTTAAGCCAACCAACTACAGACAAGAGACTATTATTCCCACAAATTAATCAGCCCAAATTTACCTATGTCAATAAACCTTATTTCGAAAGAATTTTTCCTTTGGAACCATCAATGATGACGGAACAAAATCTAAACCAACCCAAAAGATTAGCAGACCAATATCTTTCAAACCAACATTTTCGTCTCTTCGAAAATGCCCACAAAACCCAACAATTTTATAAATTCATTTTAGTGGATTCGGATTCAATAGGTTTTCAACCTGTTGCAGACAAAGTAAACAAGGCAAAAATAGTTTTTTCAAAAGTTAAGATTAGAAAAATTATTTCTCAAGAACAATAGGGAAATCCTAATACTGCCAAAACTTTATCACAAGTCTTTATACCCCAAAATTATACATATTGTGATTATATTGATGCGTGATATCGTACTTTTTACAAACAAAACTTTTCAAATTCAAAATCATGGTTCTTCTATTTCGACAAAAATTTCCAACTTCCCAATTTGCCTTACTAGTTTTATGAATGGTGGGACAAGTGTGGCCCAACAATTGATTTTCTACCCCCAACTGTCAAAAAGAGCTTTGATTACTGGACAACCTACGTGGTGGTCCCAAAAGGACAAGAATTTCTCCCCCAACTCCTAATCTTTTACAAACATCTCAGTCTCACCTGGATATTGATGCTTGATTATCAGATTCAAGACAAACAAATTGACAATTTTCAGGTCCCCTACTTTGGAAGATAATACATGATAAAATGGTGGAGTGGGATGAACCTTCCCAAAGTTGATGACAATGCAATAAAACAATATCTTGCAAACAATCCTGAACTCTGCAGAAGTCCAACAATCAGGCCAGAACAAGAACAATTTTTGCTTTCCAAATCCCAGCTTCAAGCACGACTTGCAGCAGCCAAGACTAATGAGGAAGTAGCTGCAATCATGGCGGAATTTCTATCAGCTGTCTCCTCCTCAACAAAATCAGATTCCCAGCAAAGTGATGACAATGATGACAATCAAGACAGCCTTGAAGATATCAATCCTGATCTTTTTGGCTGTGACCTGGCCTCATATCAGAAACTTTAAACTTTTCTGAATTGAGAGTCATGATAACCTGACAAGCACGCCACAAAACGATAAAAGACATTTCGGTGCAAATTACCTGACAAGCACGCCAGAAAACGACAAAAGACATTTCGGTGCAAATTACTTGACAAAACATGTGAACTGATTCCTTCAATCACTATCGATATTTTTGGAAAAGTTGGAATCATTTGACTAACCAACACAACCTTAGAAGTTAACCAGGGTTTAGGGACTTTCGGACCAATATAAATATGTAACTCTCCTTCTTCAAGAGGCAGAGGTTGTTTTTTATTTCAAAACTAAGTTTCAGAGCTAAGTTCATGTGTTGAACAAAAGTCCTGAATTAGCACAATTCCCCTCTCAATATAAAATCCTCGTCAATTCAATCTGCAATTAATATTTTGTAAGTTACAAATCCAATTTCCAATCTCTGTATTTTCATTTCAATATCAATTCCAATACTTTGAATCTGTCAATATGTCTCAAATTCTTATTTTAAGATTGCAAGTATGTCATTGGATCCCTCAGACATACATTCCAAGGGTAGTTCTGAATAGATACCTTAACCTGGTCTGAACTTGAGGAAACACAACACGTACTTGCATTCTAAGTCTTTGTGTTTGCTTTATTTCTTATTTCTTGTTTCAATCTTACTCTTGTTTACACTTTATTTACTACACTATTGTTCTTTATTTATTGTTTTGATTGTTCTTCATTTACTTTTATAATGGTATCAAAGCCTGTGACTATGTTTGTGGGGAGAGAAAGAGTTGGTATTGTTATGACTAAAATACTAGGCGAAGCCTTAAGAAGGTAGAGAGACCTGTAAAGCCCCAGAGAGGTGTGAGTCGCATAATTCCTTGGACTGTGAGTCATAGGTTTTATCTAAATCAGTAACATCTCTTTTAAATCTCACAACCATGTCAGAGACTCCAAACCTTAGAGGAGTAGATCCAGACAATGAAAACAGTGAAGAAGCTCAATTAGTAGTAAATTATGAAACAAACTGAAGTGGTCAAGAACTTAGTAATTGGAAACTACCAAAACTTGACCTAAAGCCAATTTACAAACCATCCAGAACTTTTAGTTTTAAAAGCCTCTTAGGAAATAAGCTGAAAGAAATAAATGTCAAATTCATTTCTGATCTAATGAAATTGGATATAATTCCTGTATTCATAACCCTATAATTGATATTGTAGATAAGTTTGTAAGGACAGGATCCTTGAATAAAGTTATAATTGTGGACTTGTATATCTACCTTTAGACATAATTCTTTATGCTCATTTGTTTTTAATGCTATACTGAAATCTAGAAAGCAAACAAAATAGACTGGTCCATAAGTAAGCATAGTTTCTAAGGCTCTATGGATTGATTCCATGTAATCTTTGATTCTGGCATCCCTTAAGACTATTAGCATTGAATTATTGAGTCCTAATTTTGACATTGGTTTGACTGCTAATTGGACTCCTCCTATATGAAGGTCAGTGTATCCTAATTTGACATAATAATTGAGACTACTTTTATTAAGCAGATTTGTCGAGAAAGTATCAGAAATGAATTTGACATTTATTTCTTTCAGCTTATTTCCTAAGAGGCTTTTAAAACTAAAAATTCTGGATGGTTTGTAAATTGTCTTTAGGTCAAGTTTTGGTAGTTTCCAATTACTAAGTTCTTGATCACTCTAGTTTGTTTCATAATTTACTACAGATTGAGCTTCTTCACTGTTTTCATGGTCTAGATCTACTCCTGGATCTACTCCTCTAAGGTTTGGAGTCTCTGACATGGTTGTGAGATTTAAAAGAGATGTTACTGATTTAGATAAAACCTATGGTTCCCAGTCCAAGGAATTACGCGACTCACACCTCTCTTGGGCTTTACAGGTCTCTCTACCTTCTTAAGGCTTCACCTAGTATTTTAGTCATAACAATACCAACTCTTTCTCTCCCCACAAACATAGTCACCGGCTTTGATACCATTATAAAAGTAAATGAAGAACAATCAAAACAATAAATAAAGAACAATAGTGTAGTAAATAAAGTGTAAACAAGAGTAAGATTGAAACAAGAAATAAGAAATAAAGCAAACACAAAGACTTAGAATGCAAGTACGTGTTGTGTTTCCTCAAGTTCAGACCAGGTTAAGGTATCTATTCAGAACTACCCCTGGAATGTATGTCTGAGGGATCCAATGATATACTTGCAATCTTAAAATAAGAATTTGAGACATATTGACAGATTCAAAGTATTGGAATTGATATTGAAATGAAAATACAGAGATTGGAAATCGAATTTGTAACTTACAAAATATTAATTGCAGATTGAATTGACAAGGATTTTATATCGAGAGGGGAATTGTGCTAATTCAGGACTTTTGTTCAACACATGAACTTAGCTCTGAAACTTAGGTTTTTGAAACGAAAAGCAACCTCTGCCTCTTAAAGAATGAGAGTTACATATTTATATTGGTCCGAAAGTCCCTAAACCCTGGTTAACTTCTAAGGTTGTGTTGGTTGGTCAAATGATTTCAACTTTTCCAAAAATATCGGTAGTGATTGAAGGAATCGGTTCACATGTTTTGTCAAGTAATTTGCACCGAAATGTCTTTCATCGTTTTCTGGCGTGCTTGTCACGTAATTTGCTTCGAAATGTCTTTTGTCGTTTTCTGGCGTGCTTGTCAGGTTATCATGACTCTCAATTCAGAAAAGTTTAAAGTTTCTTATATGAAGCCAGGTCACAGCCAAAAAGATCAGGATTGATATCTTCAAGGCCGTCTTGATTGTCATCATTGTCATCACTTTGTTGGGAATCTGATTTTGTTGAGGAGGAGACAGCTGACAGAAATTCCGCCATGATTGCAGTTACTTCCTCATTAGTCTTGGTTGCTGCAAGTTGTGCTTGAAGCTGGGATTTGAAAGCAAAAATTGTTCTTGTTCTGGTCTGATTGTTGGACTTCTGCAGAGTTCAGGATTGTTTGCAAGATATTGTTTTATTGCATTGTCATCAACTTTGGGGAGGTTCATTCCACTCCACCATTTTATCATGTATTGTCTTCTAAAGTAGGGGACCTGAAAATTGTCGATTTGTCTGTCTTGAATCTGATAATCAAGCATCAATATCCAGGTGAGACTGAGATGTTTGTAAAAGATCAGGAGTTGGGGGAGAAATTCTTGTCCTTTTGGGACCACCACGTGGGTTGTCCAGTAATCAAAGCTCTTTTTGATAGTTGGGGGTAGAAAATTAATTGTTGGGCCACACTTGTCCCACCATTCATAAAACCAGTGAGGCAAATTGTCAAGTTGAAAATTTTTGTCGAAATAGAAGAACCATGATTTTGAATTTGAAAAGTTTTGTTTGTAAAAAGTACGATACCACGCATCAATATAATCCTAATATGTATAATTTTGGGGTATAAAGACTTGTGATAAAGTTTTGGCAGTATTAGGATTTTCCCATTGTTCTTGAGAAATAATTTTTCTAATCTTAACTTTTGAAAAAGCTATTTTTGCCTTGTTTTCTTTGTCTGCAATAGGTTGAAGACCTATTGAATCTGAATCCACTAAAATGAATTAATAAAATTGTTAGGTTTTGTGGGCATTTTCGAAGAGACGAAAATGTTGGTTTGAAAGATATTGGTCTGCTAATCGTTTGGGTTGGTTCAGATTTTGTTCCGTCATCATTTATGGTTCCAAGGGAAAATTTCTTTCAAAATAAGGTTTATTGACATAGGTAAATTTGGACTGATTAATTTGTGGGAATAGTAGTCTCTTGTCTGTAGCTGGTTGGCTTAAGAAAGTCAAGGCCACATTTTTGTAGGTATTTGTCAAAGAGGTAATTGGGCTGAAACGGTTTATTAGGTCTAAAGGGGTAAGTAATTTTTGTGAAATTGTGTCTAAAGATATTAACTGGTTTTGTGGAGATTGTTCTTTGGTTATTTGTGCCATTGAATAATCTGACTTTTGAGAGTAAATAGGCTTTTCTTCAATCTTTGGGCTAACTATTGTTTGTTTTGAGGCGGATGTCTGAGATGTTAATCTTTTTGTCTCACCCGAAGATGCTGGGCTTCTTTTGTCATTTTGTTTGGAAGTGCCTGAGCAGAGGTTGACACTCATTTTCTTCCCTACAGGAATTCTCTTGTCAGAAAATCAGGCAAAGAATTCTGATTTTCATTGATATGCTGGATCTCAAAATCAAATATTGATAAAAGAGTCTGCCATCGGGCAAAGATCTGTTTTGAAGTAAGGTTTTTGACATCTTTCTGTAAAATAAATTTGGCAGATTGACAATCGATTTTCAAAAGGAATTTTTGGTTAATCAAATCATCTTGAAACTTTTGAATGGTTAAAACGATTGCTAAAATTTCTTTTTTGACAGTAGAATATTTTTTCTGGGTATCATTCCATGTTCCTAAGAAATATTTGACTAGACAATCTTGTCCATGAATGGTTTGTTTCAGTATTCCTCCATATCCTATGTCGGAAGCATCCGTTTCAACAATTTTAGGTGCTGAAGGATGACAAATTGTTAAACAAGGAATTTTCTTGATTTGGCTTTTTATTGTCTTAACTATATTGGTATGTTCCTCAGACCATGCTGGAGGGTTTGTTTTTAATCTATCAAATAAGGGTTTACATATTGGTCTGATATTTTTGCAGAAGTCTGCAATATAATTAAGACATGCTAAGAATCGTTGTAATTTGGTTTTGTTCTTAATAACATTTGGAAATTTGTCAGTAAATTCTAGACTTCTTTGGATAGGAATGGTGATGCCATTATCTATATTATGGCCTAGAAACCTAATTTTTGTTTGTAGAAGAACTATTTTTGGAGCAGAAACAACTAATCCATTGTTCTTAACAATTTTTAAGAAAGTATTTAGATGTTTCCAGTGTTGGTCAATTGTCTTGGAAAAAACTAATACATCATCTATGTAAACTATTATGAATGATGAGTAAGGATTGAAGATATCATTCATAATGGATTGGAATTTCGATGGTGCATTTTTTAGGCCAAAAGGCATAACATTCCATTCATATTGTCCGAATTGTACAGTGAAGGCTGTTTTATATCTGTCTTTGTCAGCTATTTGTATTTGCCAAAATCCTGATTTCATATAGAATTTTGACATGATAATTGCATTATAGAGCCTTTTAAGAAGATCAGATTTGTTAGGAATAGGATACCTAATCCATTCTAATGCCTCATTGTGCGGTTTGTAATTTATTACTAACCTAGGCACTTTTCTTTCTATTTTAGAAGCTTTTTGGACATAAAAAGCTGCACAGCTCCAGGGAGATCTAGATTTTCTTATTAGGCCTTTGTTCAATAAATCTTTTATTTCTTGCTGGCAAAATTGTAGGAGATTGTTATTCATTTGTATTGGTCTTGCTTTGGTGGGGATCTGTGGTTCATGGAAATCTTTTCTGTACAGAAGTTCAACTATGTGTTTTTTCCTAGTCCAGAAAGCATTTGGGAATGACGAACAAACTTGGGATTCTAAATTTTCTCTAAATTTGTTAATTTGGTTCTGGGTTATCTAATCTTCTAATTGTTGTTTTTGTCTTTGATATTGAATATCATTTTGGAGATAAGTTATTTGTTTTTGTTTTTGATCTAAAGATTGAATAGCTTTGTCTGGGGAAACTGAATTAGTTTTCAAAAGATCTAAATCTTTTGTCTGTTTTGGAACAGAAAATTCAAATAGAATTTCTTTGTTCATGTAATTTGTTATAATCCCTTTATCTGTTACTTTGAATGGGGTAATTAGTTCCAGAAATGGGGTTCATAGAATCACTGTTTGTGTTAATGTTTTGACCATTATGAATGACATTTCATAACAGACTCCTTGGTTACAAACTTTGGCTGATGGAAGCTTATATTTGATAGCAAGAGGTGTTTTGTTTGCTCCATAAAGGATTTCAGAAGTTCTTTTGAAGTATTTGGTGGGTACTAATCCTTCTTGGATGCAATTTGGGTCGGCTCCTGAATCTATTAAAGCATGTTGGATATTCAAGGTATAATTGTCTTTAATCCTTATTTGGAGGTTGCAGTACCATTTTTTATATGTTATCCTTTGGGTAAGGTGATTGATAAACAGATTTTCTGAGATTGGTAAAGTTTGGTCTTTACTATGTTCTGAATCTGAGCTTGTGGAGGATGTTTGTGATGTTTTGAGATTTGATTTGTTTTGGAGTGTTTTTATTGTTAATTTTAACTCTTTGACTTCTGTTTTGATTTGTTTTATTTCTTGTTGTAGGTCGTTTACCTTTTTAGTTTTGAATCTTGAAAGGACATCCTTATCAAAATCTATTGGTTTAAATGGTTTTTTAATTTTGTCATTACTGGAGGTTGGTTCTTGTTCTAATTTTGTAGTAATCATTTCTTTAAGATTAGCTAATTGTTTTGCTTTTTGCTCAGGATTAGTTATTTGGTCTATTAGTCCTATCCAACTGATTAAATCATTTTTTTCTAAAACACACATTTTCTTACAGGAATCATCTTTGTTTTTACAGATACAAGCTTGTCTTTCTATGCATGAGGATTCACTATTAGTGTGGTCTGATGAGGAATCTGACAGATTCCAAATATTATTATCAGTATGGATTTCTTCCGATTCTGTAAAATTATTGTCTAAGATATTCATAATTTGTTTTTTTATAGAGTCTTCGATGTCTAAAGCTTGTATTTTCTTTTTAAGTTATGGGCATTTGTTATCATAATGGCCCTGTTTTCCGCATTTGTAACATCTGTGAGGGTTTTTATTGAGTCATTTAAAAGGTTTAAAAGTTTTTCTTTTCCTATTTTGATTCTTGTTGTAATAATCATTGTCTTGGGTTTTTAAGTACCTTTGGTAATTTTGTCTTCCTTTATATGGTTGGTAGGTTTTATGGTTGTATTTTTTCTCTTAGAGGACTTAATTTTTTCGAAACCAAATTGGTCGCACTATGATCCTAGTTCTTTATTTGTCATTTTTCTATCTTTCTTAATTTGGTCTTGTATCCTAAGATCATTACATAATTGTAATCCTGTGATTTCTATGGCTTGCACTATTTCTCCATAAGTCATATTTTCTATATCTACTTCTAACCAATTGTCTTATGATTGTAAAGTAACTATTTTGTCTCTAACCTTATTAGCAAATAACGTTGGCAATCTTGAGATAAACTTTTCTTTCCAGTAGACCGCATTACTATCTATTCTTTGCATAACTCTTATCAGGAAGACTTCCTTGTACTATTTGAATTCATCTAAGGTTTTACACCTAAGATTGTGGAGTTTAGATAATTGTCTTTCTTCTAGGAAATTTGAGTTTCCTATAAAGTATAATCCTATTGCGGCTATTAGGGTATTTAAAGCATTTGGTTCTCTAGGGTTTCTGTTTGGCAAATTTAGCCTTGTAGCATTTAAAATTTCATTTCTTTGAATTTCACTAAGATGGTTATTCCACCATCAAGCTAATTGTCCTTCAAAACCTAGAGCAATCATTTGGGCAGCATCTTTTTGAGATAGATTTTTTTTTTCTATGTAGATTCTTCCTACAGTGTACATTTGTTTTAGGACAGTCATTATCTGATAGTTGGCTAAGCCATCTATGTTCCATTGGTAACAAGCATTGCCTGTATAAGCTCGGTAAGGTACAGGTTCTTCATATTGAAGGTTAGGTGGTGATGGTTTAGGATAATATTGCTTATTTTGTCTGTCCGGATGATATAATTTTTAGACAAATAGTTCTGCTTCAGAAACTCGTATATCTTCTTGATCCGTATTAGTACTTTGGCTAATTGTTTCATCTAGAGTTAAAATGTTTGAGCTATTACTAGTACTTGGCTCTTGTTTAAGTTTTTCTAACTTGTCGTCTATGATTTTAAGAATATCTTGTTTGTCAAAACATTTACCTATTCCTATTGGTTCTGGGAATAATGGTTCGGAAGTTATTCTGGTTGGTTTGGAATGTCTTGTTTTAGAGGCTTGTATAAGACCAGTTATTTCGAGTCTCTCTAATTGTTTTTTTATTTGGCTGTTGCCAGTCCTATGTTCAAGTTCTAATCTGTCTAATTGTTCTCCTAATGTCGTCAGGTACTCATTTGCAAAATTATTTTGTTTTATGATTATTCCGGACTGATGTTGGGTAGCAAGTTCTGTTTTGGGCATTTTTTCAGGAATGGTGGCAAAAGGGGTGCATACAACAGGAATTTGAGATTATGTTAAGGTTTCAAATTTTTCTTTTGGAGGGTGATTTGACTTATGTATCCCTTTATTGGTTTTACAGATTTTTGGAGGATTGCTACTTAAGGTATTACATTGTCTTTCATATATATGGCGATGCTTGAACCAGATAAAGAAAGGAATAGTTTGTTGGAGATTTTGTACAGTTTCTAGCCACCTAATTCTAAATTGGGCTCTCTTGTTTTCAAAATATTTGCTTTCATATCTGTCTCTTTTTTCTTTATATATTAAAAATTTGTAATCTTGTAAAAGATAGTCAAAATCGACATTACTGGAGGAAATAACGTTGATTTCCGCACAATAATTAGTTTGTATTTGGGATTGGGTAGGAGAAAAATGTTCTTCTTCTTGTCTAATATTATCTTTGTGTATGGGTCTGACTATTTGTTCTTCTGTTCTATGAATCCTACTAGTCGGATTGTTATTATAATTTCTAGATAATGTTGGTCTCGTTTGTCTGCTAGAGTTACTTCTTACAAGTGATCTAGCTATCTGGAAGTCTGTAGCAGTTGAACTATTTGGCCTGGAAATATTGTAACTAGAAAGAGAATGTCTATGGCTGAAGGAAATTCCTAAGGATCCATCAACATAGTTTCTATGAGAGGTTAATGGTCTTTTTGGGGGAATAAAGTTATTTGGTGCCTGTTCCTTTTTAATCCACTCATCTGGGAATTTGATTTGATGGCATCCTAAAGGTTTGGGAATTAATGGTTGAATTTGTTTAGAGGCTACAAAAGTCATGATTTGATTTTCGGGTATACTTGGTCTAATGAAATTGGATACAATTCCTGTATATGAGTTTATGGAAACCTAGAAATGGATTTCGAAACCCAAGTATATTTAAAAAAAGAGCAAGTAAAAGGAAAGAGAAGAGAGAGAAGGAATAGAAATGGAAGGGAGCATTATCAATTGCAAGAGAGGGAGGGCGACGGAAAAATGAAGGTGATGGAAGTGAAAGAAGAAGAGGTCGGCGTCCTTTTCACTATTGGTCTTCATCCGTCGCTCTCTTCATTTAAATTAATACCCAAATCTGAGGGAAGCAACACCAGGTTTTATGGATGAGGCATTGGATCAAGTTTATTTAGGAGATGTGCTTAATCAGGTTTTGAGGGAAGCGACGCCCAGGTTTTGTAGGTTTGGCTGTGAAGAAGACAAAATTCTAAGTTGGTTTGGTTGAAGAAATATGACAATTTTATATGTAAAGAGAAGGGAAAGTGGTGGGGTTAGTTTGTTTGAAGAATATGACAATTTTTTGGGCAACGCTAGATTTTGTCGGTCAAAAGAAAGAGAAGTGGTGGGTGTGGTGGTTCTGAGTTCGATTGGAACCTAGAACATGAACATGTTTGATTTTAAAAAATGTCTTTTGTATTTTATTTTGTTGTTGATTTTGTTGAACCCAAAACATAGGTTTTGTTGTTGATTTTGTTGAAGATCAGAATAGTTCTTGATTTTATTGTTGTTTGGCTCTTTTTTTACTAGATTTTTGGTGTTTGAAATTAATTTTGTAGCAAGTGGGGTGTTTGAATCGGATTTGGAGGAGGAAATGTAGGGCTGCTTTTCAAGTTGTTCCTTAAGCTATTCTTCATGATTGGATCTCTACTATTTTTTTTTAATTTTTAATATAATTGTTTTTGTTTGTTTAATTTTTAGTTTTTAAATTTATATTTTTTTCAATCTAATCTCCACTGTCTGTCTTATGATGGATGGTAGAAATCTAATTAAAACAATACTTATTTAATTCTTTAATTTTTAGTTTTAATTATTTTTTATTTTTTTATTTTTTATCAATCAATTGGTCAATTTCAACCACCAAGAGTTTTTTTTGTCACATTTACATTATTCATTGTTCAATGTAATGGAAATTTGCTAATGGTAGGAGAGTAAATTGCAATAAAATCGAAATAGTTCCTCTGTTTGAATTACAGTTTCAACTAGATAGCTAAATTATAATTTGTTCTTAAAATAAGTATTGATTTACATCATCTAGATGAATAGTGGAGATCAAATTAAAAATTAATTGGATATGAAAAAAAAACTCTCTCTCTCATCATCCGCTCACTCTCTCTATTGGTAAACTCTCTCTCTCTCTCTCTCTCTCTATATATATATATATATATATATCTTCATCTCCATTAGTGGAAATTCAATGACTACCGTTTCATCAGTAGTGACCCTAACATAAAATTTCCCTCATTCTCCTTTTCTCCTTTCTCACCATCGGTCCTCTTCACTGTTCTCTCTCTGATGAGACCAGCAAGAAACTCATTATTTGGGTTTGAACCCAACTGTTAATTTTTATGATTTTTGATGATTTTGAATTTTTTTTTGATGATTTTAATCTAGGTTTGGTAATTTTTGATGATTTTGGTAGTGGTGGTGGGTGGATAGTTTCTAGGTGTTCTGGTTGGCTGTGAGTGGGTATGGTGGGTGTTTGATGTTGGTGGTTATTCGTATATGTTTGATGAGTGGGTGTGATAGGTGTTGGATGCATTTGATGGGTGGCTGTAGGTAAGTGTTTGATATTGGTCACTATCCATGGGTGGGTGTGACTAGAAACCCATCTAGTGATGGGTGGCTATGGGTGGGTTTCTAGGTGTTTTGGGTTAGTGTGAGTGTTTGATTTTGGTGGTGTTCTAGGTAGGTCGCCGTCCACGATTGCCATACATGGGTGGATATTACTGGAAACGCCAATTTAGATTTCTTCTTCTTCTTCTTCTTCTCAAACCCAAACATCCGGGTTCGAATTGAACCTGGAAATCTGGTCTCATTTAGTTTTTCTTTTTTTTCTTTTTTTTTTTAAAATTGATTTATTTTATTTTATTTTTTTAGTTTTGGTGTTGAATACGGTTACGTTGAACTGAGTTTCAATTTTGGTGTTAAATTTGGTGTTGAACTAGGTTGAATTTGTTTTTTTAATGATTTTTTTTTTTATGAGAATTGAAGAGAAGGAGAACTAGGTTAAACTGGCATCAAATTTGGTGTTGATTTTTTTTTTCAAATTTTCTTTTTTTAATTCTTTGATCGCCAAAGAAGGACAGTGGAGATATATTCTCTTTATTTTTAATAAAATTTTAAAATTAAATTTTTAAATAAATATAAATATTAAATTTTATTTTTAAATTAATCTCCACTGTGCATCACATGATGGATGGTGGAGATTTCCCTTTTCTTTTGAATTATTTGTTATTTATTTTCTTATTTATTTATTATTATTATTAAATTAATTTTGATCTCCTGTTATCCATTTCAAAGATTGAAAGTGGAGATATTCTTTTGTAATTTTATTTTAATTAAGTTTATTTTGATTTTTTAATTTTATTTTAATTAAGTTTAAATCAAGGGCAAAAAAGTAATTTATTGCTTTGCATGTGTCAGTGTCAACCTTTTAACGAAAAAAATAATGGCAGGGAAAAATGGCTAATTATGAAATTAGGGAGATCAATTTCACATTATGATTAAAAGTTGGGGGGCAAAATATAAGTATCCCTAATAATAATAATAATAACAACGACTTTTTCTTTATATATAGTTGCATATAAGATCATACAGCCTAGAGTTAGGCTTATTATATATAAGGAAAAATAGTATCTTGTTTGATATTGCTAATGCAATGATCAATTTTATATGTATTAAATTCCATTTATAGAGATAGCCTGTGATTTTGTTTTCATCTTTTCATAGTTTTCTTCATTCATTTGCCACATATATACCACCATCAAAATTGCACTAGAAAAGACATCTAGTTATTTCACACCTTACCAAACATATATTATCTTATTTAATTTGATGATATAAAGTTAATTATACATGTTATAAGATATAACATGAAATATAATTTTCTTCTAACTTTCACAATGAGCATATAAATGAAGACTCGGTCGGAGTGAAACTAATCGTACAATAATGGTTTAACGTTTGCTTATTTATTGATGTGACAGCTTATGAAAAAATCTCCTAGGTTGTGTGAGGCTATGGGATCTGATTGGAGTGAAGGAGGAACTCAACTGATCAATTTCAAACTCGAGTGTGATCTTGACTTTGATCATACCTTGATCCAACCAAGCTTTCATTAAGGGCTTTTTTTTTTTTTTTTTTTAATACTTTCATTGTGCCTTGTTTGTTAAAAATAAATTATTTTATTTATAACAACATAATTGCACTTCTGAGTTCTAAAAGAAAAAAAATTCCACTTATGAGAATGTGTTTTATTTAATAAAAAATTTTGTGATTTTTAAATTTTTATTTATTAATATTTAATTCTTTTATTTATAAATAATCACCGATTATTAATTGGCTAATTTTTTCTATACGCACAACATAATAAAAAAATTGCCTGGGCAATGCAGCATCTGAGAAGTTTGGAAAATTCGAGGTTATCTCTCGCTGTCATGCTTTGAGAATCTTAGAAGGACTGTGTTTGCTACTGTAAGGCTTGCACTTCCAGGTCCTCTGCTTCCAAAAACAAACAAACTATCAACCATTCAATGGCAGCTTCCAACGCTGAGAAAAAACGAGCCACTGAAGATGATTCTTCATTGTCGGCTTCTAAGAGACAGAAATCCTTTCCAGCTTCTTCTTCTGGGGGCAATAGTCAATGGACATACGAGGTGTTCTTGAGTTTTCGAGGTGAAGATACACGCAACAACTTCACTGATCATCTGTATGCTGCTTTGGATGATAAAGGAATTTACACTTTTAGAGATGATGAAAGACTTGAGAGAGGAAAAGAGATCTCATCTGAACTCTTGGAAGCAATTGAAAGATCAATGGTTTTAGTCATTATCTTATCCAAAAACTATGCTTCTTCTACATGGTGTTTGGATGAACTTGCAAAGATTGTTGAGTGCATGAAGGCAATGGGTCAGATTGTTTTGCCAGTTTTTTACAAGGTACTTCCATCAGATGTGAGAAGACAGAGAGGAGCATTCAAGAAAGCCTTTGAGAAACATGAACAAGATTTTAGGGATAACCTGGAGCAGGTGAAGAGGTGGAGATCAGCTCTCACACAGGTTGCCAATCTCTCTGGATGGCATTTAAATGACAGGTAACTTTGTATCTTTAAACTTTAAAGCGTTGAAATTCTATGACTTCTGTTGCGTCTGACACTGGTTAGGTTGCATAGAAAATTTCACTAATACTTCTTTTTGACATAATTTTAACACCTTTACAAGCTTTTCCACGTAGGGTGGCTTGAAGAGATCATACTCTCAAAATATAATGCAAAACTTAAATTATTTTTTCCTATTAGGGTATAAATAGTTAGCATTCTTCTTCGCTGCAGGTCTGAAACTAAGTTGATCACTGATATTGTCGACAATATTTGGAAGAGATTGATTCAAATTCAATATTTTCCAAGTGTCGATGGGAGACTTGTTGGGATAGATTCTCGTGTAGAGGAGATTTATAAGCTTTTAAGACCTGATATTTTCGATGAAATTCACTTTGTTGGCGTTTGTGGGATGGGAGGAATAGGTAAAACAACACTTGCTAGAGTTGTATATGAAAGGCTTTCATACAAGTATGAAGGTAGTTGCTTTCTTGCCAATGTTAGAGAAGTCTCTGAAAAAGAGGGTTTTAAAAGTTTACAGGAAAAGCTTCTTTATGAGGTCTTAAAGGAAAAAGATTTGAATATATGTGATTGTTATAAAGGGATTAGTTTGATTAGAAAGCGACTATGTAGGAAGAAGATTTTTCTTGTTCTTGATGATGTGGATCAATCAGAACAATTAAAATGGTTGGCTGAAAGGAAAGACTGGTTTGGTTCTGGAAGCAGAATTATCATTACAAGTAGAGACGAACATGTGCTGACAAGCCATGAAATCAACAATATATATAAGGTCGAAGGATTAGATTATAGTGAAGCTCATAGACTCTTTTGTTTGAAAGCCTTAAAAGGCATGGAACCAGCAAATGATCATATTGAACTCTCAAAGCGTGTTGTACACCATACAAATGGACTTCCATTAGCTCTTGAAATTTTGGGATCATTTTTGTGTGGTAGAAGTGTCAATGAATGGAAAAGTGCATTGGGAAGACTAGAAACAGTTCCTCATCCAAATATTGTGAAAATACTTCGAATTAGCTATGATGGATTACAACGGATGGAAAAGAAAATATTTTTAGATATTGCATATTTCTTCAAAGGAAGAAATATAGATCGAATCATGAAAATATTTGATAGTTGTAATTTTCATCCAGTTATTGGAATAAGAGTTCTAGTAGAAAGATCTTTGATAACTATTAAAGATAACAAGTTACAAATGCATGATTTGGTACAAGGAATGGGTTGGCAAGTTGTTCGTGAACAACACCCTGATGAGCCTGGCAAATGGAGCAGACTATGGCTATGTCAAGATGTCTATAGTGTGTTGGCTAAAAATATGGTAAGACATTTTCCATCGAATATAGCTAATTATGTATTAATATTTTACATAATGCCTAAATATTACAGTTCAAATAATTTTTTTCTATTAATTATGAACATTATTCATTCTTCTCATCAGGGAACTCCAACTATTGAAGCAATGATAATGGATAAATATAATGAGGATATTACCCACACAAATGGTAAATGCTTCTCAACCATGAATAATCTAAGACTCCTTGATATCAATAATGTTCACATTTCTAAAGACCTTGAGTACCTATCGAATGACTTACGGGTTTTCAAATGGTGGGGATATCCTTTGAAGACTTTGCCTTCCAATTTCCATCCACAGAAACTTTTTGAACTCAGCTTGTGTTATAGCCGTATTGGGTATTTGTGGAATGACATTAAGGTACACTACCACAATTGGTTTTGAAAACATTATAAAGGTTGTGAAAGCTAGTTTTTGATTAATTTAGTTTTTGTTTCTACAGTCTTTCGGAGAGCTAACAACTATTGAGCTCAGTTACTCCCAAAAGCTTGTTAGAACCCTAGACTTTACGATGATTCCAAACCTTGAGAGGCTGGATCTTCAACATTGTACAAGATTGCTTGAGGTTCACCAATCTGTTGGATTTCTTAAAAGGCTGGTTGTATTGAATTTGAATAAATGTGAAAATCTTGTAAAATTTTCAAGCGATGTCTGTGGGTTGAAATCTCTTCAGATTCTTAATCTTCATGGCTGCTCAAAACTAGACAAGCTGCCCCTCAATTTGGAAGAAATGAAGCATTTGGAGGAGCTAGATGTCGCTGAGACTGCTATAAGACAAGTACCATCATCCATTGTACAATTAACGAACCTTAGGATATTGTCATTCCGCGGATGTAAAGGAGGACCACCGAAAACTTGGAGTGCTTTGCTGTTTTCACGATTATTGCCAAGTAGAAAGCCTAATTCTATGTATTTGTTGTTGCCTCCTCTTGCAAGTTTGTCCTCTTTGCAAACATTAGATCTCAGTGACTGCAATCTTTTGGAAGGAGTATTGCCGAGAGATTTGGGCTCCTTATACTCCTTAAAAGACTTAAACATTAGTGGGAACAACTTTGTTAGCCTACCAGATACCATCAGTCAATTATCTAAGCTTAGATTTCTTCACTTGGAGAAATGCCATAGGCTTCAGTCATTGCCAAAGCTTCCACCTGGATTAACATTTGTAGGGGTAAATGATTGTACTTCCTTGAAAACAGTATCGAGTTTAGTAGAACTCACCTCTCCAAAGATTAAACTACAATTTCTCAATTGCTTCAGCCTAGTTGAGACTCAAGGCAGCAACAAAGACAGTTTCGCAATTATGTTGTTGAAACACTGGCTTCAGGTTTCTCCTTCCTAAACAAGCTTTTGATATCTTTCATTCAAATTTTTCAGCATTTGTCTTCTATAGTTTCACTAATCATATCAATTTCTGAGTCTTCTTGTTGTGGCACGTTTCTATTTTATTATATTGATAAATTTAGATTTTTAAATACAACATTTTCTATTGCAGATATTTGTTCTAAGCAATCATAATCCCAATCGCTACCGGTGGCGATGTCCTAGATTTGAATTTTTTATTCATCTCCTAGGAAGTGAAATTCCAAAATTTTTCAATTATCAGAATGAAGGGTGTGTAGTAAATGGAAGACTACCTGATGATTTGTTCAATGATGAGTTCATCGGATTTGCAGTGTGTGGAGTGTTTTCACCCCATGATCGTTCAGATGATTCAATGACAACTGTTGATGATTTTGATGCCCCTTTCTTAACAAACAAGTCCGATCACCTTTGGTTGGCCTGGTTACCGGCCTGTATTAAGCCCGGTGGATCATTTGATTCACTTAAACGTGTTATTTTTCACTTTTACATCACTATTAAACAAGGATATGTGGTGAAGAGATGTGGCATTCATCCACTTTCCAAGCACGACGTAGAGTATCTTGAGGACTTATCAGCAACAAATGTTGGAATTTCTAAGGTCCAAAAGCTTTATTTGGGTGATAGCATAACGAAGGCTATGACTAGTGTGCCTCATTATAGAGATTTTTCTTTTAAGCTTAAGATTTATGATGTCAATTCAAGAGGATCAGCAGCAGGAACGCATTCAAAAATGTATTCAGCCCCCCAAGAGCCACGAACACTTACATATGAGGTGTGAAACTGAATTTAGAAGTCATGTGCCTTATAATTGATAAGCATAATTTATATATATTTATTACCCTTAGATATAGATTTATTAATCCAATTTTATATTAAGTTTATTTTAATTAATTGTGTTTTTAATGAAACCACTACAAGAAATTTAATTTTTTACAACAATCAACTAACAATATTTTATTAAAAATGCCGGAATTGATAACAATTACAAGATTTTCTATAGAAGATGCCAGAAAAAATAAAAAGATAGAAGTTTTTACAAGATTTTAAAAATGTTGGTATTGAATTCATTTACAAAATTTTTAAAATATTATAATGCTAAAATTGTATAATAAAATAATCGTTTTTCTCATTTTACTTCTTTCCCAAGCCTCAGACCTTCGGCCGATATTGGGGAGGTTGTGGGCGGTTTTGTAAGTTTTACGGGAGAGATTGAAGACGTTCGTTTCCCTTTTGTTTTTGTTTACATTGGATGGCAATTTTGTACTAAGAAGGTGAAGATAGAATGGAGCAATGGGTGGAGCCATGGAGGTGATCTCTTGAGAGCCTCCTTCCTTCGTTTATTATAATTTCTTGGTGAGTTATTTAATTTTTAATTTAATTTTATAAATTAAAATGGAGCTTGGAAGGGGTTGCATGCTGATATGAGTCAAATTGGGGAATTTTTGGTTCTGGATTATAGTTATGTGTGTGCGCGCATTCTTGGCTTTGTGTGAATGAGAAAGTGTATTGAATTGAAGACTTCTATTGGTGGAAATAGAGGGACTGGATAATATTAGGTTGGTGAGCGTAAAAGATTTTGAAATAGAGGGTTGCTTTATTGTGGTCCTTGCTTTTCTTTTTGTAATTTGTCTTTTGTGAGTATGCTTGAAGGTCCACTTTTTGGTGTTACAGAGTGATCAATATGATATTATGGCCTGTTTGTTTATCTATGTTGTTTTGTTGGGCCATGAAAATTCATTTTTTAATTTGGGTTAAGATATCATTATAATTATATATTAAGAATTCGTATATGCTTTCTTGAGAGATGGGTGTGTCGGCTGACTCCTGTTGATAAGTTTGTACTAATTTAATAGATGAATTTTTATGCATACATGTTCTTTTACCAGTTGGCTGTTTAGAAAATTAGCATTTTTTAAAGCTGTGTTTCAAGTGTCCATTATCTAGTGGATTAAATTATATTTCTACAACAGCTATGTTGCTACTGAGCTTAGCTTTTGGTTAAAATTATTGCAGAGATATGCTTAGCGTGACCTTAGGGAATTATTTGAGAAAATCCAAGCAGACCTAAATTGTTTTAATTTCATTAGCAGCTCTTCTTTAAATTATAAAGCTTTTTAGAAATCTTTCTTTGTACCTCTTCAATTTTTTCTGGAAGCTCTTCCCTTGGAGATGATCTTTAATGAAAAAAGTACCTCTTCAATCACTGTTTTCTGTGACATTTCAATTCATGTTTTGGCAAATGTTTGATTCATCAACCTGGGCATGTTTAGATGAGTCTTTTGTTCATCTTTTAAGTGAGGCCAATGGACATACGTACTCAACTAAGAGGCCTTCAATCCAACTAATTGCTATCAGCTATGCTCCACTGTGTAGAGGTCTGTTACATCTTCTCTTCCCTTTATATAATTTTGGCTTTTAATTTTGCTTTGTTATAGCATTATAGCAGAAAATAAAATTAATATAACTTATTCTAGTCTATCATTTTGAAATCCGCTTCATCAATTTGATCATGTTCATGTCTATTCTGTTTGTTTCCTTGCTTTGAATTCCATGTGTATTGAAGGAATATATATATATATATATATATTCATGATTTTGGCTTTTAATTTTGCTATGTCATAACATTCTATAGCAGAAATGAACTCTACATGGACTTCCTCGGCAATCAACACAAAGACACTTGTCCAACGGTGAGCCCAGTAGTGCAGAGCAGGAACAGAGAGCTGTGCAGCAAAAAGAATAGCAAGTCAGGAAGAACAGAAGAGGACCCCGGTCCAGAAGCTCACAATATATGTCTATATATAGGTGGGCATAATTTACCTACACATATAGGTGGGCGTGACTGAAATTGTCCACGTTGTGGACAATGCTAGTCGAACCATTGCTTGCTTTGTGAGAAAGCATTAGGTGTGTCTGAGTATTGTATCAAACAACTTGTGAGAAAGTGCTGTGTTTTTTACTATTCTGTTATGTTAAAGCCAACTTTTGTGAAGATACTTCTGCCTAAAAACCATTTTATTAACTCATCGGATGCTTCATAACAGTATCGCTCTAATTCAGTAAACTTTCTTTAAAAAAAAATGTTTAACACTCATCTAAAAAATACTAGGCAAAAAGCCATTTTTAATTCCTGGTAAGTACTTGTATATAAGTTCAAAATACATTAAACTCAAAAGCGCATTTGCTACTCAGAAAAAAAGCTTTGGACAATACCGAAAACACTCCAAGTTGATATAATTTACATCTCGTCATACAATTAGTTAGTGAATTCAATACAGCAACGAAAGAAGGTAATCTAAGTTTGCATTTACATGAGACAAGATTCTAGTTTACAAAATGCATGCTAAGAGAAACAGCTACGTACCTTATAACAAAAGTTCCATTACTAAATCTACCTACAGTCTCAAAGGATCGTCATCCGACACTATCTCCATTGATGACGCATCACTCAGTTTTTCTGACTGAGGGAAGGATGAAACGTTGTCAGAAAGAGTTGGCGGCATTGCTAGCCTCAGAGGTGGGCAAGGGCAAGTCGCTGCTTCTCTAACCCAGGGGGTAAATTACTGTTGCTTGATGAACTAGTGGGAGGATTATTGATCCATAATGGATCACACCTCATGTTCTTGCTTCCCATATATATATAAGGAACCACCCTGATCAAGCATTTCCCTTTTAAAAGCAAGAGGAGTGCCCCTTGGATAAATAAAGAGTCTCCTGATCTGTTCAGTAACATTGCTTTGGAGGTCTGTGAAGCTGAAATGTGGCTTGTCTAAGACACTGCCGTGTCTGCGAGAATAGACATCACCTCGTGAAAGTCGGGTTCTATCCATCGTACTTTCTCTCCATGGTCTTCTTTTGTGATGCAAGAAGGCATCATCACAACGCAAAGAATTAGCTTCTGATTCTGCATATTTTAATAGTGAAACACATGCATCATTCGAAAGTTTAGATAGTTCTTCCTGCCACCGCTCAGCGAGATCTCTGGCCAATCTCCATGGCACAAAGTGCAGTCTAGGATCAGTTAATATGGCATCCCAATTGCCCCTACCATGTCTTCTCACACTTTTCCAAAGAAAATCTAATTCCTCTTCAGACCAAATGTCAGTGTATGGCATGAATGGATATTGAGAACTGCCTCTTCTATTCGAAGCTCTTATTCGACTCAGGATGCTGTCAAGTAACAGTTGTTGGGTTGGGTTCCTATTGGCAACTCTGGGTCAAACATATGAGCTTTAGGAGTTATAAGGTGTATCCCACATTTTATGGAGAGATAAGGGTGATTATGCTCATTAAAAAATCTATTCAAGGAATATGACTGGTGTCAAGGATTCTTAAGAGTAACAATTTCTCCTACATAAATGATAGTTTATTTGATAAACGAAATATCAGTCATTTACTATGTTTGAATATCTTTTCACTTTTGATTACTAGTTTTAAGAAACTAATTTAGGAATATCGGTTATTTCCTTCAAATCTGTCACGTGTATGAGTTGTATATATATTCTTCATTCTCTTATTGTCAATGTACTTTGGTGTCATTCAATTAAAAAAAAAAGACATTAAGAAAATCTTCTCCAATCCTGTTTTTTCTGTGGGTATCAGAGCAGGAACGATCTTTTCTTCTTCACATCATGACTTCTCTATCCTTGAATGTTGGTAACTTTGTTACTCTAAAACTCACCCCATCCAACTATCCGTTATGGAGAGAACAGGTATTAGGTTTGGCATAAAGTCAAGACCTAGTTCACCATCTCACCAATGAAACTTCAATTCCACCCAAATTTGCCACTCAAAATCCAGATACCACAGACACAGGAAATATCTCATCAACACTAACAAAAGAATTTGTTGCTTGGCAAAAGTCTAATCGCCTTCTCAGGGTTTGGATCATCGGAACTCTCTCTAAAGAAGCGCTTGGACTTGTCATCGAGTTAGACACGGCAATTGTAGTTTTGGAAGCGCTCAAAGAAGCATACGCACAAAACTCTCAAGAGCGAGAGTTCACACTTCGACAACAGCTAACCTATCTACGCAAAGATGAAAATAAAACTATTATAGACCATATGCGAATATTCAAAAGCTTGTGCGATTACCTTGCTGCCATTGGCAAACCTATCCCTGATCAAGAAAAGGTGTTTTGTCTTCTCACAAGCTTTGGACCACAATATGAAACCTTTACCACAACAATGTTAAAACCTCTAAGACCAACCTACACAGAACTGATTTCACAATTGCAAAATCTAGACCACCGTCGAAACTGGTTCTAAATCAATCTGATGTTTCTCTCTCTCCTCTCACTCCACATTTAGCCTTCTATGGACAACAGCAGAAATAGATGCGAAACTTCACGCCTAGGAACCAAAATAGCCCCTTCACTTCTATAGGTCGTGGTTTTCAAGCACAACAGTCTCGTAGTCAAACACAAGGCTATTCAGGTAGTCTGAATACATAACAACGCAGACCACTACTGCCTGGAGAACGACGAATGACTACTGTAGAAAGAGATTTGTATCGTGATGCAATCTGTCAATACTGTGACAAACCAGGTCATGTTGCAAAAATCTGCTGATGGTTACCGAAGAAAGCAAAACAGAACAATGAACTCCCACAAGCTCTTGCAGCACTCACACTAGACAATTAGATTATTGACACAGAATGGACTTCAGATACCGGAGCTTCAAATCATATGACTGGACAGCAAGGTATGTTAAAAAATGTTCATAAATATAAATATAATGGAACTGATTCCATCATCATTGGAGATGGATCTTCTTTACCAATAACAGGTATTGGAAATTCTTCTATTAACCAAAAGGGCAATATTTTACCTCTTGATGATGTTCTTTTAGTACTAAATCTGAAGAAAAATTTACTGTCTGTTGGTTAACTCAACTCTCAATTTCCTGTTAATTGTGAATTTTCTAATGTTAATTTTTGTGGGAAGGCATGAAACACAGGTCATCCTCTCATAATAGGAAAACAGAAGGATAATTTATATGTCTTGTCCAATGAACCAGAAGCATATTTTTCTTATCTATTCAAATATGGCACTACAGACATCTGGCATCAGCGTTTAGGCCATCCGCAATTTTCTGCAATTCAGTTGTTACAGAATAAAGGGTTAATTGAAGTTGTAGGCTCTTCAAAGGCAGATCACTTATGTGATAGTTGTCAATTAGAAAAATTAAGTAAACTTCCATTTAGTTCTTCTAAACACTCAAGTTCTAATGTTTTTGATAAGATACATTGTGACTTATGGGGCCCTGCTCTAGTTTTATTTATTGGCAAGTTTCGATTCTATGCATGTTTGGTAGATGATTTCTCAAAGTATACTTGGATCATTCCTCTGAAAAACAAATCTGATTTTTTTGCTGCTTATTTAGCATTTGAAAAATATGTTGAGCGCCAATTCAATAAGAAAATAAAAATCTTCCACTCTGATGGTAGGGGAGAATTTGTTAATTCTCGATTATCATCTCATTTTCTTGCCACAGGAGTTGTTCACCAAATCTCGTGTCCTTATACACTAGAACAAACAGGTATGGTTAAGCGAAGACACTGTATTATATGTGAACTAGGTATGACAATGTTATCTCATAGTCATGCCCCTCTATATCTATGGTTAGAAGCTTTTTCCACTGCTGTTTTTCTGCTTAATCGCTTACCTTCATCCTTTCTTAACTTTGAAACTCCATACTTCATGTTACATGGAACTCATCCTGATTATACTTCTCTTCGAGTGTTTGGCTCCAAATGTTTTACGTATACATGGGATATTAAAAATACTAAGTTTGATCCTAAATCTGTTTTGTGTATTTTTGTAGATTACAGTGAGAAACATAAAGGATATAAGTGTTTTCACTCTCTTAGTCACAAGTTTATTATTTCTCAACATGTCGTCTTTGATGAAACTGTTTTTCCATTTAAATCATCTAAGTCGTCTATTTCAGCCTCTCATGTGAAATATATTTTTTATTCTTGGCTGCCTTCTTGTGTTTGTTCTGAATCAGGTACCTCTCTACAGGAGTCTACCTCGCTATCTCACTCTCATATTCCACTACCAATTGTTGTGACAACTCTTTCGCCAAGTGATCCTACAATGCCATCAGATTCTCTTTTAGTTGAACCTCCTTCAACCAGCAACTCACTCACTACTTCATCTGAACCTTATGACCCTTTACCACTTGGTGACACAATGATAGCATTTGTTGTACCTACATTGTCTAAACTTGTGTCCACAGCCGCTATCTCTAAATCACAATCAAGCCCTGCACCTGTCCATCATCCTATGACTACCCGGTTACAACATGGAATTATCAAGCCCAATCCTAAATATGCCTTAACTATTGACATGTCTAGCACTATACCTCGTAAACCCAAGACAATTAAAACAACTCTCTCTCACCCAGGTTGGAAAACTACAATGCTTGAAGAACTTGCTACTCTTCATCAAAATGAGACCTGGCAACTAGTTCCACGCACTTCCAACATGCATGTGATTGGCTCAAAATGGGTTTTTAAGACCAAACTTAGACCTGATGGTACCTTGGACCGTCTCAAAGCTCGCTTAGTTGCAAAAGGTTACCATCAAATCAATGGACTTGATTATATAAAGATTTTTTCTCCTGTCATCCGTCCAGGTACAATTCGTCTAATTTTAACTATTGCTCTTATAAAGCATTGGCCAATTCGACAATTGGACATCAAAAATGCATTCTCACATGGTTATATTATTGAAGATATTTACATGGAACAACCCCTAGGTATGACTGATCCTCAATTTCTGAAACATGTTTGTAAGCTTCAATGTGCTTTATATGGGCTTAAATAGGCACCCCGTACTTGGTTTGATAGACTCAGTGATTTTCCTATTTCTTGTGGTTTCTTTTGTAGTCTTGTTGATCCTTCTCTTTTTGTTTGTCACTCCAATAAGGGTGTTCTTGTTTTACTTGTATATGTTGATGATATGCTCCTTACAGGATCTTCTACTGCGCTTGTCAATTCTTTTGTTCAAACCTTAAGCCATGAATTCTCTATGAAAGACCTTGGACCTGTTCATCATTTTCTTGGAGTTGAAATCTCTCATACATCTAAAGGACTACATCTTTCTCAATCCCACTATGCTCTTACCATTCTTGAGTGATCCAAAACGCTAGATTGCAAACCTATGTCTACTACGTTGGATGTCAAGCTCAGACCTCCTAAACATACAACTCCTCTTGCGGATCCTAGTTTTTATCGTGGGATTGTTGGAGCTCTCTAGTATCTCACACTAACACGTCCAGATCTATCCTACAGTGTCAACTATGTTTCACAATTCATGCATGCCCTTACGGTTGCTCACTTGAAATTAGTTCATCGCATCCTTCGGTACCTCAAAGGCACGATCTCTACCGGTCTTCATCTTACCTCCAATACTACACTTACATTGTCTGCCTTTTCTTATGCTGACTGGGTGGGTTGTCCTACAACAAGGCACTCAACTACTGGCTACTGCACATTTCTCGGTTCCAATATCATTTCATGGTGCGCTAAGAAGCAACACACTATCTTTTGCTCAATTACTGAAGCGGAATACCGTGCTATGGCTAATACTGCTACTGAACTTACCTAGCTAACTTATATTCTCAGCGACCTTCGCATTTCACTTTCATCTTCGCCAACTCTTTACTGTGATAATATCAATGCTCTATATATGAT
The DNA here is from genome assembly GCA_019925255.1 of Litchi chinensis. NCBI lineage: Eukaryota > Viridiplantae > Streptophyta > Magnoliopsida > Sapindales > Sapindaceae > Litchi > Litchi chinensis. Next base: position 13,475,289 of record CM034466.1, read on the forward strand.
AATAAATCCAGTTTTCCATGCTCGAAGTAAACATATCGAATTGGACTATCATTTTGTACGTGAACCCGTTGCTCTTGGGCTCTTTGTCACTCAACATATTCCTTCGACTTACCAGGTTGCTGATCTCTTTACAAAATCTATCCCAAAAGCTACATTAGCTTCCTTTCGCACCAAACTATGCCTTCAGCCTCGGCTCAGTTTGCGGGAGGGTATTAGCAACTCTGGGTCAAACATATGAGCTTTAGGAGTTATAAGGTGTATCCCACATTTTATGGAGAGATAAGGGTGATTATGCTCATTAAAAAATCTATTCAAGGAATATGGCTGGTGTCAAGGATTCCTAAGAGTAACAACTTCTCCTACATAAATGGTAGTTTATTTGATAAACGAAATATCAGTCTTTTACTATGTTTGAATATCTTTTCTCTTTTGATTACTAGTTTTAAGGAACTAATTTAGGAATATCGGTTATTTCCTTCAAATTTGTCACGTGTATGAGTTGTATATATATTCTTCATTCTCTTATTGTCAATGTACTGTGGTATCATTCAATAAAAAAAACATATTAAGAAAATCTTCTCCAATCCTGTTTTTTCTCTGTTCCCTCTTATGTAGAAACCCAACAAGTCTCAATTTGTACTATCATTTTGTACATATCGAATTGGACTATCATTTTGTACGTGAACCTGTTGCTCTTGGGCTCTTTGTCACTCAACATATTCCTTCAACTTACCAGGTTGCTGATCTCTTTACAAAATCTATCCCAAAAGCTACATTAGCTTCCTTTCGCACCAAACTATGCCTTCAGCCTCGACTCAGTTTGCGGGAGGGTATTAGCAACTCTGGGTCAAACATATGAGCTTTGGGAGTTATAAGGTGTATCCCACATTTTATGGAGAGATAAGGGTGATTATGCTCATTAAAAAATCTATTCAAGGAATATGGCTGGTGTCAAGGATTCCTAAGAGTAACAACTTCTCCTACATAAATGGTAGTTTATTTGATAAACGAAATATCAATCTTTTACTATGTTTGAATATCTTTTCTCTTTTGATTACTAGTTTTAAGGAACTAATTTAGGAATATCGGTTATTTCCTTCAAATTTGTCACGTGTATGAGTTGTATATATATTCTTCATTCTCTTATTGTCAATGTACTGTGATATCATTCAATAAAAAAAACACATTAAGAAAATCTTCTCCAATCCTGTTTTTTCTCTGTTCCCTCTTATGTAGAGACCCAACAAGTCTCAATAAGTTAAATTGAACCCATATGAAAATCCTAGTGTGATTAGGAATCATAACTCTATTTAAGTTTGATTTCCTTTATTAATTGAAGGCTAGGGTTTTGTGGTTGTGAGAGTTAAGAGGTTTGAGACAGAAAAATCAATTGTGAAGAGTGAAATTCGTGTGGAAGACAGGAGGAAACAAGAAAGTGAGTTTTTTACAAAGAAATTCATCCCACACAGTTTCGGAGTTGCTGCAATATCTCTTTCTTTAACCGTTGGATCGTGCTGAAATTTGGACAGCACATTGACCTCTTCTGGACCTTGATTCTGAGCTGGAGATCGGAAATGGAGGTTTCGTTCGTGTGATATACAGCCCGTAACAGAGCTGTCAGGTTTTTCGTCACTGTCTGTGCAGTATTTTTGTAAGAACAATATCTCTTTCGTTCACCGTTGGATCGAGCTCAAATTTGGACAGTATACTCAGCACTCGTGATTCTAAATTCTGGACCGTGGAGATCGGATTTAGAGGTCCCAGTGAAGAGCGACGCAGTCCAGAACCTCCTGTTGAGTTTGTGTTTTTTCTCTTCACTTGTTATTTAAAACTTAAATTTGTGTTACTAGGGAACCTAGATAATTGTTGATCGGTTTTGGTTCCTATTTGATGTAAAAACAGTTTGTTACTCTCACATTTGATTATTAGTAGATATTTTTGGGTGGACTACGGTCCCGTGATTTTTACTCCTCGCATTGAAGAGGTTTTCCACGTAAAAATTGGCTTGTGTTATTTGTGCATGTGATAGTGATTTTATTTGCTCATTATTTGATTGGTGGTGGTATATATATATTAAGGTGGATTTGTGCGTTACTTAGTGGTTTTTCATAGGATTCATTCAGGGGGAGAAAAAGTTCCGCTGTGTGATTTGTTAGTATTTGTTATTTCTGCCATCAACAGTTTGTGTCTCAGCTGTGATCTTTGGCTAAAACAAGATTGCTGCAAATCATCCTGGATGAACTGTTCATAATGGCCAATGGATTCACTAATAGATTTCACCAATGGTGATGTGGTGGATAAAATCTTGGGAGCATATCCTCAGAATTTTGGCTTTGTGGGCAATGATGGATTTAAGAAGAATGAATTTTGGCTCTTCAGCTGATTACTTTCACTTCCTTAAGTACGATTATTATTTTCCCCCAACATAATGCAGGTTGTTGCCTGTGGAGTCGTAATTGCTAACTGGAGTACGTCTCGCTTTTATCTTCTGTAATCGGCTGGGTTTTCTGATATACCAAAACTGTCAATTATTGTCTTTCTTATTTTTGAATGAGAGATCTCATGTGATAGAACAGAATGACTTCGACTTGAAGAGTCTAATGAGTCTGGAAGAGAAATTATTGGTTCAGCATAAAAGTTTGGTTCTGAGAATCTGAGTTGATATCAACAGTAGAGTCACATGCACCACATAAATCTGTAAAACACACACTCACCACAGTTAGATGGAGTTGAGCAATGAAATCCTATATTTATGACTTCGTAAAGTATGTAACAGAAACTGCAACCTCATGGTCACAGCAAGTCCTGTCAAGCAATAGACTATTGACTCAAGTTGACGCCTATGCGGGTTAAGTAAATAAATTTTACCCGGGCGAGTAATGGAGAGCTTCAGACAAGGTAGCAATTCTTCTTTCATCAATTCAGGAACTATTGTTGTTTTCACATCATCACTTGGAAAGACCTGAGACTCAGTTGTAACACATGCCCTGAATTCGCGGATCCCAGATTTTTCATCCACAATTATGCTACTAAAGGTGCAAGATTTATTGCATCATTTAAAGGTGCTTTTTGTTCATCCATGACAACTTTGGTACTCTGGCATGGTCCTTGTCCAGCATTAGGAGTGGCATCCTTGGATACGTTCTTATAACCATGCGATTGTTTACTCTCACATTTCAATCTGTTTAAGATAATAGAAAATTTGTTGCAGTAGAATGTCAAGAAATTTGATTTATGTATTAACTTGCCTCGGTTTATCTGATCATACATCTCAGTTTCCAAAGCTGGTCCTGCATCGGCATTTACAAAATCACCCTTCATCTGTCACAAGACGAATGGATTGAGCAATTCCCATAAAAAGCAAGAAATAATAGGTTTGGAGTGTCTAAACAATTTTGGAGCATACACTGCTACATTACTCGTTCATCCAGCAAAATGGAAAGAGGATGGCTCTGCCGTTTTACGAGTTTCCATATTTATTTTCTGAAACTTCTTTGTCACATAAATATGACAAAGGATTGGAAATATGTTCACTTGCTATGTTACACCTACACTACACCACACATTACAGAATTAATCTACAACATGCAAATGGGTTATTGTCGTATAATTTTATGTGGCTTTAGCATGTTAAATTCAGAAGAGAGTAACAGCAGATTTTTCAGGTTTGCTACGTACAGACGACTCCTTTTTGCCAGTCCTGATGAGTAAATTGTTAAGCAATAATTGCTAAGAAATAATCCAAAGATCTTGATATTCAAGCAATGTTTGTTACTTACAGATGACTCCTTTTTTGCCAGCTCCTTTTCGGGTTCTTCATATTTAAGCAATAATCCAATGATATTTCCCTTTCTTTAGTTCCCTTCAATTCAGTGTTTATTAATTTTATTGTTTATCTTAAGCCCTTCACCTAGGTTAGTGTCTAATAAGCACCTAACTACCAACATAAGAAGTCTTCATGCAAACGTTTATCTGAACCACACCTATTTTGAAAAGGTTTTTCCTTCTGAATACTAACAAGAGAAAAAGAGATAATCAACCATCTTTATATAGTTTCATTATCCTCCTTAAGTTCCATGATAGAAGGCAGCCTCCTAAATCAATAAGATGCAGATCTTCATTATTTGTCATTTGTTTTTTTGGAAAAAGTAAAAGAACCAGGAAACCATTTCAAGTGTGCATCCCAAGAAGTTTTGTAACAGAGAAGAAATGCAAACTTTATCTTGATTGTGACAGTGCATAAGGTTTGTATCCCGAGGTTCCCCTGGCAGCTCCAGTTCTATTAAAAGATACGATGAGCTGTCTTTATGATATGTTGCTTCACAAGAAGAGGTATTAGAATGTGCAACACCGCTACTCCAGCTAATAAGCAGTGAACCATCTTTTTCCTCAGTGAATGTTCTTTTTGGTGCATCAGTCTGATCTTTATCCTTTTTCTTTTTATATTTACGACTGTGAGTAATTAATGGAGTGGTCATTTTGGTTTGCACAGGAATTTCACCACATGAGTTGGTGAACATAACTTTGGAGATTTCCAAGTGTGAAGTTGTTGACAAGTATGAACCATCATCAAGTGGCCAGCTACATTTAGTTCGATCAGCTAAATTTGTGCTAGCAGTGTCTGAACTCTTTGCGGTTTCCATTGCCACTGACCGAGAAACTAATCACCTTGTAAAGCAATTCTCGTCACTTTCAGAACAAGAGTTTGCATTGGAACCTGAACAAACCTGAATGTGGTTTGTGTTACTTTCCAATGAGACATCCACAGAAGATGATCCACCCATGTCCTTACCAGACATATCTTCTCCAGAACTCCTTATAATGTGTATCTTCTGAGGCCTAACTGTCACTTCCAGTGCATCTGATCCTTTAATGCGCTTCTTAATTTGCCTTCAATCGGCTATATTTCTGGACAGAATGAGAAGTTGAACCACCAAGCTGTTCAATGGAATTGCAGGATAATCTTTTTCCATGTAGAATATGCTTTGACAGAGGGAGAGAAAGACATAAGCAAGGAACAAAGACAAGCTAAGTTGATAAATAAACACCTGAACTGACTGATTAACACAGTGGAGGTGGTAAGTTTGATTGCAGTTATCAAACTGCAACATATCACCCCTGGCTCCACATGCAGTACAATCAAGGCATATCTGTTGAAAACAGCGAAATGAGCAGAGAAGTAGAAGCAATAAATATAGTCGAAAGAAAGTGAACAAATCAAAAAACAATAATTTAAACCCTTCTCATTTCCAATTTATGAATTGATATACTGTAACCTGGGCCAAGCAAGATGAACATTAGCTGAAGAGATGATATCGAAGGCTGAAACATTTGAAGTACATACAATGTTCAAACATTTGAAATAGTTACAAGCAATGATCTTTAATTAACTGTTGATCCGAAGTTAAGTTGATCACTGATATTGTCGATTAGATTTGGAAAAGACTTAATCAAATTCAATATTTTTCAAGTATCGATGGAGGATTTGTTGGAATAGATTGTCGTGTGGAGAAGATTATGAGCTTTTAAGACATAATATTTTTGATGAAATTAGTTTTGTTGGCATTTGTGGGATAGGAGGAATAGATTTATGAGCTTTTAGTAATTTCATGAAGCAATGCTAGTTTGCTTGTGCGTCCAACAGAATTTTTTATTTTATTATTATCATTATTATTATTTTGAACTTTAAGGAAAAGAGATTTAAATTCGGAATCTCCACTTTATGGAGAAATGTGATTACCATCATAATATACCTACAACTACAATAATATTCTTTACAACCACAATAATATTCTTTCTTATTGATGACCATTTTACAAAAACCATATTTATTATAGAAATCAAATCTATAAATATAGTAGAAATTATTTTTGTCTAAGATTCAGATTATATTATTCCTGGTCAACATTGTTATTCTGTTTTTTAACATTCACATTGTATAGTACTCCACCAACCTAATGTCTTGCCAAACAAATGAAGTTTCATATGATTGCATTCGATTGTTATTGCAATCACCACATTAGTGTTAGAATTTGAGATTTTTCCAAGATACACTACTGCTGTCCTTTTGTGTTTTTTGTTTTAATTTTTATTTTGTCAAAGATTAGGTGGTGATGTTGTGATGATCCTTATTTTAAAGACTATGCCATGCTTGAGTTAGAAAAGGAGTATGGGTTAAGTCATGATGACTAACAACTCTTGTACCAAACTTGTAATATATATGTTGCTGAATGAAGCTTATCAATACCTTTTTTCCAGCATTTCTTCTTTTAGTTTTTTCAACTCATAACTCTGCCATTTTTTCACAACATGGTATCAGAGCTGAATGTTCTTATAGGGCTGTGAGTTTGAGTGAAAACCAGCAAGGCTTTCCTTCCTAAAACCAGCATTTCACCTGAGAATATTCATGGCTTCAAAGAGTTTCTCTGCACCTTCACCTCTAACATTTACAGGTGAGAACTATTAGATTTGGGCTGTGAAAATGAAGGCTTTTTTGAGAGCATTCGATTTGTGGAATGTAATAGAAACAGGAGCTGAACCACCTCCATTGAGAGCAAATCCAACAATTGCTCAGATCAAGCAACACAGTGAAAAGTGTGCCAAGAAATACAAAGCATTGTCAGTCATCCATGCTATAGTTTCAAATGTAATTTTCACAAGAATCATGGCTTTTGAAACAGCAAAAGAGGCTAGGGATAGGCTCAAAGAAGAGTTTCAAGGCAGCAACAGCAACAGAATAAGGCAGATACAAGTGCTGAACTTAAGGAGGGAATTTGAAGTTCTTAGGATGAAGGAGAGTGAGACTATCAAAGACTACACCAATAGACTCATGAAGATTGTTAATCAAATTAGATTGCTTGGTGAAGAGTTAATTAATAAAAGAATTGTTGAAAAGGTTCTTGTTAGCATTTCGGAAAGATTTGAGTCTAAAGTTTTGTCCTTAGAAGACTCAAAAGACATCTCTCAGCCGACTCTAACAGAAGTTATTAATGCTCTTCAAGCTTTTGAGCAAAGGAGAGCAATCCAAAATGAAGATTCAGCAGAGAGAGCTTTTCAAGCAAAGCTGAAAGAAAAACAACCAAGCAGTAGTGGAGGAAGGAAGCAATCTCAAGAGAAAAAAGAGAAAGAAAAGAAAGAGGGTGATAGCCATAAGGTTGGAGGTAGAAGAGGAAAGTATTCCCCTTGTCCTCATTGCAAAAAGAGGAGTCACACTGAAAACTTCTGTTGATGGAGGCCTAGTGCAAAATGCAGGATCTGCAATCAGCTTAGACATGTTGATAAAGTTTGTAAAAACAAAACAAATCAACAGGGACAGCAAGCACAAGTTGCTGAAAGTGCTGATCAAGTTGAAGAGAAGTTATTTGTTGCCACTTGTTATGCAGTAAGCAGTAGCAAAGCAACCTGGCTGATTGATAGTGGCTGCACCAACCATATGACGCATGATGCTAGTTTTTTCAAGGAGTTGGATAGATCCTACACTTCTAAAGTTAAAATTGGCAATGGTGATTGTGTTGATGTCATGGGGAAATGAGTTGTGGCTGTCAAGACTCCTTCAGGTACAAAGCTAATCTCTGATGTTTTATTTGTACCTGATATAAGCCAAAGTTTGTTGAGTGTAGGACAAATGCTTGAAAGAAACTATGCTCTAATTTTTAAAGATATGTCATGCATTATATTTGATCCCTTTAGGTGTGAATTAATGACTGTTAAAATGCAAGATAAAAGCTTCCTGATTGAATGGAAACAAACATCTTTGCATACTTATCCTAGTATTGTTGATGATTCTATTATGTGGCACAAAAGATTAGGACACAATAACTACACCTCTCTCAAATATTTGCATACACATGAATTAGCCCAAAATATGCCACCAATTTATGATGATCAAAGAGTGTGTATATATGGGAAGCAAAGCAAGTTGCCATTCCCTTCAAATCAGAGTTGGAAAGCTTCTGAAAAACTACAGCTAATACACACTGATTTATGTGGACCAATGAGTACTCCTTCTCTCAATGGGAGTAAATACTTTCTTCTATTTATTGATGACTATAACAGGATGTGTTGGGTTTTCTTTTTGAAGCAAAAATCAGAAGTTTTGGAATCATTTCAAAGGTTCAAAGCTTTTGTTGAAAACCAATCTGGTTGCAAGATAAAAATGTTAAGATCCGATAATGGAGGAGAATACACATTAAGAGAGTTTAATAGATTTTGTGACAAAAATGGCATTCAACACCAGTTGACAGCTCCCTACACTCCTCAACAAAATGGAGTAAATGAAAGAAAGAATAGAACAATTATGAAGATATCAAGATGCCTGCTATTTGAGAAGGATCTTCCAAAAACATTCTGGGCAGAGGCTGTCAACACCTCTGTATACTTGTTGAATATGTTGCCAACAAAAGCTTTGGAAGAAAAAACACCCTTTGAGTCTTGGTATGGTGTAAAGCCTTCGGTGGAGCATCTCAAAGTTTTCGGTTGTGTGTGTTATACATTAATTTCGAATGTTAAAAGAGACAAGCTAGATCAAAAGTCAGAGGCTGGAATTTTTTTAGATTACAACAACCATTTAAAGGGCTACAGAATTTTCAGTTTAAAGACTGAAAAAGTTGTAGTTAGCAGAAATGTAAAGTTTGATGAAGTTGCAAAATGGAATTAGGAGAAAAATGAAGTTGAAGTTGCAGCCAATGATCAAACCAAGAGAGCCTCTACTTAACAACAAGAAGTAAGTGAACCAGAAACTGACTTAGATAGTGATGAAATAGCTTTCAGGGGAACTAGACAACTAGTTAAAGTTTACAGAAGATGTCATATTACAGCTTTAGAACCTGTTAGCTATGATGAAGCTACAAAGATGCATGATTGGAGGGTTGCAATGAAGGAGGAGATCAATATGATTGAAAAAAATGAAACATGGAAGTTAGTGGACAGACCTGAAAATGTGAAGGCTATTGGAGTAAAGTGGGTTTATATAACCAAATTAAATCCTAATGGCTCTATAAACAAACTAAAAGCAAGGCTGGTTGTGAAGGGTTATTGTCAACAGTAAGGTGTTGATTTTTCAGATACTTTCGCACCTATAGCTCAACATGATACAATAAGACTTTTGATAGCTTTAGCTGCAAAAATAGGTTGGAAAATATACCATTTAGATGTAAAATCAGCCTTCTTAAATGGTTTTCTTGAAGAAGACATTTATGTTGAGCAACCAGAAGACTTTCTTGTTCCTGGTTATGAAGATAAAGTGTACAAACTCACTAAAGCTCTTTATGGTTTAAAACAAGCACCAAGAGCTTGGTACAGTAGAATTGATGCTTACTTGTTGCAGCAAGGCTTTAAAAGAAGTGAAAATGAAGCCACTTTGTATGTGAAGCAAAATGGAGATGGGCTGCATCTTATTGTGTCTCTTTATGTTGATGATCTTCTTATCACATGTGGAAATACAAAGTGACTGAAGGAATTCAAGTCTATAATGAAACATGAGTTCGAGATGTCAGATTTGGGTGAAATGAATTATTTTTGGGGGATGGAAGTACACCAAACAAATGCTAGTATTTTGATCTCACAAATGAAGTATGCTAAGGAGACCTTGAAGAGGTTTCACATGGAGAATTGCAAACCAATAGCTACTCCACTGGTTGTTAATGAAAAATTGATCAAGAATGATGAAGAAAGTAAGGCTAATGCTTCAATTTACAGAAGTTTGATTGGTAGCTTACTATATTTATCTGCCACTGGACTAGACTTTATGTTTGCAGCAAGTTTACTTTCAAGGTTTATGAATTCTCCTAGTCAAACTCATTTTGGTGCAACTAAAAGAGTCCTAAGGTACATAAAGGGAACTGTTGATTATGGCATATTCTATGAAAGAAATGAAGTTGGGAGACTACAAGGCTTTGCCGATAGTGATTGGGCAGGAAGTTTTGATGACTCAAAGAGCACATCTGGCTCTGTTTTTTCATTTGGAAGTGGTGTCTTCTCTTGGAACTCAAAGAAGCAAGATGTTGTTGCTCAATCTTTAGCTGAAGCAGAGTATATTTTAGCAGCAGCTGTAGCAAACCAAGCAATTTGGCTTAGGAAGGTGTTATTCGATATTGGACAAGAACAAGAAGAAGCTACTGTCATTTGGGTTGATAACAAGTCAGCCATTGCCATCAGTAAAAATCTAGTCCAATATGGTAAAACTAAACACATCAGAGTTAAATTTCATGCAATTAGAGAAGTAGAGAAGCATGGAGAAGTGAATCTTATGCACTGCAACACAGAAGACCAAACTGCAGACATCCTAACAAAAGCTCTTCCTAAAGCAAAGTTTGATGTCTCCAAGAAAAATCTCAAGGAGGAGTGTTAGAATTTGAGATTTTTCCAAGATACACTACTGCTGTCCCTTTGTGTTTTTTGTTTTTAATTTTTAGTTTGTCAAAGATTAGGTGATGATGTTGTGATGATCCTTATTTTAAGAACTATGCCATGCTTGAGTTAGAAAATGAGTATGGGTTAAGTCATGATGACTAACAACTCTTGTACCGAATTTGTAATATATATGTTGCTGAATGAAGCTTATCAGTACCTCTTTTCCAACATTTCTTCTTTTAGGTTTTTCAACTTATAACTCTGCCATTTTTTCACAACAATTAGACACCCCAAAAGCGAACATGTCGAAAGATTCAGAGCAGCGAATCACAGCATCAAACACCGTGGTCTCGACCTTGCCAACGGTTGCCACTGACGAGGTTTGCTCCGTGTGCATGGAAGATTTTCAGACAGAAATATGGCCTGGTAAACAAGTTCCATGTGGTCACCTGTTCCATGGGGTTCTGTATCTCCACTTGGCTCACAATATGTAATTCCTGTCCTCTGTGCCGGAGCCAGCGCATAATCTCCCGCGAAGACTGACCAGAAATGCCACTAGTTATTAGTTTCTTTCGAAAATATATTTTCTAGTCATAGTTTTGTAGTCAAATCAATGATGTAAATGGTTAGCGACCGTCGGAGTAATGCATGACTTTGATGGTTCAACTAGTGACGGTCAAAATTCTTAATCACGCATACTTTGAGTCTTCGATGGGTTAATTGCCGTCTTGAATGCACATGACTTTTTGATGCTGTTTTTCAATAGAACATAAGCTAGTAAACTTGCTAGCTATTCAAAATTTTGCGTACAAACAATTTTGTTGTTGTTGGCTTGTTGCTAGTTATACTTGGCTCATTATGTTATTCATTAATTCTTAAGTAGTTTTAAAGAAAAATACTTAATAATCACATATATACCACCATCAAAATTGCACTTGAAAAGATATCTAGTTGATCGTTGCATACCTTACCAAATATTATCTTATTTAATTTGATGATATAAAATTAATTATTCATGTTATAAGATATAACATGAAATATAATTTTCTTCTCAGTTTCACAATGAACATATAAATGAACACTCGTTTGGAGTGAAACTAATTTACTTCTTATATTTAATGTAAGATATCTCACCGGCTGTGGGATCTGATTGGAGTGAAGGAGGGACTCAACTGATCAATTTCAAACTCGTACATGCATGCGCCTTGCATTGGATGAATTCATCCGCTACCTTGCCACAATTCGACGAAGACTGGTTTAAGGAAATCCACCTAGATTGTGGTTTTCAACCAATCTAGAGCATTATGATTTGACTTTGATCATGGCTTCATTCAAGCAAGCTTTCATTCATTCATGAATTATTTTTAATTTTAAACTATGGTTTCATTATTCCTTATTTATTAAAAATTAATTATTTTATTTATGACCACATAATTCCACTTTTCAGTTCTTAAAAAAAAATCCACTTTCAAGAATGCGTTTTATTTGATCAAAATTTTCGTGATTTTAAATTTTTATTTATTAATGTTTAATTGTTTTATTTATAGATAACCACCAATTATTAATTGGTATATTTTTTCTATACGCACAACATAATAAAAAAATATCCTGGACGATGCAGCCTTTGAAAAGTTGTTGGAAAATTAGAGGTTGTCTCTCGCTGTTATGCTTTTGAAATCTTAGAAGGACTGTGTTTGCTACTGTAAGGCTAGCACTTCCAAGTCCTCTGTTTCTGAAAACAAACAAGCTATCAACCCTTCAATGGCAGCTTCCAACGCCGAGAAAAAACGAGCCACTGAAGATAATTCTTCATTGTCGGCTTCTAAGAGACAGAAATCCTCTCCAGCTTCTTCTTCTGAGGGTAATAGTCAATGGACATACGAGGTGTTCTTGAGTTTTAGAGGTGAAGATACACGCAACAACTTCACTGATCATCTGTATGCTGCTTTGGATCATAAAGGAATTTACACGTTTAGAGATGCTGAAAGACTCGAGAGAGGAAAAGAGATTTCATCTAAACTCTTGGAAGCAATTGAAAGATCAAAGGTTTCAATCATTATCTTATCCAAAAACTATGCTTCTTCAACATGGTGTTTGGATGAACTTGCAAAGATTGTTGAGTGCATGAAGGCAAAAGATCAGATTGTTTTGCCAGTTTTTTACAAGGTACTTCCATCAGATGTGAGAAGACAGAGAGGAGCATTCAAGAAAGCCTTTGAGAAACATGAACAAGTTTTCAGGGATGACCTGGAGCAGGTGAAGAGGTCGAGATCAGCTCTCACACATGTTGCCAATCTCTCTGGATGGCATTCAAATGACAGGTAACTTTGTATCTTTAAACTTTAGAGCATTGAAATTCTATGACTTTTGTTGCGTCTGACACTGGTTAGGCTACATAGAAAAATTTCACTAATGCTTCTTTTTGACATAATTTTAACACCTTTACAAGCTTTTCCAAATAGAGTGGCTTGAACAAATCATGCTCTCAAAATACAATGCAAAACATAAATTATTGTTTCCTATTAGGGTTTAAATAGTTAGCATTCCTTTTCACTGCAGGTCTGAAGTTAAGTTGATCACTGATATTGTTGACGATATTTGGAAAAGATTGAATCAAATTCAATATTTTTCGAGTGTCGATGGGAGACTCGTTGGAATAGATTCTCGTGTGGAGGAGATTTATAAGCTTTTAAAACCTAATATTTTCAATGAAATTCACTTTGTTGGCATTTTTGGGATGGGAGGAATAGGTAAAACAACAGTTGCTAGAGTTGTATATGAAAGGCTTTCATACAAGTATGAAGGTAGTTGCTTTCTTGCCAATATTAGAGAAATTTTTGATAAAAAGGGTCTTGAAAGTTTATAGGAAATGCTTCTTTATAATGTCTTAAAGGAAAAAGATTTGAATATATGTGATTATCATAAAGGGATTAGTTTGATTAGAGAGCGGCTACGTAGAAGGAAGATTTTTCTTGTTCTTGATGATGTAGGTTGATTAGAACAATTTGAAAGGCTGGCTGGAATGAAAGACTGGTTTGGTTCTGGAAGTAGAATCATCATTACAACTAGAGACAAACATGTGCTGACAAGCCATGGAATTAATAATATTTATAGGGTCAAAGGATTAGATTATGGTTAAGCTCATAGACTCTTTTGTTTGAAAGCCTTCAAATGCATAAGACCAACAAACGATCATGTTGAGCTCTTACAGCATGTTGTATGTTACGCAAATGGACTTCCATTAGCTCTTGAAGTCTTGGGATCATTTTTGTGTGATAAAAATGTCAATGAATGGAAAAGTGCGCTGGAAAGACTGGAAGCATTTCCTAATAAAAACATTGTGAAAATACTTCGAATTAGTTATAATAGATTGGAAATGACTGAAAAGAAAATATTCTTAGATATTGCATGTTTCTTCAAAGGAGAGGATGTAGATCAAATCACAAAAATATTAGATAGTTGTAATCTTTACCCAGTTATTGGAATAGGAGTTCTAGTAGAAAGATCTTTGATAACTATTAAAGATAACAAGTTGCAAATGCATGATTTGGTACAAGGAATGGGTTGGGAAGTTGTTCGCGAACAACACCATGATGAGCCTGGCAAATGGAGCAGACTATGGCTATGTCAAGATGTCCATAGTGTGTTGGCTAGAAATATGGTAAGATATTTTCTAAAGAATATAGCTAATTATGTATTAATATTTCACATAATACCTAAATATTACAGTCAAATAACTTTTTTCTATTAATTATGCACATTGTTTATTCTTTTTATCAGGGAACTCGAGCTGTTAAAGCTATGATAATTGTCAAATATAATGAGGATATTACCCACGCGAATAGTAAATGCTTCTCAACCATGAGTAATTTAAAACTCCTCGATATCAGTAATGTTCACATTTATGAAGACTTTGAGTTTCTATCAAATGAGTTACGGTTTCTCAAATGACGGGGGTACCCATTGAAGACTTTGCCTTCCAGTTTCTATCCACAGAAACTTTTTCAACTTAGCTTGTGTTATAGCTGCATTGAGTATCTATGGAATGACATTAAGGTACGCTACCACAATTGTTTTTGAAAACATAAAAAAGGTCATGAAAACTAGTTTTTGATTAATTTAGTTTTTGTTTCTACAGTTGATTTTGGCTTAATTAGCATCCCACATCTGATGAATGTTTGTTTATTTTTAGTTTAATCCCACATCTGAAGAATATAATGTGGTGGAAGCTTTAGTGGGATATAAATAGGCTCTTTAGTTAATTACTTTAGTATCTAAAAAAACAAGAATTAAAAAGATCCATATATTTGTATTATTCTTGTTTTCTCCCCATTTGTTTCTGGGTTTTGGGATCTTGTCCAGATTTTGTAATATTGTTCTTTGGAGGTAGTGGAAGTTTTCAGCAGCGCCTGTGGACGTAGGTTTTTATACCGAACCACGTAAATTCTGGTGTGTTCTTTCTTTGTTCGCTTTGCATTTATTTATTTATTTTTCTGCTTTATTAGTATCTGTTATTTATATTTAATAGCTAGTATTAGTAGTTGTGTATTTGTTTTAATTTCCGCTGTGCACAACATCTACAGCCTTTCAAAGAGCTAATAACTATTGAGCTCAATTACTCCCAAAACCTTGTTAGAACCCCAGACTTTATAATGATTCCAAACCTTGAGAGGCTGGATCTTCAACACTGTACAAGACTACTTGAAGTTCACCAATTCGTTAGATTTCTCGGAAGACTTATTGTATTGAATTTGAATAAATGTGAAAATCTAGTCAAATTTCCACGCAACGTCTATGGGTTAAAATCTCTTCAAATTCTTAATCTTCATGGTTGCTCAAAACTAAAAAAGCTGCCCCTCAATTTGGAAGAAATTGAGCATTTAGAGGAGCTAGATATCGCTGAAATTGCTGTGAGACAAGTACCATCATCCATTGTACAATTAACGAATCTTAGAACATTGTCATTCCGTGGATGTAAAGGAGGACCACCAGAAACTTGGAGTTATTTTCTGTTTTCACGATTGTTGCCAAGTAGAAAGCCTAACTTTATGTGTTTGTTGTTGCCTTCTCTTGCAAGTTTGTACTATTTGCAAACATTAGATCTCAGTGACTGCAATCTTTTGGAAGGAGCATTGCCGAGAGATTTGGGCTCCTTATACTCCTTAAAAGACTTAAATATTAGTGAGAACAACTTTGTTAGCCTACCAGATACCATCGGCCAATTATCTAAACTTGAAATTCTTTGCTTGCAGAAATGCCATAGGCTTCAGTCATTGCCAAAGCTTCCACCTGAATTAATATTTGTACGGACAGATGATTGTACTTCCTTGAAAACAAAATCAAGTTTACTAGAACTCACCTCTCCAGCGATTGGACTACAATTTCTCAATTGCTTCAACCTGGTTGAGACTCAAGGCAGCAACAAAGACAGTTTGGCAATTATGTTGCTGAAACACTGGCTTCAGGTTTCTCTTTCCTAAACAATCATCTGTTATCTTTACTTCAAATTTTCCAGCATTTGTCTCCTATAGTTTCACTAATCATATCAATTTCTGAGTCCTGTTGCTGTGGCACGTTTCTGTTTTATTATATTGATAGATTCAGATTTTTTTAATATGACATTTTCTATTCCAGCTATTTGTTAGAAGCAATCACGATCCCTTTTCACAAAGACTCTCTTCTGGTTTCGAATTTTATATTTGTCTCCCAGGAAGTGAAATTCCAAAATTTTTCAATTGTCAGAATGAAGGGAATGTAATAAGTGGAAGACTACCTGATGGCTGGTTCAATGATGAATTTATCGGATTTGCTTTATGTGGGGTGTGTTCACCCTATGATCATTCAGATGATTCAATGACAACTGCCGATGATTTTGATGCCCCTTTCTCAACCATCAAGTCCGATCACCTTTGGTTGGCCTATTTATCGCCCTATTCACCTTGCGAGGGAGTACGTGATCCGCTTAAAGGTCATATTGTTCGCTTTTACTTCACTAATGAAAAAGGATATTTGGTGAAGAGGTGTGGCTTTCGTCCATTTTACAAGCATGATGTAGAGTATTTTGAGGACTTATCAGCAACGGATGTTGGAATTCCTAAGGTCCAAGAGTTTTATTTGGGTGATTGCTATAGGTTGGGTAGGATTTCTCTGCCTTATAGACTAAACTGCAGCGGATTGACAAAAAATTATCCTGGTCCTGGATTCTCTTTTGTGTTTTGGGAGTTGTGAGTGTTATGACGCCAATTCAAGAGGAACAGTTGCAGGAACGCATTCAGAAATGTATTCAACCCAATACGGTCTACAAGATTATATATAAGGTGTGAAAGTGAATTTAGAAGTCATGTGCCTCATAATTGATAAATATAATTTATATATATTTATAATCCTTAAATATATATTTATTAGTCCAATTTTATTTTAAATTTATTTTAATTAGTTATGTTTTTGGTGAAACTACTACAAGAAATTTAGTTTTTCACAACATTCAACTTGCAATATTTTATTAAAAATGCCGGAACTGATAACAATTACAAGATTTTCTATAGAAAATGCCCAAAAAAAATTAAAAAGATAAAAGTTGTTACAGGATTTTAAATATGTTGGTATTGAATTCATTTACAAAAATTTTAAAATATTATAATGCTAAAATTGTATAATAAAATGATCGTTTTTCTCGTTTTATTTCTTTCCCAATCGTCCGACCCCTCGCTCTTGGCATCCTCCAATGCCTAGCGGCTCCGGCGGCTCGCGGAAGGTGATCGTGTTCTTTTTGTTTTTGTTGACATTGGATGGCTATTTTGTACAAAGAAGGTGAAGATAGAGTGGAGTAGTGGGTGGAGCCGTGGAGGTGATCTCTTGGGAGCCTCATGCCTTTGTTTATCATAATTTCTTAGTGAGTTATTTTTTTTATTTAATTTTATAAATTAAAATCGAGCTTGGAAGGGGTTGTATGCTGATATGAGTCAAATTGGGGAATTTTTGGGTCTGAATTATAGTTATGTGTGTGTGTGTATTCTTGGCTCTGTGTGAATGAGAAAGTGTATCGAATTGAAGACTTCTATTGGTGGGAATAGAGGGACTAGATAATATTAGGTTGGTGAGTGTAAGAAATTTTGAAAGAGAGGGCTGCTTTATTGTGGTCCTTGTTTTCTTTTTGTAATTTGTCTTTTGTGAGTATGCTTGAAGGTCCACTTTTTGGTGTTACAGAGTGATCAATATGATATTATGGTTTGTTTGTTTATCTATGTTGATTTGTTGGGCCATGAAAATTCATTTTTAGATGGGGGTTAAGATATCTTTATAATTATATATTGAGAATTGGTATATGCTTTTTTGAGAGGTGGGTGTGTTAGTTGACTCCTGTAGATAAGTGTGTACTAATTTAATAGATGAATTTTGATGCATACATGTTCTTTTACCAGTTCGAAAATTAGTATTTTTAAAAGCTGTGTTACTGGTGTCCATTATCAAGTGGATTAATTTATATTTCTGCAACAGCTATGTTGCTACTGAGCCTAGCTTTTGGTTAAAATTATTACAGAGATATGCTTAGCTTGACCTTGGGGAATGATTTGAGTAAATCCGAGCAGACCTAAATTGTTTTAAGTTCATTAGCAACTTTTCTTTAAATTATGACGCTTTTTTAGAAATCTTTCTTTGCACCTCTTCAATTTTTTCTGAAACCCCCTCTCTTAGAGATGATCTTTAATGAAAATAGAAATCAGATAGATTTGCTTGAATTTAGTTAAATCGCTTTAAAATCCTTTGAAATTTAGTATTGTCAATGTTGAAGCTGAGAAAGAAGACCGTGCTGTTAATGACCACCATGATCATGATCATAATCATATATTAATATTGGAAAGTACATCCATTGGGGTTAATACTAAACTGATATTTTGAGAGGACTAGCCCTAATGTAGTACCATGTAATCCTGCATGTAGCAATCACTGTTTTCTGTGTCATTTCAATTCATGTTTTGGCAAATGTTTGATTCATCAACCTGGGCATATTTAGATGAGTCTTTTGTTCATCTTTTAAGTGAGGCTAATGGACATACGTACTCGACTAAGAGGACTTGAATCCAACTAATTGCTATCAGCTATGCTCCACTGTGTACCGGTCTGCTACATCTTCTCTTCCCTTGAATTCCATATGTATTGAAGTAATATATATATATATATATATTCGTGATTTTGGCTTTTACTTTTGCTATGTCTTAACATCCTATGGCAGAAATGAATTCTGTACGGACTTCCACTGCAATCAACACAAGGAGGCTTGTCCAACGGTGAGCCCAGTAGTGCAGAGCAGGAACAGAGAGCTGTGCAGCAAAAAGAATAGCAAGTCAGGAAGAACAGAAGAGGACCCCGGTCCAGAAACTCACAATATATATATATATATATATGTATAGGTAGGCATAATTTACCCACACATATGGGTGCATGTGACTGAAATTGTCCACATTGTGGACACTGCTAATCCGACTGTTACTTGCTTTGTGAGAAAGCAACAGGTGTGTTTAAGTATTGTGTCAAACAACTTGTGAGAAAGTGCCGTATTTTTTACTATTCTGTTCTTTTAATGCCAACTTTTGTGAAGATACTTCTGCCTAAAAACCATTTTATTAAGCACTCATTGGATGTTTCATAACAGTATCATTCTAATCCAGTAAACTTTCTTTAAAAAAATGTTTAACACTCATCTGAAAAACACTAGGAAAAAAGTCATTTTTAATTCCTGATAAACGCTTGTATATAAGTTCAAAATACATTAAACTCAAAAGTGCATTTACTACTTGAAAAAAGGCTTTGGACAATACCGAAAACACTCCAAGTTGATATAATTTACATCTCATTCATACAATCAGTTAGTGAATTCATTACAGCAACAAAAGAAAGTAAACTAAGTTTGCATTTACATGAGACAAGATTCAAGATTACAATAAACGTGCGGTAGAGAAACAGCACGTACCTTATAACAAAAGTTCCATTACTAAATCAACCTACAGCCTCAAAGTGTCATCATCCTATATTGTCTCCTCTGATGACGCGTCGCTCTCGACAACAGCCAAGTCATCTGGTTTGTTCATACGATACAAATAAGTCGTGCTTTGTTCATGGGAAATGTATCGTTGGTGATCATTTCCAGACGGTCGGTGGCAACTTGATCTTAAATCACTAAACGCACTGTAGATTCTGTTCCTCAGTGGGATCTAACATTTGATGAACTAGTGAAAGGATTATTGATCCATAGTGGATCACACCTCATATTCTTGCTTCCCATATATGTATAAAGGAACCATCCCGATCAAGTATTTCCCTTTTAAAATCAAGAGGAGTGGCCCTTGGATAAATAGAAGGTCTCCTGATCTGTTCACTGACATTGCTTTGGAGGCTTGTGAAGTTGAAATGTCGCTTATCTAAGACACTGCCGTGTCTGCGAGAATAGACATCACCTAGTGAAAGTCGCGTTCTATCCATCGTACTTTCTCTTCGTGGTCCTCTTTTGTGATGCAAGATGGCATCATCACAGCCCCAAGAAGATTGCTGCAAAACACCCTGGATGAATTGTTCATAATGACCAATGGATTCACTAATAGATTTCACCAATGGTGACGCGGCGGATAAAATCTTGGGAGCATATCCTCCGAATTTCGGTTCTGTGGACAATGATGGATTTAAGAAGAATGAAGATTCGCTAGAAGTTCTCTTCAGATTACTTTCACTTCCTAAAGTAAGTTTTATTAGCCCAGAAGAACTGGCAACAAGCCATGGACTTTTATGGTCCTCAGACTAACCCCACCTTGTATCTGACTATTCTCTTGGAGATATCAGCTCTACAGTCCAGATTTTCATCCACCATACGCTAAAATGCTGTATGTTCTAAACTTCCTTTACAAAATTGATGCATTTTATTATCGTTGCTATTCATGGAGTGCTACTAATCAAGTTAGGTTCCCGTTATTTTCCTCTATTTGTGGAACTTGGTTATGAAAATAAACAATAACATTGTTTGAGTTCGACTTCGTTGACTCTAAGTAATTTTATGAAGCAGTGCGAGTTTGCTTGTGCATCCAACAGAATTTATTTATTTATTTTGAACTCTTCGAGAAAAGAGATTTAAACTCAGGATCTCCACTTTACAGAGAAATATGGTTACCACAATATTACACCTACAACCACAATAATATTGTTTCTTATTGATGATCGACTTTTTTACAAAACCTTAGTTATTATAGAAATCAAATCTATAAATATAGTTGAAATTATTTTAGTCTAGGATTCAGATTATATTTTTCCTGGTCAACATTGTTATCCTGATTTTTAACATTCACATTGTATAGTACTCCACCAACCTAATGTCTCGCCAAACAAATGAAGTTTCATATGATTGGATTCGATGTTATTGCAATAATTTTTACTTGCAGTTTAGTCAATTCCAAATATTTCTTTTTATGCCAGGTGATGGATTCAGCTCTATCCTGCCTAGTTGAAGGATGTCGTATATCTGAGACATTTGCCGGATCTTTCTCAAAGGACTTCCCAGAGCTGAAGACCAAGTTTTGGAAGCAGGTGCAAATGCTTTTCAAAGACATGTTGTTCATGGCACTTTCAATTGAATAATCTTCTCAAGTTGATCAGCCATTGCATCGGTCTAGGGATGCCCGAAAGCTGAGGGAGCTTTACAAAATGACATTGAAGTCCTCCAGTTAAGTGATTTACATGCCATGCATTCTTTGTGGACGGCATCATATAGAAAATCACATCTGAACGACGCGAAGCTAGCCAAAAAATTATTATATTCATCTTGCTATTTTGTTTGATATGTAGACTATTATCATACATTATTAACATATATTTTCTCTTGAAGATAATTCAACTGCCGACACCGATTATTTAAATTAAATGTTGAAAACACAATGAAAATGAAAAAAAGAAAACTGAAACAGAAAGAACTTAATGATCTGACAAAGGGAAATATATCTCCAACGAAATAGATATTTCTCAAATAAAAATATCTTTTAAAGGAAGAAAGTAACTCTTGAAAGAGGAGATATCTCACAAATGTGAAAATCAAATTTGTTGTAAATGTTAAATATCTAATTTGTAATCAATGCATGGAACTATGGAGATGAAACTAGATGGTGCATGCACAATCTTTGGGAGATGTTTCAAGATAATTCTAGAGATGGATAGTTAAATGAATTTACAATATTTAGAAATGAATCTACAATTCTTAGATGAATTATGAGTAAATGTAAAAATAAATGAATCTAAATTCTAGAGTCACACACTGATATAAATAGGTGACATAGGTGCATTTGTAATCAATCAAGTCAAGAAATTGGAAACAAGAAATCTCTATCAATAAAATGTTTTCCCTACCATACAATCATCTATCCAAATTCTAAATTTTTCTTTTTGATCTCACATAAATCCCTAACAAAGTTGTGATCAGAGCCTGATTATTATTTCTAGCCTCATTCTCATTTTTTTTTCTTTAACCAAAGATCTATGGTAGCAATATCTACTCAAAATTTCCCACAAAATCTTATGCCTGTCTTTGACGATGAAAATTATGATTTTTGGAGCATCCAAATGAAAACTCATTTATTTTTCAAGATCTTTGGGATCTTGTTGAAGATGGCTATGAAGAACTAGAGTTTGCAACAGTGCTTGCAAGTTGGTTAGATGCCAAGAAGAAGGAATTCGAGGAACATAAGAAGAAAGATGTCAAAGCATTATTTTTCATTCAGCAATGGGTAAGCAAAACAATTTTTCCAAGAATTTTTTTTGCTACAAATTCAAAGAAGGCATGGAAAATTCTTAAAGTTGAATTTCAGGAAAGTGAAAATGTAATCCCCATCAAAATTCAAACTTTATGGAAGGAATTTGATAATATACGTATGAAAGAAAGTACTATTCAAACCTTCTTTAACAAAGTTTCTAGTGTTGTTAATCAAATAAAAAGTTATGGAGATACCATTCCCACTAAGAAAATTGTTGAAAAAATTTTGAGAAATTTACTTCATAAATTTGTTCACGTAGTTGCTGTCATTGAGGAATCAAAAAATTTATCGAAACTTACGATTCATGAATTAATGGGCCCTCTCGAGATGCATGAAAAAAGGATGAGTAGGTTTTCTGGTCAATCTTTGGAGCAAACATTCCAATCAAAGGTGAATTTCAAGAAGAAAACCTGGGGCTAGAAGTGAAGATTCAAGAGAAGAATCATCACAGAAAAATCAGCATGAAAGGAAATCAAATTCCAATCAATTACAGAAAAACTCTCAAGGTCATGGACAAGGAAAAGGAAACAATAAACGAGGTAATGAAAAATTTAACTTGCAATGCCATGTTTGTAAGAAATTTGGTCATGCAAGTAAAGATTGTTGATTTAAATGCACTAGATGCAATAAACTCAATCACATGAAGATTGCTGGTACAAAAAAAATAATATTAATGAGGCAAATCTTTCATAGGCAACTAATTCTTCCAATTAGCTATTTTACATATGCCTTAATTCTCATCTAGATTTTCAAAATATTTGGTATGTCTATAGCGATTGTAGCAACCATATTATAGGGAACAAAGGATGTTTTGTAAGCCTAGACGAGTCAATAACTTCACAAGTTGGACTTGGAGATGATAAACTTTATAGTGTGGCAGGTAAGGGAGTTATTTTCATACAAATGAAAAGAGGTAATTCTAAACTTATGCATGATGTTTTCTATGTTTTCAGTCTTACTCAAGATTTATTAAGTGTTGGTCAATTGATGCAAAAATGCTACAAGATAATTCAATTGCCAACACCGAATTTTTTTTTCAACTTTTTAATTCTTCGAGTTGGATTTGGAAGATTATCTAAATTAAAGGTTGAAAACACAATGAAAATGACAAAAAGAAAGCTGGAATAGGAAGAACTTAATGATATGATAAAGGGAAATATATCTCGAATGAAATAAATATTTCTTAAATAAAAATATCTTTTCAAGGAAGAAAATAACTTTTGAAAGACGAGATATCTCTCAAAAAGAAAATAACACAAGTGTGAAAATCAAATTTGGTGTAAACGCATTTTTTTTTCATCTGTGTATTTATTGACATTAAAATTCAAATTATTAAGTATATGATGATATGGACACAAAACAAGATTGAAAAGGTGATAAAAAAAGAATTAAGGATCCAAGAATTATTAATTGATGATGGAACATTAATTATAGAAACAGTACAGGATAAGTTTATGGTGGAATCCTATACGTTAGAATTCATATTGTCATATGTACAGTCACGATCATTCGTGGGAAAGGCAAAGCAAAAGTAAAGGAAGTCGGCAGTAGAAGAATTAGGATTGGACTGGAGCGCTCGAAAAAAAGGTGGTTTTCTTCATTCATTTGCCACATATATACCGCCATCAAAATTGCACTAGAAAAGATATCTAGTTGATTGTTATATAACTCACCAAATATTATCTTATTTAATTTGATGATATAAATTTAATTAAATATGTTATAGAATATAGCATGAAATATAATTTTCTTCTCACTCACAATGAACATATAAAGGAACACTCGGTTGGAGTGAACTAACCGTACAATAATGATTTATTGTTCACTTAGCTATTGATGTAGAGTGAATGACAGCTTGTGAAAAAATCTCTTAGGTTAAGTGAGGCTGTGGGATCTGATTGGAGTAAAGGAGGACTCAACTGATCAATTTCAAACTCGTGTTTGACATGCATGCACCTTGCATTGGAAGAATTCATCCACTACCTTGCCACAATTCGACAAAGACTGGTTTGAGGAAATCCACCCTGAATGTGGTTTTCAACCAATCTAGAGCAGTATGATTTGACTTTGATCATGGCTTCATTCAACCACGCTTTCATTAATTTATTTTTTTCTTAAAAAAAGAAAAAGAAAAAAGAACTATGGTTTCATTATTCTTTATTTGTTAAAATTAATTATTTTATTTATGACCACATAATTCCACTTTTGAGTTCTCCAAAAAAAAAATCCACTTTCGAGAATGTGTTTTATTTAATCAAGATTTTCGGAATTTTTAAATTTTTATTTATTAATATTTAATTATTTTGTTTATAAATAACCGCCAATTATTGATTGGTTAATTTTTTCTATGCATACAACATCATAAAAAAATAAAATTTCCTGGACAATGCAGCCTTCGAAAGGTTGTTGGCAAAATTTGAGGTTGTCTCCCGCTGTTATGCTACTGTAAGGCTTGCATTTCCAAGTCCTCTGTTTCTGAAAACAAACAAGCTATCAACCCTTCAATGGCAGCTTCCAACACTGAGAAAAAACGAGCTACTGCTGATGATTCTTCATTATCGGCTTCTATGAGACAGAAATCCTCTCCAGCTTCTTCTTCTGCTGGCAATAGTCAATGGACATACGAGGTGTTCTTGAGTTTTAGAGGTGAAGATACACGCAACAACTTCATTGATCATCTGTATGCTGCTTTGGATCATAGAGGACTTTACACATTTAGAGATGATGAAAGACTTGAGAGAGGAAAAGAGATTTCATCTGAACTCTTGGAAGCAATTGAAAGATCAAAGGTTTCAGTCATTATCTTATCCAAAAACTATGCTTCTTCTACATGGTGTTTGGATGAACTTGCAAAGATTGTTGAGTGCATGGAGGCAAAGGATCAGATTGTTTTGCCAGTTTTTTACAAGGTACTTCCATCAGATGTGAGAAAACAGAGAGAAGATTTCAAGACAGCCTTTGACAAACATGAACAAGATTTCAGGGATAACCTGGAGCAGGTGAAGAGGTGGAGATCAGCTCTCAGAAAGGTTGGCACACTCGCTGGATGGCATTTACATGAAAGGTAAAGGTATCTTTAAACTTTAACGCCTTGAAATTCCATGATTTTGTGCGTCCGACACTGGTTAGGCAACACAGAAAAATTTCACATATGCTTCATTTTGACATTATTTTAACACCTTTACAAGCTTTTCCAAGTGGGGTGGCTTGAACAGATCATGCTCTCAAAATATAATGCAAAATATAAATTATTATTTCCTGTTAGGGTTTAAATAGTTATAAACATTCATCTTCATTGCAGGTCTGAAGCTAAGTTGATCGCTGATATTATCAACCACATTTGGAAACGACTGAATCAAATTCAATATTTTTCAAGTATCGACGGGGGATTTGTTGGAATAGATTCTCGTGTGGAGGAGATTTATGAGCTTTTAAGACCTGATATTGTTGATGAAATTCACTTTGTTGGCATTTGTGGGATGGGAGGAATAGGTAAAACTACAATTGCTAGAGTTGTATATGAAAGGCTTTCACATAAGTATGAATGTAGTTGCTTTCTTGCCGATGTTAAAAAAGTCTATGAAAAAAAGGGCCTTGAAAGTTTACAGGAAATGCTTCTTTATGAAATCTTAAAAGAAAAAGATTTGAATATATGTGATTATCATAAGGGAATTAGTTTGATTAGAAAGTCGCTATGCAGGAAGAAAATCTTTCTTGTTCTTGATGATGTGGATCTATTAGAACAATTAGAAAGGTTGGTTGGAAGGAAAGATTGGTTTGGTTCTGGAAGCAGAATCATCATTACAACCAGAGATGAACATGTGCTAACAAGCCATGGAATCAATAATATATATAAGGTCAAAGGATTAGATTATGATGAAGCTCATAGACTCTTTTGTTTGAAAGCCTTCAAATGCATAGGACCAACAAATGATCATGTTGAGCTCTCAAAGCATGTTGTACATTATGCAAATGGACTTCCATTAGCTCTTGAAGTTTTTGGATCATTTTTGTGCGGTAGAAATGTCAATGAATGGAAAAGTGCATTGGAAAGACTAGAAGCAGTTCCTAATCCAAAGATTATGAAAATACTTCGAATTAGCTATGACGGATTAGAAAGAATGGAAAAGAAAATATTCTTAGATATTGCATGTTTCTTCAAAGGAAATGATATAGATCGAATAATGACAATATTGGATAGTTGTAATTTTCACCCAGTTATTGGAATAAGAGTTCTTATAGAAAGATCTTTGATAACTATTGAAGATAACAAATTGCAAATGCATGATTTGGTACAAAGAATGGGCTGGGAAGTTGTTCGTGAACAACACCCTGATGAGCCTGGCAAATGGAGTAGATTATGGCTATGTCAAGATGTCCATCACGTGTTGACTAGAAATATGGTAAGACATTTTTCAAAGAATATAGCTAATTATATATTAATATTTCACAGAAAATCCGAATATCATAATTTAAGTAATTACTTTCTAGTTTCAAAAAAAATAAAAATAAAAATAATTTTTTTCTATTAATTATGCACATTGTTTATTCTTCTTATCAGGGAACTTCAATTATTGAAGCTATGATAAGTGTCGAATATAATGAGGATATTACCCACGCAAATAGTAAATGTTTCTCAACCATGAGTAATTTAAGACTCCTTAATATTAGTAACATTCACATTTTTGGAGACCTTGAGTACCTATCGAATGAGTTACGGTTTCTCAAGTGGCGGGGATACCCTTTGAAGACTTTACCTTCGAGTTTCCATCCACAGAAACTTTTTCAACTCAGCTTGTGTCATAGTCGCATTGAGTATTTATGGAATGGCATTAAGGTACACTAGTAACACTTCTATAATTGTTTTCAAAAACATTATAAAGCTCATGAAAGCTAGTTTTTGATTAACTTGATATTTGTTTCTATAGCCTTTCAGAGAGCTAAAAACTATAAAGCTCAATTACTCCCAAAACCTTGTCAAAACTCCAGACTTTACAATGATTCCAAACCTTATGAAGATGGATCTTCAATACTGTACAAGATTACTTGAGCTTCACCAATCCGTTGGATCTCTCAAAAGGCTTGTTGTATTGAATTTGAATAACTGTGAAAATCTTGTACAATTTCCAAGCGACGTCTGTGGCTTGAAATCTCTTCAGATTCTTAATCTTCATGGCTGCTCAAAACTAGACAAACTGCCTTTCAATTTGGAAGAAATGGAGGATTTGGAGGAGCTAGATGTCGCTGGGACTGCTGTAAGACAAGTACCATCATCCATTGTACAATTGACGAACCTTAGAACATTGTCATTCCATGGATGTGGAGGAAGATCGAAAACATGGAGTTCTTTTTTGTTTTCACTGTTGTTGCCAAGTAGAAAGCCTTACTGCATGGGTTTGTTGTTGCCTCCTCTTGCAGGTTTGTCCTCTTTGCAAATATTAGATCTCAGTGACTGCAATCTTTTGGAAGGAGAAATCCCGAGAGATTTTGGCTCCTTACACTCCTTAAGAGAGTTAAATATCGGTGGGAACAACTTTGTTAGCCTGCCAGATACCATCAGTCAATTGTCTAAGCTTGAAATTCTTCGCTTGGAGAGATGCCATAGGCTTCAGTCATTGCCAAAGCTTCCACCTAGATTAATATTTGTAGGGGCAGAAGATTGTACTTCCTTGGAAACAACATCAAGTGAAGTAGAACTCAGATCTCCAGAGATTGCACTACATTTTTTCAACTATCAAGTCCAAGTCCAATCACCTTTGGTTGGGCTATTTATCGTGCGGACGAGTTTATCATTCTGCTCCATTTGAAGGCATTATTGTTAGCTTTATCATCTCTGGTTGAAAGGAGTGGCATTCGTCCACTTTACAAGCAAGATGTAGAGTATATTGGAATTTCTGTGGTCCAAGATCTTTGTATGTGGTATCACCTTAAGTTGAAATTTATGACTTAAATAGTTATCAAATAATACAAATAACTAGATTCATCCATCATAAATTTCAGGTGCATGTACACCAAAATACTAGTCTAGATTAATTTGCTAATAGTATCAACCGACCAAAGCTATGACCATGATAGTGAGAACAGTTTAGCGGAAGAAGCGAAGATTCTGACACCAATTCAAGAGGGATAGCAGCATGGACGTATTCAGCAGCTAATTAAAGCCATGATGATTGAGGAAACAGTTATGGAGATGATGATCATGGGCAGCCCAAAACATTTCACTAGTAATAGCAGTTGAGGTGAGAGTGAATTTAGAATTCATATGCCTCGTAATCTTATAGGCATGGATTTTGTGAAACAGAAAATTGTTCTTTAATTAAGGTCTAGTTTATATAATTTATTACTAAAAAGCAGAATACAATGCATTATGGTTACCATTTAGTATAAAGTTTGTTAATCTAAAAAGAAACTTTTCTATCCAATCAAAGTCGATAAAGGATGATAACATTATGATTTATGGGATGCTACATATTTCGCCCTCCGGCAAATTGTCATTCTTCAACCAAAAAACAAAAAAAAGTTCCAGTCACCTATGATTGACAACTGTTTTCTTTAGCTTTAAAAATAAAAAAAAAAAAAAAAAAAAAACTACTGTTTTCATAGGAAGGATTGCGAACAGTTTATTTTGAAAATTGTTTACTTAATTTATTTAATTAAAAATTTATCATAATTTATTTCGATTTTAAGTTTATATAGAACACATTGTGAGGACTTTGTGGATTTAACATTCGTGGAGGCTTCTATTGCTCTTTGGTTGTTGATTGGGAGTTCGATATTGTAATAATTTCTTGTAAACTACATTTCAAAAAAAAAAAAAAAAAAAAAAATTCTTGTAAACTGAATTTGTTCATGGATGTGTATTTGAATATTAGTGTTCAACTATTATCTGCATCTCTATTATTACTATTATTTATCATATACGTGGATTGAATTGAAAATTTATTTTATTTTACATTTCACTGGTTGTCCTAGTGAATCTGGGACATCTAGCATATCAATTTGCTTTTACTATTCATAAGAATTAATAGATCAAATTAGCTTGTCTCAGTCTTCCATCAATTTTCATATATTTTCAATAGTTACGTGATTCAAAATTTTGACATATTTCTTTTAAGGCCGTGATTGAAATTTTGAAACTGAACAAAAATGATTATATAGATTTTCCAAAGGTTTTTATTTAGGAGTTGCATTGCTCTGTTTCATACAAAGCTGCAGCTTTGTAATTCCAGAATTTTTTTCAGGATCTCTTTAGCTTGCTGGCTTAATTTAAACTTCTAAATTTCCCAAAAAAAAAAAATATTGCAGATTATTTTAAAAGTGTTACGCGGCCAAAACACAAGGATTATATGAAAGCGTTACATCCTCTGGTTTGACTACAAGACACATATATACGATGTCAAGAATGATTAAAAATTACGTGCAATTTTAATAATAAATTGCATGTTTAAAAGTGTTTCAATTTCTTTCAAAAAAAAAAAAAGTGTTTCAATTGATATCTTGTTTGCTCCACTAAGATCTTTCAATTGATGTAGGTTCATGTTTTTAACAGTCTTTTGACATCTTAACGGATAATAATAAATGAATTTTTTGTTTGTTGTTTTTTTCAACAATTAATCATTACTCGCGCAGATAATCTGAGTTTCAGTTGCAGTAGTTTACTATTTGGTGTTCAAGTAAAATTAAAATTTCTTACTTTCGAGAAGCATAGATTAATGTTAAACTTCTACTGTTGATATATATATAATTATCTCACTCTTTTTATGTTTTCAATAAAAGATTCATCCCATTTTCATTTCTTCATATGTGAGACTCTCTAACATTTCTTCTCACAGCTGAGCCCAAGTGAAAATATGAAAAATAGGTTAGCTTTAAACTTTGCTATCCATTTTCCATCTTTGTCGAGTTGTCACAGTTTTTTTTTTTTTTTTTTTAATTTAAAAAAAAAAAAGCTCTGATATCATTTTAAACTTTTACAATGGTTAATTTTTATGTATTTTTAAGAAGAGATGCATATATTGTTAATTGTTGGATAACCATTCAACCCAAAGGATTAATTAATGGGGTTGGGGCCTCCCTTTATGGATAACAAAGGACAATGGTAGCTTATCTACTCCTTATTACTACTAAAACAAAGGATAGTTGTTACACTTGTGGTACCCAAACTTCAATAAATAATTTATATTTATTTTTTAAATATATTAAAATAAAACTTTAAATTTTGTATTTGAAAAAATAAATATGATCTATTTTATTATTTTTTAAATCTTTAAACTTTTCATAATACAAAATATTATTTTAATCATATATGTACACTTAATATAATAAACTTATTTGGTAGAGTAATATTAGTTAAAGCAAACTTAATAATGCATGACAATATTCTTTATTAATTAAAATAGTTAGGACTTTTTAATACCACAAATATAAATAAAAAAATTATTGAAAAAAGAAGTGACTTTTCACTTCATTCTAAATTACTACATTCGAGTAAGGAGGTTAAATGGGCTTTGCAGCCACAATTTTTCGGTTTTTGGGTAAAATTACCAATTCGACCTTAAATTTTTTGTAAGATCCAGTAAACCCAATCCAAACTCCAAAGTGGGTTTTGGAGGGCTACTAGAATTTAACATATTTAATCTTTAAGATTAGTAGAAATATGTGTTTAAAGCTTACTAGCATTAACAATTAAGCTCCATTCATCAAACCATAAGACTTGAATGCAAGTCGAGCCTCGAATTTGTGGGTTATGGTGGGGTTGCCTATCCCATTTTGACACATTTGTTCGTACAAAGGTATATAGAGATAACAGAGATGAATCAAAGATGACAATGCAAACTCATTAACCATATTTAGGATTTATAATTCTCCCCTACATTAGCTATTCTAGAATCATCCATAGGAAGAAATTACCTAAATACCCTCTTTTTTCCTAATATATTTAATATAATGATTATACCTACAATACCCTTTGACTATTATCCTTTTATGTGGTTTGACAACTAGGTACAAAGGGCTTTGATTGTATAATAATAAACAAATGAAATCTAAGTGTAATTAGGCTATTAGTGAGAAATGTCAAATAATTTTATTTTTCCCAAAAAATAAATATTATAAATAGGAACATAGAAAACATTTGTCTACTAATGTATTTCAAAACAAGCTCTTGTTTGTATTTACCTATAATACCCTTTGACTATTATCCTTTTATGCCAATGCCACAGAGCAGCATCAGGACAAATTCAGTAGCTTATCAAAGCCATGATGATTGAGGAAATACTTATGGCAATGATGATGGGCAGCCCATTTAAATGTATCTTCCAACCCAAAACATTTTATTAGTAATAACAGCTGAGGTGAAAGTGAATTAAGAAGTGATATGCCTCATAATCTTATAGGCATGGATTTTGTGAAACAGAAAATTGTTCCTTAATTAAGGTCTAGTTATATGACTACTTAATTGAAAATCTATAGTAAATAAACTAATCATGAACAGTTTTTTAATTAAAAAAATTAATAATAACATAAAAAAAAAAAAAATCAAAACTTTCCAAGCGGATATAAGAAATTTAAAAAAGCTAATGATTTTAGCTATTCTAATATCAGTCAAACTCCACTAAGACTTTGAAGCAACCCCAAAAAAAAAAAAAAATCTCTTATATTACTCTCTATACTCTTGGATAAATAATATATCTTCTATATTCAATCAAACTCTCTCAGTTTTTTTTATGCTTTTTTATCACAATAATACTTATCGATTACGTTCTAGAATCTATTAATCTAAATTTTATTATTTTAACTTTTTTTTTATATTTTTAGTTTTAAATTTTTTTAACCTATTATTTGTTAGTGTTTATATATATATATATATATATCTATATATATATACTTTTTTTTTTTAATGACTATTAGTTTATATATATATATATATATATATGAGATAATAAACATGTCTAGTATAACATTTTTTTTTCACCTTAAACATGGAAGGCTTTGTTTTAAAATTTCACCTGAAAGCTTAGATACCTTGAGCAAGCCCCATATATAACGTGACACCAGGAGTATGATAATAACCTCTATAAAATATTAACATAGAAATTGAAAGAAACATGATTCTTTCGTTTGAGTACAATGTTTGATATAAATTTCATTTATTGTGAATACTTTATGATTGTAGAATTTGTTTTTATAGTAGAAAATGGGCATGTTTATACCTCCATGACATTACTTGGCAAAAAACGTTTTCTAATTTCAACTTGATTGGTTTACCGGTTTGAAAATCGGATAAAACAAATATCTTAAAATCATAATAAAGTAACAAGAAGATGAAATCATTCATTAGTCACATGAATTGTACATAAAGGCCTTATTTGGCACGTAGAATTGGATTGGACTTTTTCAAGGGAGTGGATTTGATTGGATACGATAAGATTGGATTGAATAAATTAAAGTTGTAATGTGTTTGGCATAGTATGGGATTAGATGAATTAGTGATGTGATACGTTTGATGTAATATGGGATTGGATAAAATCAATTCTAATAATTAAATTATTTTTAAAAATAAACAAATATATTTTTTGTTCAAATCAAAGTCAAAGCAAGCCCGATCATCATTCTCTCCCACTTGGCCAAATTAACATCGCCGATGTCGTGACTCCATCCAAGCTTTGTCATGCCCATTCTGATCTCTCACATCGTTGCAATCATCGTCTCATTGTGCCCAACCAAATCTCTCTCTCCCTTGAATCCCGATCATCTCTCTCCCTCAAGTATAATCATCTCTCTTTCTCCTTTGGTAGCTCACTTGATCCTCCTCTACATTTTTCACCAACACCACCTCCACCTTGTCCAAACTTGGCTATGCCGTCGATTGACTCTACACACATAATGCCTCCACCTTGCCTCCTTTACACATATAACGCTGCCTCTATTTCCTTCACTGCCCATTGGTAACTCCTCCATTCCTTCTCCTCTCTCTACTCTTGATTCTTCTTCTTTTGATTTTCGAAAGATCCAAAAAAATAAAATAAAATAAAACCCTGGATAATTTTATTCCGCCTGTCTAGTGGGTTTCATTTAACCCACCAGAGTGGGATAAAAAAGGGGTAATGGGGTTGGTTTTCCAATCCCCTACTCTTATCAAACATGGGTTTGGACTGGATTTTATCCAAACCCAATTTAAACCCATGCAATAAACATGACCTTAATTGTTGCTTGCTCAATCATGGAATCCCTTATAATAAGATATAATTTGCTAAAGCCTAAAGGTTTATAGTTAAACAAATGGATGAGATTCTAATTTAAATAGTTAAGAAAAATAAACAACATTAATATCTTGGTACTGTCCTGTCTTATATTAATTATTTGTTTTTCTTCTTTTTTTAGTTGCAAGGCATGATTGATGAAATGACCTATTTACTATGCAATATCAAATTTTTGTCAAAGGTATAATTTTTAAGCCAATGTTATAACTATTAACTCTGTGTTATAACAAGCTTAACATGTTATAACATAAAAACTAAATGCTGTAACACTTAAATATAAAAACAATAAAGCAAAAAGAAACAAGCACGTTTTTAATATGGTTCGGTGTTACCCTACATTCATGAGGCTTTGTTTAGAGATATCAACTTATTGATAAACAGTAAATGTTAGAACCTATGCTTGACTTATTTCATAACGCTAAAATAGACCGTTATTTTGTAATCATTCACCTAACATTTGTGATAAATATTTTGTAAATCATGTTAGTTAGTTAATGTTTTTATATTATTTTGTTTAGGTGAATTGTGAAGGTTATGAGAAGTAATTTGAAGTGTTTCAAAGCAAAGTCAAGATAAAAGAGCTAAGAGTCTCATGAGTTAAAGTTTTAAGATAGTTGGAGCTAAAATTTCAGAGTTTTGGGGCCAAAAGATAGGTTGATTTGTTTAACATCGTACGATGTGTATAGTTGGAGCTATGTGCATCATAACTTACAAATTAAAGCCTCAGATTTCTAGTTTCCATAGCCACAAACGGTTTGTCAATCGAAGTTTTCTAGAGAAAGTTATGGTCAATTTAGTGATCGAAGGTCAGTGCAGTCGTAGGTTTGGGTTGTAGGATCACAAGCTGTGACCACACGTTGGATGTTGTCGCAGGATCACAAGCTATGACAACTAGCTGTGACTAATTTTAGCAAATTTCCAATTCTATCATACAGTAAATTCCGATTTGAAAAATTTTTTCTTCGTGCAAGCCTTTTAACTGACCATTCACACCTATAAATAGATATGCTTTCCACACCATTCCACACACAATTCAATGGAGAGAGAGCAGTAGAGAGGAGAAGAGAGAGAGTTGCGCTAGGGTGAGGACTTTGCCCTCAATCACGATTTTTCAATAGCAGTCTTTGATGTTTTCGAATCATCATCAACAATTGGAGACACGAGGGTCGCAACATATTCAAAGCCAAGTTGGACGGAGGAATCTAACCTTGGAAATGAGGGGATTGTGCCTATTGAATGAGATTTTCTTTGCGCTTTATTTTTAATTATTTAAATATGTTGTTGGTCTTAATGATTTTAATGATGATGAACTAAATTCTCATGTCTAGGCTACAATATAACTTGATCATGGTTTTAATTTATTTGATGATTCAGTGATATTTTATAATTGATTTTTATTCTTGTATTCTATTTTAATGGAGTTTAATGCTAGTTAATTAATTTAAACCCTTTAATTGTTTAGCTCTTAGAAATCTGATACTATTGAGAGAAGTGTTATAAGATTGAAACCTAATAAAATAGTATAATTTATATGGAATAAAGATATACTCATATAATTGTGTAATCATGTGAGGATAATCTGGACTTGATGAACTCAAGTTAATTAATCTACATAGCGATATAGTCACACTAATTAATTTGGACAAGTGCTTGACTATCGAGAGAGGCTAGTTACTACTTTAAGATTATCCAATTAGATACAAGATAAAAACTATCTTTAGAAGAAAAGAATGAATCAAATGATTGGTTAAATAAAATTGTATGCCTAAATATTTTCTAACTGTTGATTTTTCTTTAGTTTAATTGTTAGTTCAATTTCTTAGTTTTCATTTTCTTAAATCAAATCAATTGTTTTGATAGTTTAGATAGGGTGTGGTCTTGATAGGGTTAGTATTTAACTAGATTTAGACAATTCTCATAGGAATGATATTCTATTTATTATTATATTACTTGTGAACCGTGTATACTTGCACGGGGTTCTAGTGTGAATATTTGGTGTTGTGTTTTAATTAGAAAAATCTTATCATTGAAATTAATTTATAAAACACACTAAAAATTTGCTATCATTATTTAATCTAAGACTCCCTCCTAGATTTGACATAGAATTGTGTTCACCAATGATGCTACAATAAGCTTCCCTTGCTTTTAATGGTTAATAGTTACTTGGATTGATTTTTCACTTCATTGTGGTGTTATTTTGTGCTTTGAGTGACGGTTTAAGTAGCTAGTTGAGTTTGAGTAAACAAATTAATGGGTTAAACGAATTAATGAATTGACGGGTTAATAAGTTAATAAATTTGAATCTTTTATGATCCAAGTAATAAATGAATTAGTCGTATCATGTCATGTCATATTACATGTTTATAAACAAATTCATGTCAAATCTAAAAATGTTAACTCGTTTATTCAACAAATTTGTATCGTGTTAGTCAAATTTATAAACGAATTGAATTAAATCATGTTCAACCTGACATGAGAAACCTTTTTGCCACCCCTACATGTGGGTATGCATTGTGATGTAGGACAACTTAGAAAAATTGTTGTTTACTAAGATTTGTAAATTAGGAAAATTGCTCTTTTATATCTTTACTAGGATTTAACGTATTTTTATTTTATAGGATGTGTTTCCTATTTAATTATCCGGAATTGTTTAGATAGTTTTCATATTTAATTAGAGTTGGTATAATTTTTTATATTTTAGGAAAAGATGTTAGTAGAATTAGGATTAGATTGATATAAATAGGCTTATCATTTTAGTTTTTGTAAATATTTATGATTAATACTGATAAAATCATTCTTTGGCAAATTTTATTATGGATTTGATTGTTAATCACTTTCACTTTGTCTAGCTAGACTTGAAGTCTTCATCTCTTTCATCCAAATATTCTAAGTCTTGACGAAGCCAAAACTATAAGTAGTTGAACCCACCATAAAATTTGCCCAAAATAAACTATTTTATTAATAATATTCAAAACTATATTCATAAAATAAAATTATAAATCTATTTATAATAATGTAATCTAACACTACGAAAATACTTTCCTAAAAACCAAAATAAGCTAAACAATTCTAATAATTGAATACACCCCGAAATAAATAAGAAAACAAAAACAATTCCAAATAAATAAGAAACAAATCCCATGAAATGAAAATGCATTAAATCATAATAAAATTGCAATTCCCTAAGTATAAAATCCCAGTAAAGTAGCAATTTTTCCAAGTTGTCACACATTGACACCCTCCCTTAAAAAATAAAAAATCATTCTCGAGTTTGACATGATAGTATTTGACGGATAAAATTGGAGATAAATAGTATGTCACGTATGATAGAATAGCTTTGATTTGTTTATAATCATGTAATATCTTCAAAATCCAAATAAACAAAAATTAATCTTACCAATCCCTTCACAAAACACACGTGGATCTTCAAATCTCTTTGAAATTGTTCAAAATCAATTGTTTTTTCTTCCACTTCTAAACCACTCGTTTCATCCGTATTGAAGTTACAAACTAATTCATCTTTGGGCATATCTAAACCACTCGTTTGATCCATTTCCTCAACATTGTTTTTTTCCCCTTTCAACAGTTTACATCTCATCATTTTGTTAATTAGTGGAAATTCTGATCTTAGCTTGATTTAATTGAAGTGTTTCGGATATATATGTGTATTCCAAAAATATTTCATTATTTTTTTTTTAAGAAGAATAATTCATTATTAATTTATATAATTAAGGATAGTTTTATCATGAGTAATTAACCGGTTTTATATACTTATATATATATATATATATATATGTGCATACTAGTCATTGCGTCGTACAACTGTTTATCACTGGCTATATAATAAATTTTGTTAATTCAATTGTCCAATAGAACTCTTGTCAAAAAAAAAAAAAAAAAAAATCCAATAGAACTACAAATTTTAAAAGTGAGAGAATTATAAAAAGCCTTTGAAGAAATACATTATTACAAAGGGAAATCACTTTTGCTTTTTGTAACAACCTCCTCCGTTGGACTAAGATATGACCATGTAAGATAACTAGAGGCTAACAAAAAAGAACAAAAAAATGATATTACCCTTGACTAACTAATATTTGCTGAAATGGCATATTTACCTCTACTTTTGGAGGAAAAAAAAAAAAAACTTAAAAAATCTAAACCTTCATCTCGAAAATGAATGGTTGAGATCTATTTAATTTTAAATATAAAAAAAAAGTTTATTTTCAAATTGATCTAAATCATCCATCTAGAAGATGGATGGTCATGATCAATTTGAAAAGAAAAATTAAATTAATTTTTAAAATTTAAAATAATTAAAATTTAATTATAAAAAATAATTTTAAATATAAAAAATAAATTTTTCCAAATGAATCTAAATCATCCATCGTCAAAATCCATTTGAAAAAATTAGAAAAAAAATACAAAAATTTGAACAATTGAAAAAAATTTTAAAAAAAATAAAAAATAGAGATCCAATCCAGATTGGATTGCACACCGTTCATCAATCTTGATGAGCAGTGGAGATCCAATCTGGATTGGAACTCACCTTAATTCATCCTCCTTAGGCCATCCATCATCATCAAGATGACGCCTTTAACGATCGATCACCCTTCTTCATCAACCTTACCCTGGGCTCAAATACACAATTGAAGATCAAACTCACCTTGCGTTTAAAAAATAATAAATAAATAAACTATTGAAAAAAAAAAACTAAAAACCAAGGTTGAAGATGAAGTTGAAGATCTGATTCAAAACCTAGATTTCCAATCTTCAAAAAATGGGAAAAAAAAAAAAATTCAATCTCATCCTTCTTCATCAACCTTACCCAATCCATCATCTTCTTCATCAACCTTACCCTTCTTCTTCACCAATCAACCTTACCCAAACTATCACAAATCCATCACAATATCACAAAAAAAAAATCCATCAAGAATTAAAAAATCTATCCAAAAAATAAATAAATAAACTATTGGGTCTCCTAGTTAGGTCTCCACCTAACCGTGATGGGGATTGAATTGGCTCTCATGGAGACCCAGGTGATCTCCTTATGGTGGAAACCAATTCTAGTCTCCATAATGGAAACTCTCCAATTTGATTTGAATGGTCTCCAATAGAGACCAATATTCATTTTCAGATGAAGAAGAACAAGAGCTACCATGGCCGTTTTCAGATGAAGACGAACAAGAGCTGCCATGGCCATTTTTAGACGAAGAAGAACAAGACCAATAGAGGCCTACAACCATAGCTGTTTTTAGATGAAGAAGAATAACCAATAGCCACCAAGACGAAGTACAATAAGAAGAAGAACAAGGATAAGAACTTTTGTGATGTTTGGGATTTTGGTTTCTGATTTTTGTGATGAAAGGACCCTTTTTTTCTTTTCCTTTCTTTTTTTAATTCTTAGAAATGGACAATAGAGTTCCATTATTTTTATTTTTAAGAAAGTATTGAAAAATATTTTTTATATTTAAAATTATGTTTTTATTTTTAAATAAATCATTTAATTTTTAATTTATTTTATAATTTTTAAATTTTAAATTATTTTAAATGGATCTCCACCATCTAGATGGACGGTGAAGATCCAAATAATCTATTAATTTATATAATTTAAAAAATAATAAAAATAAGAGAAAATGACCGTTTTATCCTTTTTTCAATTATCTTAAATGGTCAATCATAATCAAATCTTTAGTACAAAGGAGGATATTGTTATACAGCAAAAATAGTTTTCGTTTGTAATAAGACATATTTTCAGAGACTTTTTTGTAATTCTTTCTTTTAAAAATATATATTACTGCTGTGCAGTTCTATACGTTAGAAGAAATATTCATCTTTAAAAAGATTGCTAGGGTCTTTGTAATTTTTTTTATTAATTATAAAATTATTGTTTCAACACTATCATTGGCACCACTAAGGTGTTTCCAAGGGCCAGTTTTTCTGAAAGGCTATCAAGTCAAAAAGTTGCTTTACCATTGGGTTTGGTTAAGGACTTAAGGTTACCTTATTTATTTATTTATTGTTTGGTTAGGTTTCAAGCTAGTATTGACCCAAACTTATAAAAGACTAAAAAATTATAAAAAGGAAATTTTTGAAAAATAAGTACAACCAGAAATAAAATATATATCTTTCCTACATTAATAAGGACAGTTATTATATTATATTTCAAAGACCATTAATTATCATTATTTATCTTCGGTAGATTCCCATATAATGGTAGAGCTCATTTTCAATGAGATGCCAGAATTAGTGGTCTTAAAATTTTATTATTTGACAGTTCTTATTAAACAATTATATTACTAAAATGACAGGTTAGGTAGGACGTCACGTTTTACCTTATGAAAGTTCTAATGTGTGTTGTTGAAATTTAAAATCAATTTGACATCACAGGTGCGAATCAAATTATATGACTTAGATTACTAATTTCATTTAAAAATTATTATAATTAAAATTATTAAAAATAATTTTATATATTAAATTTGGCATTAATCTAATCCCATTTAATGATACACCAATCAAAGCATTACATAAATCCAATCCAATTCAATTTGGTATTACCCAAGGTTTAAAAAATCTTTACTCGCTAATCGACCGATGGCCTAGCGAGTAATAAGTAATCGATTACTTAGCGA
Source organism: Litchi chinensis (assembly GCA_019925255.1). NCBI lineage: Eukaryota > Viridiplantae > Streptophyta > Magnoliopsida > Sapindales > Sapindaceae > Litchi > Litchi chinensis. The sequence continues at coordinate 13,515,318 of CM034466.1, forward strand.
GTAATCGACCAATACTTTTTAGGGGAAAATTATTATTTTTGAAATCTAAGGGCATAAAATGATATTTCTTTAAACGTCAATGCTAATTGGTTTGATACTTTTGGCTATTGACCATTAGAATTTAACAAAAACTCCTTAAAAGCAAAGAGTATTTTTGTTGAGTTTTCGGACTCTCTATGGAGGTTCTTGTCATTATAACCAAAACTTAAATATTGGTGTAATTTTATTAAATCTAAGAAAAATTTGTGTAATTTACCATTATATATATATAGACACACACACACACACACACACACACACACTTACTCACTTACACACATAAACCCATATCAGATCGGTCTCCTTTCTCTCAACTCGCATGCTGCCTCTTTCCCCTTCATTAGATTTCCAATTTCTCAGCCTTCTCTCTTACCCTCCTACACAAATCATCATCATTGCCCTAAAAAACCCGATCTCATCCATTTATGCCTCTTGTCATCTCTTTTTCTTTTCTAGTAGTATTTGACCCAATAACAAGTTGCCAAAAATGGTGGCAGTGTTATGTTGATTAGTGCTCATTTGCTCTCGTCTCTCTCTCTCTTAAATTTTTCTCTTTTCTCTCCTCCCTCTCTCTTCTTTGGTTTTTCTTTTTTTGCTTTTTTGTTTGGTTAGTTGGGCATTTTTTATTTGGGTGCAGTGGTTAAAGTGATTTGAGGAGTGGTTGGAGTTCAATTGCAATGATTTGAGTGGTTTTCATTTGGCCAGATTCTAGGTGGGGTGCTTTGAATTATGTGTGGTTGGTTCAGGTGATGCAGAGGTTAAGGGTAGCTGTCATCGATTTGGGAGGGAACAAAATCAGACTAGAGAAGTTTGGCTAGGTTGGTTAAGTTGGCCCAAGTATGTGCCAACTTGGCCGAGTATTCACTTGGTTCGAGTAGGAATCCTAATTTGGGGCTAATCGGATTGGTACGGTATCGATCACTGATTATTTAGCAAAAAGTTAATTGATTTTTGGAATAATAGTATTATCAAACAAAGTATAAGTGACCCCATGCAAAGAATTTCTCCAACAACTGCCAATAAGGAGATAATACCAAACAAACACTAAGTGGCCCAATGCAAAAAAAAAAGGGTCCCCAAAACTGCTAATAAAGAGAATCAAACATTACCAAACAAATAATAAGTGGCCCAATAAGAAAAAAATTTCTCCAAAACTACCAATAAAGAGAATCAAACATAGGGACTTTAAAATAAAGTCATCAACTCTATAAACAAAACAAAAACGGTGGGTGCATGTTGTTTTCCTCCTCCTACATAAAGCTATCACTCACCACAACTTATTTGTTCTCTCTCACACAGGCTCTCCTCTCTTGAAGTTTCTTGAAAATTTCAGAGAATTCCGGTCAGTCTTCTGCTCTCGGACTTCAAACCTTAATCTTCTTTTTTAATTGCTTTGTTTGCTCTGCTTCTTTGGTTTTTCTTTTACGATGGGGGTTTTGTTTTTGTATGATCGTAACATTTTTCTTCTAGGTTTTGTTTAGAGTGGTTTCAGATGATTACACATTTTAATCTGAGATGTCATTTTCATGTCTCAGATCGAGTTGACCACGAACTCGGCGGGTACTCACTGAAGGCTAATAGAACCCCTGATTTGGGATTTAAGGATCAACGGAACCCACCGACCGAATACTCAATGAGTAGTCACACCAACTCACTAAGTTTTACAACGCCAAGTAGGACACATCTATATTTTTTTTTCTGCAATCTTACTGATTGTTGATAGATCCAAACCCAAATCTAATTAGTGTTCAATTTTATCTGTCATCCATTTATTATTAAGTGTGAAAAGGAAATAAAAAAGACAAAAAAACGGTTATATCCATTTTTCAAATTCAAAAAAGTTGATCAAAAGAAGGGGAAAAAAAAAGCTAAGCTAATTAGATTATGGTAGACTCTTAATGCAAGATCATCACAAAAACCAGAACAACAAACCATCTAGATTCATTGAAAGAAAAATGATTGACCGTATATTGCATTTTTTTGTGGGCTCCAGACGCTAATTTATTTTTTTTCCTTCTACCTTCATCAGGTTCCAAGAAATGTCTGTCAGTACTCTCTCATGATAAATACTGACCTGTTACTCTATAAGATTAATCTGAGGAGATATTCTGTGAAATTTTAATTTCTCTATAAGACATTTAACAATAATAATAATAAAAAACTTGGTAGTGGACTGGTGGTGGGGAGGGGCAGAGCATATTATTTTTAACTTTTGAAAGCAACTGGTATAATATTCAAAATGATTTTTTATGCTTTATTAGATTATCATAATACTGTAGGAGGAACAGTAAAAATATTTTGGCTTTCTTATAAAATAAAGAGCCATAGCTTTGTGAAGACGAAAGAAATTTTTTTTTTAAGTTTATAGCTTTATAAGACTAATTAAATTGTAAATATTTTTTTTTATCATGACTTTATACAACTGCAAGAGAATAACCAAAAAAATAAAAATAAAAATCTTCAACATTTTACATGTAGAAACTTTAATTGATTACTCATAATTTTGTTATTTAATATTCTAGTATGATATTTCGATAGAAATCAAATTTAAAGATAAAATTAATTAATTAAAAAAATCAAAAGTCAATCCAATTTAATCCTATTCAAATAAAACTATCTAATCATAATTACTTAAAAAAAAAAAAAAAAAAATCTTATCAACAATATAGCCATCAAGTTGAATGATTCAGTAACCACCAACTATTGATTGGCTATTTTTTTTTTTTTTATACACATTATTTATTTCCTGGACGGTGCAGCCTCCGAAAAGTTGTTGGAAAATTTGAGGTTGTTTCTCGCTGTTATGCTTTTAAAATCTTAGAAGGACAGTGTTTGCTACTGTAAGGCTTGCATTTCCAAGTCCTCTGTTTCTGAAAACAAAGAAGCTATCAACCCTTCAATGGCAGCTTCCAACGCTGAGAAAAAACGAGCCACAGAAGATGATCCTTCATTATCGGCTTCTAAGAGACAGAAATCCTCTCCAGCTTCTTCTTCTGGTGGCAATAGTCAGTGGACATACGAGGTGTTCTTGAGTTTTAGAGGTGAAGATACACGCAACAACTTCACTGATCATCTGTATGCTGCTTTGGATCATAAAGGAATTTACACGTTTAGAGATGATGAAAGACTTGAGAGAGGAAAAGAGATTTCGTCTGAGCTTTTGGAAGCAATTGAAAGATCAAAGGTTTCAATCATTATCTTATCCAAAAACTATACTTCTTCTACATGGTGTTTGGATGAACTTGTAAACATTGTTGAGTGCATGAAGGCAAAGAATCAGATTGTTTTGCCAGTTTTTTACAAGGTACGCCCATCAGATGTGAGAGAACAGAAAGGAGCTAGCATTCGAGAAAGCCTTTGAGAAACATGAAAAAGATTTCAGGGATAACTTGGAGCAGGTGAAGAGGTGGAGATCAGCTCTCACACAGGTTGCCAATCTCTCTGGATGGCATTTAAATGACAGGTAACTTTGTATCTTTAAACTTTAAAGCGTCGAAATTCTATGAGTTTTGTTGCGTCTGACTTTGGTTAGGCTACACAGAAAAATTTCACTAGTGCTTCTTTTTGACATAATTTTAATACCCTTACAAGCTTTTCCAAGTAGGGTGGCTTGAACAGATCATGCTCCCAAAATATAATGCAAAACATATATTATTATTATTATTATTAGTGTTTAACTAGTTAGCATTCTTCACTGCAGGTCTGAACCTAAGTTAATCACTTATATTGTCAACGATATTTGGAAAAGATTGAATCAAATTCAATATTTTTCGAGTGTTGATGAAAGACTCATTGGAATAGATTCTCGTGTGGAGGAGATTTATAAGCTTTTAAGACCTGATATTTTCGATGAAATTCGCTTTGTTGGCATTTGTGGGATGGGAGGAATAGGTAAAACGACACTTGCTAGAGTTGTATATGAAAGGCTTTCATACAAGTATGAAGGTAGTTGCTTTCTTGCCAATGTTAGAGAAGTCTCTAAAAAAAAGGGTCTTGAAAGTTTACAAGAAATGCTTCTTTGTGATGTCTTAAAGGAAAAAGATTTGAATATATTTAATTATCATAAAGGGATTGGTTTGATTAGAGAGCGGCTATGTAGGAAGAAGATTTTTCTTGTTCTTGATGATGTGGATCAATTAGAACAATTAGAAAGGTTGGTTGGAACAAAAGACTGGTTTGGTTCTGGAAGTAGAATCATCATTACAACCAAAGACAAACATGTGCTGGCAAGCCATGGAATTAATAATATTTATAGGGTTAAAGCATTAGATAATGATGAAGCTCATGGACTCTTTTGTTCAAAAGCCTTCAAACACATAAGTCCAACAAACGATCATGTTAAGCTCTTTGAGCGTGTTGTATGTTATGCAAATGGACTTCCATTAGCTCTTGAAGTTTTGGGATCATTTTTGTGTGATAGAAATATCAATGAATGGAAAAGTGCAATGGAAAGACTGGAAGCATTTCCTAATAAAAAAATTGTGAAAATACTTCGAATTAGTTATGATGGATTGGAAATGAATGAAAAGGAAATATTCTTAGATATTGCATGCTTCTTTAAAGGAGAGGATATAGATCGAATCACGAAAATATTAGATGGTTGTAATCTTTACCCAGTTATTGGAATAGGAGTTCTAGTAGAAAGATCCTTGATAACTATTAAAGATAATAAGTTGCAAATGCATGATTTGTTACAAGGAATGGGTTGGGAAGTTGTTCGCGAAAAACACCCTGATGAGCCTGGCAAATGGAGCAGACTATGGCTATGTCAAGATGTCCATAGCGTGTTAGCTAGAAATATGGTAAGACATTTTCCAAAGAACACAACTAATTATGCATTAATATTTCACATAATGTCTAAATATCACATTTCAAATGACTTCTTTCTATTAATTATGCACATTGTTCATTCTTCTCATCAGGGAACTTCAGCTGTTAAAGCTATGATAATTATCAAATATAATGAGGATATTATCCATGTGAATGATAAATGCTTCTCAACCATGAGTAATCTAAGACTCCTCAATATCGGTAATGTTCACATTTCTGAAGACCTTGAGTTCCCATTGAATGAGTTACGGCTTCTCAAATGGTGGGGGTATCCTTTGAAGACTTTGCCTTCCAATTTCTATCCACAAAGACTTATTGAACTCAGCTTGTGTTATAGCCACATTGAGTATCTATGGAATGACATTAAGGTACACTACCGCAATTGTTTTTGAAAACATAATAAAGGTCATAAAAACTAGCTTTTGATTAATTTAGTCTTTGTTTCTACAACCTTTTAGAGAATTAACAACTATTGAGCTCAATTACTCCAAAAACCTTGTTAAAACCCCGGACTTTACAATGATTCCAAATCTTAAGAGGCTGGATCTTCAACACTGTACAAGATTGCATGAGGTTTACCAATCCGTTGGATTTCTTAGAAGGCTTGTTGTATTGAATTTGAATAAATGTCAAAATCTTGTAAAATTTCCAAGCGACGTTTGTGGGTTGAAATCTCTTCAGATTCTTAATCTTCATGGCTGCTCAAAACTAAACAAGCTGCCCCTCAATTTGGAAGAAATCGAGCATTTGGAGGAGCTAAATGTCGCTGGGACTACTATAAGACAAGTACCATCATCCATTGTACAATTAAAGAACCTTAGAACATTGTCATTCCGCGGATGTAAAGGAGGACCACCGGAAACTTGGAGTTCTTTTATGTTTTCACGATTGTTGCCAAGTAGAAAGCCTAACACTATGTGTTTGTTGTTGCCTCCTCTTGCAAGTTTGTCCTCTTTGCAAGCATTAGATCTCAGTGACTGCAATCTTTTGGAAGGAGCATTCCCGAGAGATTTTGGCTCCTTATACTCCTTAAGAGAGTTAAATATCAGTGGGAACAACTTTGTTAGCCTACCAGATACCATCGGTCAATTATCTAAGCTTGAAATTCTTTGCTTGGAGAGATGCCATAGGCTTCAGTCATTGCCAAAGCTTCCACCTGGATTAATAACTGTACGGACAGACAATTGTACTTCCTTGAAAACAATGTCAAGTTTATTAGAACTCACCTCTCCAGCGATTGGACTACAATTTCTCAATTGCTTTAGCCTGGTTGAGACTCAAGACAGCAACAAAGACAGTTTGGCAATTATATTGCTGAAACACTGGCTTCAGGTTTCTCTTTCCTAAAAAAAGCTTCTGATATCTTTCATTCAAATTTTCCATCATTTGTCTTCTATAGTTTCACTAATCATATCAATTTGTGAGTCCTGTTGCTAGGGCACATTTCTATTTTATTATATTGATAAATTCATATTTTTTAATGCAACATTTTCTATTGCAGAGAAGTGCTAGAAGCAATCACGATCCCTTTTCACGGGAACTCTCTTGTAGTTTTGAATTTTATATTCATCTCCCAGGAAGTGAAATTCCAAAATTTTTCAGTTGTCAGAATGAAGGAAATGTAATAAATGGAAGACTACCTGACGGCTGGTTCAGTGATGAATTTATCGGATTTGCTCTGTGTGGAGTGTTTTCACCCCGTGATCATTCAGATGGTTCAATGACAACTGACGCTGATTTTGATGCTCCTATCTCAACTCTAATGACAACTGACAGTGATTTTGATGCCCCTATCTCAACTATCTAGTCTGATCACCTTTGGTTGGCCTATATATCGACCCCTTCAGTTAGCTACGAACCATCTGGTCTACGTAAACGTCGTATTGTTCGCTTTTACATCATTGAAGAAAAAGGGCCTTTGGTGAAGAGGTGTGGCATTCGTCCACTTTACAAGCATGATGTAGAGTATCTTGAGGACTTATCAGCAACAGATGTTGGAATTTCTATGGTCCAAAAGCTTTATTTGGGTGATTGCATATCGAAACTTTGGACTTCTCAGCCTCGTGATGGTGAATTCACAGTTGTGCTTGAGTTTTATGATGTCAATTCAAGAGGAACAGTAGCAGGAACGTATTCAGAAATGTATTCAGTCCCATGCATTCCACGAGCATTTATACATACGGTGTAAAACTGAATTTAAAAGTCATATACCTTGTAATTGACAAACATAATTTATATATATTTATTACTATTAAATATAGATTTATTAGTTGAATTTTATGTTAGATTTATTTTAATTAATTGTGTTTTTAATGAAACCACAACAAGAAATTTAGTTTTTCACAACATTCAACTTGCAATATTTTATTAAAAATGCCAGAACTGATAACAATTACTAGATTTTCTATAGAAAAGGCCACAAAAAAAAAAAAAAATAGAATGATAAAAGTTTTTACAGGATTTAAAAAACGCTGGTATTCTTCATTTACAAAATGTTTAAAATATTATAATGCAAAAATGGTATAATAAAATAATTGTTTTTCTCGTTTTATTTCTTTCCCAAGCCTCGGTCCCACATCAAGTGTTGGCGGAGTTTATGGGTCTCCGCGCTCTGGGGACGCTCCTCATTCCTAGCGGTGGCCCGCGAAATGCCAACGATCTTAGATCGATTGTACGAGAAAAAGTGAAGACGTTCATTTTCCTTTTGTTTTTGTTGACATTGGATGGCAATTTTGTACTAAGAAGGCAAAGATAGAACGGAGCAGTGGGTGGAGCCATGGAGGTGATCTCTTGGGAGCCTTGTGCCTTCCCTTATCATAATTTCTTGATGAGTTTTTTTTTTTTTTAATTTAATTTTATAAATTAAAATCGAGCTTGGAAGGGGTTGTATGCTGATATGAGTCAAATTGGGACATTTTTGAGTCTGAATTATACTTATGTGTGTGTGTGTGTGCATTCTTGGCACTGTGTGAATGAGAAAGTGCATTGAATTGAAGACTGCTATTTGTGACAATAGAGGGACTGGATAATATTAGGTTGGTGAGTGTAAAAAATTTTGAAAGAGAGGGCTGCTTTATTGTGGTCCTTGCTTTTCTTTTTGTAATTTCTCTTTTGTGAGTATGCTTGAAGGTTCACTTTTTGGTGTTACAGAGTGATCAATATGATATTATGGTCTGTTTGTTTATGAACGCTGTTTTGTTGGGCCATGAAAATTCATTTTTAGATGGGGGTTAAGGTATCTTTATAATTATATATTAAGAATTGGTATATGCTTTTTTGAGAGACGGGTGTGTTGGCTGACTCCTGTAGATAAGTGTGTACTAATTTAATAGATGAATTTTGATGCATACATGTTCTTTTACTAGTTGGCTGTTTAGAAAATTAGTATTTTTAAAAGCTATGTTACAAGTGTCTATTATCAAGTGGATTAATTAATATTTCTGCAGCAGCTATGTTGCTACTGAGCTTAGCTTTTGGTTAAAATTATTGCAGAGATATGCTTAGCTTGAACTTGGGGAATGATTTGAGTAAATTCGAGTAGACCTAAATTGTTTTAAGTTCATTAGCAACTTTTCTTTAAATTATGAAGCTTTTTAGAAATCTTTCTTAGTATCTCTTCAATTTTTTCTGGAACCTCCTCCCTTGGAAATGATCTTTAATGAAAATAAAAATCAGATAGATTTGCTTGAATTTATTTAAATCTCTTTAAAATCCTCTGAAATTTAGTATTGTCAATGTTGAAGCTGTGAAAGAAGACCATGCTGTTAATGACCACCATGATCATGATCATCATCATATATTAATATTGGAATATACATCCATTGGGGTTAATACTAAACTGATATTTTGAGAAGATTAGCCCTGAAATACCATGTAATCCTGCATGTAGCAATCACTGTTTTCTGTGTCATTTCAATTCATGTTTTGGCAAACGTTTGATTCATCAACCAGGGCATATTTAGATGAGTCTTTTGTTCATCTTTTAAGTGAGGCTAATGGACATATGTACTCAACTAAGAGGACTTCAATCCAACTAATTGCTATCAGCTATGCTCCACCGTGTAGATGTCTGTTACATCTTCTCTTCCCTTTATAATGGATTCTTCCCTCCATATAATTTTGGCTTTCCCTTTATATAATTTTGGCTTTTAATTTTGTTTGTCATAGCATTATAGCAGAAAATGAAATTAATTTAACTTATTCTAGTCTATCCTTTTGAAATCCGCTTCATCAATTTGACCATGTTCATGTCTATTCTATCTATTTCCTTGCTTTGAATTCTATGTGTATTGAAGGAATACATATATTCATGATTTTGGCTTTTGATTTTGCTATGTCATAGCATTCTATAGCAGAAATGAATTCTGTTTGGACTTCCTCGGCAATCAACACAAAGACACTTGTCCAACGGTGAGCCCAGTAGTGCAGAGCAGGAACAGAGAGCTGTGCAGCAAAAAGAATACAAGTCAGGAAGAACAGAAGAGGACCCAGGTCCAGAAGCTCACAATATATATATATATATATATATATATATGTATATTGGGTGTGACTGAAATTGTCCACATTATGGACATTGCTAATCGAATTGTTGCTTGTTTGGTGAGAAAGCAGTAGTTGTGTTTGACTATTGTATCAAACAACTCATGAGAAACTGCCGTGTTTTTTACTATTCTGTTCTGTTAGTGCCAACTTTTGTGAAGATACTTCTGCCTAAAAACCATTTTATTAAGCACTCATTAAATGCTTCATTCTAATTCAGTTAACTTTTTTTTGAAAAAAAAAAAAAATGTTTAACTCTCATCCGAAAAAGACTAGGAAAAAAGTCATTTTTAATTCCTGATAAACATAAATATATTAAACTCAAAAGTGCATTTGCTACTTAAAAAAAGGCTTTGGACAATACCGAAAACACTCCAGGTTGGTATAATTTACATCTCATCAAACAGTCAGTCAGTGAATTCAATACAGCAACAAAAGAAAGTAATCTAAGTTTGTATTTACATAAGATTCAAGATTACAATAAACATGCAGTAGAGAAACAGCTACGTACCTTATAATAAAAGTTCCATTACCAAAACTACCTACAGCCTCAAAGTATCATCATCCAATATTGTCTCCTCTAATGACGCATCACTCTCAGTTTTTCTGACTGATGGAAGGATGAAACGTTGTCAGAAAGAGTTGGCGGCATTGCTGGCCTCAGAGGTGGGCAAGGGCAAGTCACTGCTTCTCTAACCCAGAGGGGTAAATTACTGTTGGTTGATGAACTAGTAAAAGGATTATTGATCCATAATGGATCACACCTCATATTCTTGCTTCCCATATGTATAAAGGAACCACCCTGATCAAGCATTTCCCGTTTAAAATCAAGAGGAGTGGCTCTTGGATAAATGAAAGGTCTCCTGATCTGTTCAGTAACATTGCTTTGGAGGTTTGTGAAGTTGAAATGTGGCTTATCTAAGACACTGCCCTCTCTGCGAGAATAGACATCACCTAGTGAAAGTCGGGTTCTATCCATCGTACTTTCTCTCCGTGGTCTTCTTATGTGATGCAAGAAGGCATCATTACAGCCCAAAGAATTAGCTTCTGCTTCTGCATATTTTAATAGTGAAACACATGCATCATTCAAAAGTTTAGATAGTTCTTCCTGCCACAGCTCAGCGAGATCTCTGGCCAATCTCCACGGCGGAAAGTGCAGTCTAGGATCAGTTAATATGGCATCCCAGTTGCCCCTACCATGTCTTCTCACACTTTTCCAAAGAAAATCTAATTCCTCTTCAGACCAAATGTCAGTGTATGGCATGAATGGATATTGAGAACTGCATCTTCTATTCGAAGCTCTTGTTCGACTCAAGATGCTGTCAAGTAACAGTTTGTGTCTCAGCCGTTATCTTGCTGCAAAACATCGTGGATGAATTGTTCATAATGACCAATGGATTCACTAAGAGATTTCACCAATGGTGATACAGTGCATAAAATCTTGGGAGCATGTCCTCCAAATTTCGGTTCAGTGGGCAAAGATGGATTTGAGAAGAATGAAGATCCGCTAGAATTTCTCTTCAGCTGATTACTTTCACTTCCTAAAGTAAGTTTTATTAGCCAAGAAGAACTGGCAACAAGCCATGGGCTTTATGGTCCACAGAGTAACCCCACCTTGCACCTGACTATTCTCTTGGAGATATCAGCTCTACAGTCCAGATTTTTATCCACCATACGCTAAAATGCTGTATGTTCTAAACTTCCTTTACAAAATTGATGCATTTTATTATGGTTGCTATTCATGGAGTGCTACTGATCAAGTTAGGTTCCCTTTATTTTCTTCAATTTGTGGGTTAATAACTTGGTTATGAAAATAAACAATAACATTGTTTGAGTTCGACTTCGTTGACTTTAAGTAATCTTATGAAGCAATGTGAGTTTGCTTGTGCATCCAACAGAATTTATTTATTTATTTTGAATTTGGGGAAAAGAGATTTAAACTTGGGATCTTCACTTTACGGAGAAATATGGTTACCACCATATTATACCTACAACCACAATAATATTCTTTCTTATTGATGACTTATTTACAAAAACCTTAGTTATTATAGAAATCAAATCTATAAATATAGTTGAAATTATTTTAGTCTAGGATTCAGATTATGTTATTCCAGGTCAACATTGTTATCCTGTTTTTTAACATTCACATTGTATAGTACTCCACCAACCTAATGTCTTGCCAAACAAATGAAGTTTCATATGCTTGGATTCAATTGTTATTGCAATAATTTTTACTTGCATTTTAGTCAATTCCAAATATTTCTTTTTATTCCAGGTGCTGGATTCAGCTCTATCCTGCCTACTTGAAGGACGCCATATATCTGAGACATTTGCCGGATCTTTCTTAAAGGACTTCACAGAGCTTTTGAAAAACATGTTGTTCATGGCACTTTCTGTTGAATAATCTTCTCCAGTTGGTCAGCCATTGCAGCCGGAAAGCTGAGGGAGCTTTACAAAATGACATTGAAGCCCCTCCAGTTAAGTGATTTACATGCCATGCATTCTTTGTGGACGGCATCATATAGAAAATCACATCTGAATGATGCGAAGCTACCCAAAAAATTATTATATTCATCTTGCTATTTTGTTTGATATGTAGACTATTCTTATACATTATTAACATATATTTTCTCTTGAAGATAATTCAACTGCCCCGATTATTTAAATTAAATTTTGAAAACACAATGAAAATGACAAAAAGAAAACTGGAACAGAAAGAACTTAATGATCTGACAAAGGGAAATATATCTCGAACGAAATAGATATTTCTCAAATAAAAATATCTTTTAAAGAAGAAAAGTAATTTTTGAAAGAGGAGATATCGATATCTCACAAAAAGAAAATAACACAAGTGTAAAAATTAAATCTGTCGTAAATGTTAAATATCTAATTTGTAATCAATACATGGAACTTTAGAAATGAATCTAGATGGTGCATGCATAATCTTTGGGAGATGATTCAAGATAATTCTAGAGATGGATGGTTAAATGAATTTACAATATTTAGAAATGAATCTATAGTTCTTAGATGAATTATGAATAAATGTAAAAATAAATGAATCTGAATTCTAAAGTCACACACTAGTATAAATAGGTGACATAGGTGTATTTGTAATCAATCAAATCAAGAAATTAGAAACAAGAATTCTCTACCAATAAAATGTTTTCCCTTCCATACAATCTTCTATCCAAACTCTAAATTTTTCTTTCTTATCTCACATAAATCCCTAACAAATTTGTTATGAGAGCCTGGTTATTATTTCTAGCCTCATTCTCATTCTTTTCTTTTTCTTTAACCAAAGATCTATGGTAGCAATATCTACTCAAAATTTCCCACAAAATCTTATTCCTGTTTTCAACAATGAAAATTATGATTTTTGGAGCATCCAAATGAAAGCTAATTTTATCTTTTAGGATCTTTGGGATCTTGTTGAAGATGGCTATGAAGAACTGGAGCTTGCAACAGTGCTCGCAAGTTGGTTAGATGACAAGAAGAAGGAATTCAAGGAACATAAGAAGAAAGATGCCAAAGCATTATTTTTCATTCAGCAAGGGGTAAGCAAAACAATTTTTTCAAGAATTTCTTTTCCTATAAATTCAAAGGAGGCATGGGAAATTTTTAAAGTTGAATTTTAGGGAAGTGAAACGGTAATCTCCATCAAACTTCAAACTTTATGGAAGGAATTTGATAATTCACTTATGAAAGAAAGTAAGACTATTCAAATCTTCTTTAAAAAAGTTTCTGGTGTTGCTAATCAAATAAAAAGTTATGGAGATACCATTCCCACTAAGAAAATTGTTGAAAAAATTTTGAGAAGTTTACCTCATAAATTTGTTCATGTAGTTGTTGCCATCGAGGAATAAAAAAATTTTCAAAACTCACAACTCATGAATTAATGGGCTCTCTTGAGGCACATGAAAAAAGGATGAGCAGGTTTTTTGATCAATCTTTGAAGCAAGCATTCTAGTCAAAGGTGAACTTCAAGAACGAAAACGGGGCTAGAAGTGAAGATTCAAGAGGAGAATCATCACAAAAAAAAATCAGCGTGAAAGGGGATCAAATTCCAATAAATCATAGAAAAATTCTCGAAGTCATGGACAAGGAAGAGGAAGCAATAAATGAGGTAATGAAAAATTTAACTTGCAATGCCATGTTTGTAAAAAATTTGGCCATGCAAGTAAAGATTGTTGATTTAAATGCAATAGATGTAATAAACTCAATCACACATGAAGGTTACTAGTACTGAAATAATAATAATAATAATAATAATAATAATAATAATAATGAGGCAAATCTTTTAGAGGCAATTGATTATTCTAATTAGTTATTCTACACATGCCTTAATTCTCATCTAATTTTTCAAAATATTTGGTATGTCGATAGCGATTGTATCAACCATATGATAGGGAAAAAAAGATGTTTTGTAAGCCCGGATGGGTCAATAACTTCACAAGTTCGACTTAAAGATGGTAAACTTTATAGTGTGGCAGGCAAGGGAGTTATTTCCATACAAATGAAAAGAGGTAATTCTAAACTTATGCATATGTTCTCAGTCTTACTCAAGATTTATTAAGTTTTGGTCAATTGATGCAAAAGTGCTACAAGTTGATTGTTGATGAAAATGGTTGCTTCATTTTTGACAAAGGAAAGAATCAATTGATAACTAAAGTGAGGATGTCACCAAACAAAGTCTTTCCTCTTATGTTGACATCAAATCCTAAAATTGTTTTGAAGGTTGAAAATAATGATTCTTAGTTATGACATTTGAGATATGGCCATTTAAATTATAAATCTCTTAAAGTATTGAAAAATAAAAATATGGTGATTGGTCTTCCTACTATTGATATTGAAAAGCATCTATATGAAGGTTGTGTTTTTAGAAAGCAACACAAGCTTCCATTCACATAGGCATCCTAGAGAGCAAAGACACCTTTTGAATTGGTTCATGTAGATATTTGTGAGCTATCACAAACTCTGTCTATCAATAAGAAGAGATATTTTCTTCTCTTTGTTGATGATTTTTCTAGGATGACGTGGGTGTATTTTCTGGAGCAAAAGTCGGAAACATTCAACACTTTTCTTAAATTCAAGGTTTTTGCTGAAAGACAAAGTGGATGCAAGTTGAAGATTCTCATAACAAATCGTGGTGGAGAATTCATTTTAAAAGAATTCCAAAACTATTGCAGCAATCAAGGAATCAAGAGGGAGTTGATTGTACGATACACTCTAGAGCAAAATGGTGTTGCTAAACATAAAAACCATATTATTATTGAAATGCCGAGGAGTAAGCTAAAAGAAAAAGGACTCCCAAATAAATTATGAGTTGAAATAGTAAATAATGTGGTCCATATTCTCAATAGAGCACTAGTAAAAGTCATGCTCAACAAAACTCCATTTGAAGCCTGGCACAACAGAAGCCACAAGTAAATTTTCTCAAAGTTTTTGGTTGCATTGCCCACTTCACATTCCATCTCAATTCAGAGAAAAGTTTGATGAAAAGGGAGAAAAATATATCTTTGTTGGGTATAGTGATGAATCAAAGGGGTATCGTCTTTTGAACCCCAAAACTGAAGAATTAGTGGTTTCAAGAAATGTGTTATTTGATGAATTGAAGGCTTGGATTTGGATAAAAAGGAGAACTTAAATCCCCTGTTATACTTAAAGATGTTGAAACACCATCAAATTCAGAGGCACCAAATTTCACACCATCAATCCTTCTAGCTCATCAAGTTTATCCCTAAGCTCTTAAAATTCACCAAGATCTCTTGATTCACCACCTAGAAAGATGCGATCTCTTGAAGATATTTATAACACATGTGATATAGATCTTATTGCTATTGAGCCACAAAAGTTTGAAGAAGATGTGAAAGAAGAAAAATGGGTTCGAGCAATAGATGAAGAAATAAAAATGATTAAAAAAAAATTGAAACACGGTAGCTTGTTGATCAGCCAAAAGAAAAAGACATAATTTGCTTAACGTGGGTTTACAAGACCAAATTCAATGAAGATGGCTCAATACAATAACATAAAGTGAGATTGGTCGTGAAGGGATACTCTTAAAAACTTGGTATAGATTTCAACGAGACATTCATGCCAGTTGCATGAATGGAAACAATTTGCACCATCTTAGCTCTTGTTGCACAATTGAAATTGAAAGTTTATCAACTGGACCTTAAATTGGTATTTTTGAATGGTGAACTTGAGGAAGAAGTTTATGTTGAGCAACCCTAAGGATATGTCACTCAAGGTAAAGAAGACAATGTTTATCATCTTCAAAAAGCCTTGTACAGACTAAAGCAAGCCCCCAGGTCTTGGAACAATAAAATAGACAAATATTTTCAAGAGAATGGTTTTAAAAGAAGTCTTATGAGCCATAGTTGTACATCAAGAGAAATAGTGTGTAGAAGATTTTCTCAAAGTATGCCTCTATATGGATGATTCGATCTACACTAGCACATGCTTCAAAATGATACAAGATTTTAAAAATTTCTTGATGAAAGAATATGAGATGACAGATCTTGGTCTTATGAGATACTTCCTTGGAATTCAGGTAAAGCAATCCAATAAAGTTATCTTAATCTCACAAGAAAAATATGTTTAAGATCTGCTAAGAAGATTTCACATGCTAAACTGCAAACTAGTCACTACACCAATGACATTAAATGAAAAGTTGTCCAAATTTGATAGAGCATCAAAAGCCAATGCAATGCAATTTTGAAGTCTTGTTGGATCACTTATATACCTTACAAATACTCGACCCGATATTGTTCATGCAGTCACTATCATTTCTCAATTTATGAGTGATCCTAGTTAATTACATTTTTCAGCAATAAGAGTTATTCGTTAAATTAAAGGGATAAAGAATTTTGGGCTTCATTAGTCAAAAGAAGACGATTCTTTAATCGGGTATATAGACAGTGATTGGGTAGATTTTGTTGACAACAAAAAAAAGCACTTCAAGATATATTTTCTGTCTTGGGACAAAAGCCATAACATGGTCTCTAAAGAAGCAAGATACAATTGCTTTATCATCTGAATACATTTTAACAACACCTGCAGCTTGTGAGGCTATTTAGCTCAAGAAAATTTTGAAGGATTTGATGCAAGAGCAAAAGTCTACTACTGTTATTTATTTTGATAACATGTCTGCCATAGTTATGACAAAGAATCCAGTTTTTTACAGTAGGTCAAAACACATTGAGTTTTGCCATCATTTTATTAGAAAGTTAGTTGAAGAAAAAGAAATTGAAATGCATTTTTGCAGAACAGAAGAGCAGGTGGCAGATATTTTCATAAAGGTTTTATTAGCTTAGAAGTTCAATTATTTTAAAGAGATCTTGAAGATTACAAATTAAGAGGGTGTGTTAAATATCTAATTTGTAATCAATGCATGGAACTATGGAGATGAATCTAGATGGTGCATGCACAATCTTTGAGAGATGCTTCAAGATAATTCTAAAGATGGATGGTTAAATGAATTTACAGTTCTTAGATGAATTATAAATAAATGTAAAAATAAATGAATCTAAATTTTAGAGTCACACACTAGTATAAATAGGTGACATAAATGCATTTGTAATCAATCAAGTCAAGAAATTAGAAATAAGAAATCTCTATCAATAAAATGTTTTCCCTTTCATGCAATCTTCTATCCAAATTCTAAATTTTTCTTTTTATCTCACATAAATCCCTAACAGTAAACACATTTTTGTTCATATGTGTATTTTATTGACATTAAATTCAAATTATTAAGTATATGATGATATGGACACAAACAAGATCGAAAAAGTGATAAAAAAAGAATTAAGGATCCAAGAATTATTAATTGATGATGGAACCTTAATTATAGAAACAGTACAAGATAAGTTTGTAGTGGGATCCTATACGTTAGAATTCATATTGTCATATGTACGGTCACAATCATTCATGGGAAAGGAAAAGCAAAGGGAAGTAAAGAAAGTCGGCAGTAGAAGAATTAGGTGGGACTAGACCGCTCGAAAAAAAAGGTGGTTTTCTTCATTCATTTGCCACATATATACCACCATCAAAATTGCACTGGAAAAGATATCTAGTTGATTGTTACACACCTTACCAAATATTATCTTATCTAATTTGTGTTAGAAAATATAGTGTTTGAAACAAAGAATCCCACATGGAAGGAAAATAAGGAAATTTATGACTTATAAATAGGAAACCTATCACATTTGTAAATTGAGTAAAATGAGTTAGATGGATTGGGCTTGGGTTTAGGCTTAGACCTTATTAATTATTGGTCAAAGATTAGGCCTTGGACTTAAGCCCAAATCATTTATTTAAATCATTTTTTTAATGCCACTGTTATTATAATTGTTTTAATTTAAATTTGATTTGAAATTAAATTTAAATTCAAATGAATTATAATAACGTTAAACTAGTCTTTTAGAACAAACATGACTGTTCTAACAGTCATGTATTGGTCTATAAAAACAGTAAGGTTTTTTCCTTTGAAAGATAGAAAATTCTTTATATCGGTCACTCATATCATCATTCTGGAATTTGAGAAAAGTATTCAAGTATTCGTCTGGCTTCTGTATTGTCTGCTTTGATATAGGAGAACGATAATTGTATCCTGGGGCAAACTCCATTGGTCCTTCAAGTAGTGAGAAAGGGAGAAATTTGTCTAAAGACATTGCAATCTTGCAAACCTCTATCAATATATTCAAGTTAGTGATTTACGATAATTAATTTTCTTTTGTACACATATTCGTGAGTGTTTTATACATATATATATATATATATATATTGTTGATTGTTTATACGGTACTGATATTCTCTGTCAACAATTTGATGATATAAAATTAACTATTTATGTTCTAAGATATAACATGAAATATAATTTTCTTCTCACTTTCACAAAGAACATATAAATGAACACTCGGTTGGATTGAAACTAACCGTCCAATAATTGTTTATTGTTTACTTAGCTATTGATTTATGAGTGAATGACAGCTTATGAAAAAATCTCTTGGGTTGTGTGAGGCTCACCGGCTGTGGGATCTGATTGGAGTAAAGGAGGGACTCAACTGATCAATTTCAAACTCGTGTTTGATAGGCATGTACCGTGCATTGGAAGAATTCATCCGCTGCCTCACCACAATTCAAGAAGACTGGTTGAAGGAAATCCACCTAGAATGTGATTTTCAACCAATCTAGAGCAGAATAATGTTGACTTTGATCATGACTTTATGTAACCAAGATTTCATTAATTTTTTTTTCTTTTTTTTTTTAAAAAAAAACTAGGGTTTCATTATGCCTTATTTGTTAAAAATTAATCAGTTTATTTATGACCACATAATTCCACTTTTGAGTTCTAAAAGAAAAAATCCACTTTTGAGAATGTGTTTTATTTAATCAAAATTTTCATGATTTTTAAATTTCTATTTATTAATATTTAATTGTCTTATTTATAAATAACAACAATTCATCATGTGATAGACAACCAAGATCTCTTTTTTTAATTATTTTTTAATTATTTTCTTTTTTATTTTTTATTATTATCAAATTAATTTTGATCTCTTATTGTCCATTTTAAAGATGGACGTTAGGGATTTTATTTTATAATTTTATTTTAATTAAATTTATTTTAACTTTTCAACTTTTAAACGGAAAAACTAACGGTGAAGGAAAATACGCAATTACAAAACTAGAGGAATCAATTTCACATTATGATTAAATGTTGGGGAGCAAATTATAAGTATCCCTAATAATAATAACTTTTTCTTTATATATAGTTGCATGTAAGATCATACAGCCTAGAGGTAGGCTTATTATGCATAAGGAAAAGGAATATCTTGTTTGATATTGCAAATACAATTATCAATTATATATGTATTAAATTCCATTTATAAGGATGGCCTGTGATTTGGTTTTCGTCTTTTCATGGTTTTCATCATTCATTTGCCACATATACCACCATCGACACTGCACAGGAAAAGACATCTCACCGGCTATGGGATCTGATTGGAGTGAAGGAAGGACTCAACTGATCAATTTCAAACCCGTGTTTGTCATGCATGCACCTTGCATTGGAAGAATTCATCCACTACCTTGCCACAATTCGACAAAGACTGGTCTACCATAAATTGATTAGAGTGAATGTGGTTTTCAACCAATCTAGAGCATTATGAGTTGACTTTGATCGTGGCTTCATTCAACCAAGCTTTCATTAATTTATTTTTTTCTTTAAAAAAAAAAAAAAAAAAAACTATGGTATCATTATTCC
Organism: Litchi chinensis; assembly: GCA_019925255.1. NCBI lineage: Eukaryota > Viridiplantae > Streptophyta > Magnoliopsida > Sapindales > Sapindaceae > Litchi > Litchi chinensis. Next base: position 13,534,987 of record CM034466.1, read on the forward strand.
TTATTTGTTAAAAATTAATTATTTTATTTATGACCACATAATTCCACTTTTGAGTTCTAAAAAAAAAATCCACTTTCGAGAATGTGTTTTATTTAATCAAAATTTTCGGGATTTTTAATTTTTATTTATTAATATTTAATTATTTTATTTATAAATAACCACCAATTATTGATTGGTTAATTTTTTCTATACACACACACATAATAAAAAAAATTTCCTGAACAATGCAGCCATTGAAAAGTTGTTGGAAAATTTGAGGTTGTCTCTCGTTGTTATGCTACTGTAAGGCTTTTGATGACTTTTTGGATTTTGATGTTCAATCTAGAGTTTCAATGGGTTCTTGATGATGGGTTCAGATGAATAAGATGATGATTTGGGGTTGAGATGAATAAGATCATGATGATTTGGGTCCTAGATTAAGGGATCATTTGTTTTTTGGTCTTTAGACTGAATAGCGACTTAAACCTGAAATAAAATCTCATTCTCATTGAAAATTTATTTATTTAAACAATAAAAATTGATTAAAACATAAATAAAGTCTCATTTTTTTTGAAAATTTTTTATGGCTTTAACCATCAAGTATGACTAGGGGGATGTATTCAATCTAAAGTTTTTTGGAGTTTGATGTAGTTTTTTTTTTTTTTTTAATGATAGATTTTTTGTGGAATTTATAGATTCTATAAACTCCATATTGATTTTGTTAGAATTCTTTAAAAATTTAAATAAAATATTGAGAAGAATGATAAGATTTATTATAATTTTTTTTTCTTCTTATAAATCACTTTAAACTCCATCTAAATCTATTATTTAAATGAAATCTGTGAAATCAATGATTTTTGAAAAATTTTAATTTAGTCCCTAACTTTAGCAAAATATTACTTTTTTACTAACGTTTGCATTTCGAATTCCCGTCATCCCCAACGTTTCAAAAATGTATCAATTTAGTCCTTCTATTAATCAAATATTAGTCAACCTTAACATAGAGAGGGTCAGTTTGGTCATTTTTAACTTGAATATATTTATATATTTGTAATATATATATTTCTATATTTTAATTTAATATATAAAAATATTTTTAAATTAATTAAAAAAAATAGATCTCCATGGGAGGCCCTGGTCTCCTATAGAGACCATTTTCTTTCCGATGAGGGAGACCAAAAACTAGTCTTCATTAACATATCAAATTCAAAAGGTAAAAAAAAAAAATCAAAACAAATCAAAGTTGCAAAAAAATATAAACACCAAAAAAAAAAAGGGGAAGATCTTTAATGTTTGAAGATCTGGGTAGCTTGGAGCTTAAACATTAAAGATCTTCCTTTTTTTTTTTCCATGAGCCCAGAAAACAACTCTAAAATATTAAACCACCTCATCCATCAACAAACGAATTCAAAAAACAAAAAATTAAAAAAAAAAAAATAAAGTTACAAAACCCAAACATAAACACAAACCAAACACCAAAAAATAAAAAAACATCTTTATCATCTACACACACAACCCAAAATACACATAGAAACCAAAAATAAAAATGAAAACCAAGAGATCATCGGGGGAGGTAGTCGGCAAGAGAGGAGTGGAGGAGGAAGGGGAGATCGCATCTAAGGAGACGAGATTAAGGATGGTGTCACCGTCCTCTTCACCGATGGTGATGGCGACCTCTTCCAACTTGAAATGGGAGTGAGTGTCAATATCTATCCTTATTGTGTGGTGCTTCCTCCTCTTCTCTAGTGGTGGTAGCGTTCTCGAGATCGATGGTGGGGCCATAGATAAGAGTAGAGAGAGAAAGTGTGTGGTTTTATAGAGAGAGAAATTGAGGCTAGAGGTGTGAGAGGGTAAAAAGGGGAAAGAGGTTGGAAACGATTTGGGTTCTGGTTGTCGTGTTTAGGTTAGTAGAGAAGATAATTTGGGTCGTGGTGGTTCCTGTTCACTTTGTTGTGTATCCAGATGATTGGTACTGGATCTGGTCCCTGACGATGGAGACTAGAAGGTCTCTATCGTCAAAGGAGACCAATCTCCGGCGATGGAGATTGATTAGAGACCAATCTTCTACATTTTTTTATTTAATTTGCATAAACATTTTTTTTTAATTCGCATGAACTTTTTTTTTTAAAAAAAGATTTGGGGGATGTTTGGTTTGATATTGATGTTTAATTTAGGTGATGTTGGTTTGATGAAAATGATGGAGATTATGATTTTGATGAATGTAGAAGATGAAATTTGAGATGAGGAAGATGATGAAAGGTAGAAAATGAAGGAGATTTTTCCCTTTTATATATATATTGAAAATATTATTTTTAATTAAAATATTTATTAATAATAAATTAAATAAAAACATTGATTCAATAATGTGTCATAATTTGATTGAAGGTGGTCAATGATAGTTTTGTAATTATACAGATGATAATTTTGTAATTATCAATTTTTAAAAGAGTAACTGCGTCCTTTTAACTATCTTAAATTATATCAAGGGTAAATCTATCTTTTTGCCATTTTTGTCATGTTTGATTATTATTTTTTGTTCAGAAGGTCTAAATCAATTCATTTTCGAAACGTTAGGAATGAAAAGAATTCAAAATGCAAACGTTTATAAAAAAAAAAAAAAAAAGGTAATATTTTACTAAATGTTAGAGACTGAATTAAAATTTCCACATGATTTTTTGAATTATTAGATTTCATACAAATCTGAATTAAATACACCTAGCTTTTAATGAATTTTGTATAAATCTAGATTGAATATACATAGATTTCAATAAAATCAATTCAAATTTGGATTGAATACACTCAAAACTTTTTAAATCCTTTAAATTCCAATGAAACCTTAAATTGAATACACCTCATATATTATTATTCTTCTTCTTGATAAAGTGTAAAATTAAGGTTAGAGTTAAGAATTTATGTTAAGAGAAATAGGAAAAGAATAAAGATAGAAAATTTTATTTTAAATGAATGTAATTAATATTATTTAAATATAGTTATGGGTGTTTATATTAATATAAAATTTTAAAATTTAATTAATAGGTGTATTAATAATTTAGAAGTGAAAATCATATTTGTGAGTGACAATAATTACACCCTTGAATAATATGCATTTAAAGTGAATAATATAATAATAATAATAATGCTTTCTTTCAATGTGACAAGGTTCATGTCTGGGTCTTGGATCCTTTCTAAGCTACATTTTATCTAGGTTTTTTCTAATCTTATGACACATAAGCATAGCAATCAATGAATCGTTGAGATTTGATTATTTTTTAATCTTTCTTTTTCAATAACCAATCATATATATGTTTTAAAAAAAAAAAAAACTTAGCTTAGGAGAAAATCCAAATTCTCTATCTCACCAGCACTTGAATTGTTTCATTTCGGTAAGTCCTCATAAATTATTAACCATTAATATCATATTATCTTATAATTAATAATTAAGATATAATAATAATAATAATAATAATAATAATAAGGTTAGATTATGCTACCATATTAGTTATAAAAATATTAGAATATGCTACCATGTCAGTTATAAAAATGTTAGATTAAGCTACCATATCAGTTCATGTACAGGAAGTAAAAGGGAAATCAATAATTACTATAGTAGTTTGTATTATGATCATACATTTATTATATTACTAATTTAAAACTCTAAGGCCTCATTTGTTTCGTCGGATTGGACTGAGATTGGCTTAATTTCAGTCTCCAATCTGATGTTTGAATGAGGCTTTGGTTTGGATTATCCAAACCCATCTCTAAATTAGTCCCACAACTGTGGGACTAATTAAACCCACGTTGAAGTGTGGATTAAATTAGTCTCATAATGACGGGTCCTGTCCTTATACATCCATTTCCGTATAAATGGTTACCCGTCGACAATCCCACGGTAGTCTTCCAGTCGAGATCTGTTGTAGCTGAAAGGTTTCCATAAAGTTAAGCCTTTATCTTTTACTGAAAACCTTTTTATAACTTTTTAGAATCTCTTCTCTAGTAAAAATGAGTGGGAACTTTTTTTATTTATTTTATACACATGCAATACAAAGTTATAAAAATTTGGGCAGTATAACAGCTGTTTTTCTAAAATTGTTACCCTGCAAATTTTTGTAGAAAATTTACATACTTCTAAAACAAACATTTTCTCAAACTTCTGGACCTCAGACCCTCACTTTCTTAATCCTCAAGCAACCACAAATATGTCATTAATTCAAAAATAAAGTGAATTATTTCTACAAGTCATGCATATATTCATTTACACACTTTTCAACCCATCGGAAAATTTATACAATTGTGAATGCACAAAATTTCAAGAACAGCCACAATAAATTCACATAATCATAGTAGCACACATAACTCGATCCATCTAAACCTGGGTCGAAGTCCCTGCTACTAACGCACCTATCCTTATACCTACTCCTAAGGAGGTTTTATTTATAAAACATAAAATAATATGTGAGCTACACGAGCTTAGTGAGTATCATAGGTTTTTCATTTCAAATTTAACTTTATAAAATAAACCTCCCTTAAGTTTTAAAACATTTTATAAACCTTTAATCGTTATAATACCAAAAATCGATTTTTTTTTATAAAAAAAAAAACATATTTCAATTAAGTGCATGAATAAACAATTATCATAAATACAATTCGAGCATTGTAAAACTAAATAATAAAATAATATGTTGCATGATTTCAGTTTTTAGCTATAAAATATAGATAATGGTTGCGATACAGCTTTTGAAAATTCTCTAAGTAAAATAAGTCAATTACTGATAGTTTGTACCATATGATACCCTAGGTATGGAGCAAAATTTTGCCTCACTCGAGCCATCTCGTAATTTTCCCTCGTTAAAGTCATCTATCCAGTTTTGCATAGCAGAATTTTTCCTCGCTATAGATTGGCATTTTTTCCTTGCTTAAGTGGAAGCCAGCTAATAATATACCTCGTAAGTGCATGGGCGACACACAGGACTAAATTGACTAACACATTCCCTCCTGCGGGTTTCCTTCCGCTGTTAGTGATAGACACCCCTGACAATGCTAATACACGCTTAGGGTACTCAACCTCAATCGGAGATATCTATAATACCTATTAGACATACCATAGGTTCATAAATACATTTCCAACAAATTGTTTTTCATCATAAAATATACATTTCATATAAACTTTTCAAGTTCATAAAATCCATATCTCGTATAAAATTTCACAATCTATGCAAAACATTTTCATATAGAATTCATTTAATTTAAATCAATTTTCAGCATATCATAGCATAACTTTTAATATATCATATCAAAACATTTTAAAAGACACTCACCGATTATTAACTTATGATGACACACGATTTAGGGTTCCCTCAATTCCGAGTTATCTACATATTTTTGCATTCTATGTTTAGACAATGTCACCTCTAATTTAACCATGCATATATGCTACCATTGACACATTAACATATAAACAAATGTTTATTATACGGGGATTTCGAACATTCTTTAGTCAAGTCATAACAACTCCAATTATTTGCATATACTTCCCATTTGGATTTCTCAATATTTATACATGGAAAACATCTCAATTGGAGTTCATTTTTCACACCAATACATTCAACAAACTTATGGACCATTTTTAACCCTATGTTGGCCAAATATACGTCACCTTTCATGCCATCACTTTAATTCATTTTTTCTCATTAAAATTACATTCCAATACATGTAAGATGGTGTAGAATTAATTCCAACTTAGAAAACATTACACTTGAACATTAATTCTAATTTTATCCATGACATGTACCCTTTAACATTTAATGAGATTCTTTTCAATTTCATGCCAAATTCATCACTAGATGTGATACCTCTTTCCAGAATGAGATGTGTAAGTATTGTAAATATATTGTACTAGAATGCTCTCATTGATAGAATAATAAAATCGTTAAATTTTTCAGATATATAATCGAATTTTAGTAGAATTTCCAAAAGGATCGAAAATAAATTCGAATTTGAAGAGTGATGTGATGATTTATTAAAGTATGAGATGCAATTAGTAATAAGGAAATTTCCATGAAAAGGGAACATTAGAATTGAAATAAATTTGAAGTGTAAAAGTGTACGAAAATTAAGGGCAAAATGGACAATTTAAATGGATGGCATGAATTATAATTAAATGTCAAACTTGAGGGGCAATTTTTAAAGACTTAGGATAGATATTTAAAGTGGAAAAAATTGAAAAGCTAGCAAAAAAAATCAGGACCAGTCATGGTAGAAAAAGGGCAAATAAGAGAGAAAAACTATAGAGAAAACAAAGCAGAAACAAACTTGGAGCAGCAACCAATTTCACACTTTTTTCAAGTGATTTTAAGCCAATAAAAGGTGGAGAACAAGTCTAGGAAGGTTATCCAATAAGGGTAAGTGGTTTTCAAGTGAAAAAGAGTGAGTTTCCATGATATTTTGGTGTGAAAAATTGATTCTAAAGCTATCAAAGGATTGTTTGTAGTTCTAATGGAATTTTTATGCATCGATTTAAGGTTTTGAAACTTCAATCTTGAAGGGAAGCAATGTAAGTGATCAAGGCAGCTTGGTAAGCTTAATAACTAAGTTGATTTTGTGATTTAAAGTGTGATTAATGTGGTTTGAGTTGATGAATTGTTGTCATGATAATTAGTGTTATGTTGATTGAATTTTAAGTGAGAAAATTGAAGAAGTTTTGATGTTGGAATGGGTATAGGTCACAGCTAAAGTAGGAAAGGCATGATTCAAGTGTGTTGGATGTGTTTGAATGAAAATTCATGCATGAATTGAACTAAAATATCAAGTGGAATTGTTAAAAATAAAAACTAGAGAGATGATGGATTAGTTTGCTTGTTTTCGGCCATGATGATCTAAGTGAATGGATGATTGATTTTAGTTGTTTTGGCATGGTTTAGGGACTGTTCTAGTGATGTATGATTTTTGTATGAAACCAAAAAGAAATGGATTGTTTGATAAAAGGTGAAGTTCATGGTCAAAGCTAGCATTGTTGTTCAAATGTATTGTTTTGGTGAACTTAGCTTGAAATTGCATCCTAATATATGTCTATGAATGTGATTATGGTGAGAAAAATTGAGTTAGATTAATGGTATGGAAGTTGGAATGAATTTGGCCATAAAGAGTGGAAAATGGTTTCAAGCATTAGTTTAATGCATAGATAAGAAAATTGAGTTCAATGGTAATGTTTATATGTGTTGAAGTGTTGAAATTTGGTGTTGGAATGAGAAGTAAAAATAAGGAGTGCAAGCTGCCATGAATTGTTTTGGAGTATATTAAAGTGTTATATAATTGTTTTTGAGTGATTTGGACGATTTTATGAGTTATATGGATAATAGGAATAGCTTGAAATTGAAAGGAAAGTCATTAGAATGCTTAATGGTCATAATGCGGCCAAATTTTCAATAATTACAAAAGTTTGATGTTTTATGGAAATGTTGTAAATGAATAAATTTAATTGGGAAGTTGTCTAAAAATAGAATGCGAAAACACATAGGTGATGGGAAATAAAGGAAGTTTGAAAATTGTGCGTTAAAGTGAGGCAAGTTAAAGACTAGGTGAGTGTCCCTTCGAAAATGTTATAAAGTGATTTTATTTCTATCCATTGATTTTATCTTCTATGTTTAAAGAGATTGCATTGATATGTTTGAAATTGATTTTAAAGTAAATAAATTGATATGAAACATCCTAATTGATTTATTAAAGTTTTAAAGAAATGTGTAATGTGATATAAAGAAAAGCAATTGAAATAGAAAGATTTTATGAGCCATAATACACCTTATAGGTATTCCAGAATATTATAAAGTTAAAGACAGATTAGGGAGACAATACCTGCTACCTGAATCCTTAAAGGTCGAGGCCCAAGAAAGGCCCAAGAAAGGGGGTAGCCGAGGTGATTGCATCCGAATCCATAAGGGTTCAGGTCGGAGCCCAAGAGTAGGGATGGACCAACCCGTTATATAAAAAAGTTGTCTCACTTATAGAGTTACAGAGATTTTTTGTTAGAGTACCCGAATCTGTGCATGGCAATGTCAAGAAGAGTCTATCTCACAAGACCCGACTTGAATTCCCTCTAACAAATCCAGTGATCCTACCGAGCACCCCATGAAACTTTTTTGAAGTCTAACTAACAAAACCCAGAAGGATATCGTAGAGTGAACTCGTAACTACAAAGGCTTTGCTAACATATAAATCATAAATTTATAACATCTCATATCAATTCATAAAAATAAATTTCAAAACATAATTAAGCATATTTCAATAATTCAGGTATCTCAAACATGCATGCGTCATCTTAATATAAAGAATTCTACAAAATTCATTCACAATCAAAAATATGCTCAAACACATGTTGGAAATCCAAGTCATAATAATTACAAAAAAAGACTATGCAGCATTGTCGATCATCTGACTCATCCAATCTGAACGAGGCAAACTGGTACCTCAATCCCTTGTTCCTGCTCCTAGGAGGTTTTTATGACATAAAATAAAAAATATTATGGGCTATAAAGGCTCAATGAGTGTGTATGCATTTCTATTTAAACTACTCTTTATAAATTATTCCTCCTAAAAAACATTTGAAAAACATTTTTCCTTTTAAAAACAATTTTATTTCTAAAAACTTATGTTCTAAAATCTTACTATTAAGTTTCAAAAGTTTGTACTAAAATTCAATTCATAAAAGGCTAAAATCTTTCATGAAATTCCCAAAGTGTGGCTAAAACATTTTCTTTCTAAAATCTACTTTTAATGGTATGTTTTCTTTCTAAAAATATACTAATGGGAACCTATGGGAAACTATAACCACATGAGGGCCAGACCAGCTCCGCTCAATGTGGGGGGGTCACATTGCATAAAAGCTTGTATCGTACATCATGACTAATCTACAAAGACATCCCGCTACTATGTGGCGGAACTACCATCGCATATCGCGTAGTGAGATAATACCCCACAAGTGTAAAGGATGACACTACAGACATGTCAGACTCGATCCCCCAGATGTTAGTAGGACATGCCCTCCCAACACTTGTCATACACTACAGGGTATACCGGCCGGGTCTGAAGCAACAAGGTCTATCTACAAGCTTGGACCATTTACTAGCCTTTGAAAATCGTTGTCTTTTCTATAATTCAATATGAATTCCTTTTCATGAAATATACTAATAAATTATATACCATTTCATACATAAGCTATTTTCCTATCATGTTATAGCATAAAGTCATTGATAAGCTAAAAGAATGAGTAATGAAAATATGTATGAGGTTTGCAAAATAAATTGAAAAGTATTTAAAAAAAATATTTTCACGCTCACAGTTCGGTTCCCAGCTCACTTGTATTCACTTCTTTAGTGACCTCTTTCAGCTCGATGCACCCTCTTCACCTATAGTTGAGATCATCACTTAGAACGCATAGTATATCAAACATCTTAATTTCAAGTCCATTCTATTATAATTAACTTATGATCCCATTTAAAAGATAACGGACAGAGCACACAGCTCAGTTCAGCTCAAGGTGCGAGCTCGTACCCCAGCTCGCCTAGCTCACCCTATGCGAGCTTCTACATTGTCTAACTCAGCTCAATTTGTGGGCATCCATTATTCCAGTGAGCTCGCTCAGCTTACCCCTTCAATGAGCTACTTCATTCTAGCTTAACCCGATTCACAGACCCTACCCAGCTCATCCTTTTCAAACTGTTGCCTTAATCCAGCTTGGATAGACATTTTAATGAGCTACGACATCTCTCAACTCGCTCTCTACGAGCTCGTGCTTCAGTCCAACTCGACCAACACTTGAAAATGAGTTGTGAGCATTATCCGGTTCACATCTCACGAGCTCCCATCCTAACTCATGCATACTCACTTTTAACACTTCTTTTCCTGACTCTACACTCTTACAAGCATTAACATGTCTCGACCTCAATCAATTTCACATACATGTACTCGACAACATTTCATCAACTTCTACACATCAACCCAAGTCGTAACCACAACAGGTTGGGCGATGGGAAGTTCAACATCCTGAACCACATACAATTTCTTCAAATCAACTTATTTTCTTAGCTACTTCACTTACTAGATTCCTCCTCAACCTTTTGTCTTGCTTTCTCACTTGCTTGCTGCTTCAAATCACCAGATCTATGCACAAAATCTCAATAATATTATATGTGATTCATGGACTACTTCAACAGACTTCTCTTCTAAAAGAAAATCATGAAAATTTGATCTTACCACCTGATTCTTACTAGATCTGGCTTGCTAATCCTCATAAACTTGTTCTTAACCTTCTTGTAGCTTGATTGTCCTTAAAAAATGATAAAAAACAACTTGGGTTGGCAGTTGCTCTTGTCTACTGACAAATTTTCTCTTCTTTCTAGATTTTTCTCCCACTTTCATGACAACTCTCACCACACACACACTTGTATTTATAGGCGCGGGCTAAGCTCGACCTTTACCCTTGAACTTCCTTAAATTTACGATTTTATTATTTTCTAGAGAATTCTTTACTCTTCCCATATGTCCTTAACAATTCACTTTATTTACCATTTTGCCACATTCTATAAAAATATTTTATTTCACCAATTGTCCTCTAGCTTTTTATTATGCAAATTTACTCCCGATCTTCTCAAAAATTCTATAAAAGTTTAGTTTCACCTCCGAACACTTAAAAATCTCTTTCTATTATATCACAAATGAGTGTATATTCGTAAAATATAATATTTCGTACAAATGTACAGTAGTAAAACTGGGAAGGGGTATTACATTGTCACTAATAGCAGGAGGGACTGAGTCAGTTAGTTTAGTCATTATGTCATCCATGCATGATTTATGTATATGATAGCTAGCGTCTTATCGTACAGGAGACCATTATAATACCCTCTCTCGAGGATATTATTGTGCATATGTACAAAAAAATGTTTTGTACTAGTATATATTTTATTTTTGAAATAATAAAATGATTTTAAAATTTTCGAAGGTGGAAATTAATTTTCATAGAGCTTCCCGAAGGATCGGGAGTAAATTTAAATTATAAAAGTTGAGGAACAATTGGTGAAAATAAAATATTTTTATTAAGAATGGCAGAATCGTAAATAAAGGGAAAGGACAAGGATATGAAGGAAAACAAAAGAATTCTCTAGAGACTGGTGAAATCACAATTTTAAGAAAGTTTAAGGGTAAAAAATGAGTAAAAAGGGAGCTTAACCTACACTATAAACAGGTGAGTGGGGTGAGTGTGTCAGTAAAAGAGAGAAAAATCTAGAAGAGAGAGAGAGTGGTCGGCAAAGAGGGGGAAGGTAGATTTTCACCTATTTAAGCTAGATTTCTACAATTTTTGGAGGAAATCAAGTTGTTGGAAGATGAAGGACTGATTTAGGAGCCGGACCTAGTAAAAGGAAAGCGATAAGATCAAGATTTCATGGTTTTTTTTTTTTTTTGTAAGAAATCTATCAAGAATTGTCAGCAAGCTGCGTCTATTTCTAATGAGATTTTATGCATAGATTTAGAGATTTGAGGTAGTAGGCGAGTGGAAAATCAAGGCAAGAGACTGAGAAAAAATATGGTAAGTAATGTGGATGAGAAATGATGATTGATTTGTGGTAGTTTAATTGTAGTTTAAAATAATTGAGTTTCATTGCATAACCTGCTGTGGTGTTGTAATATGATTTGAGTGAATGAAACTGATAAAATGCTGATTGAAGTAGTTTGATTATTACTTAAGATGTTAAGTTTTCAATTGTGAAATTGTTAAGGTCGCAACTTGGGTTGATGGGAAGAGTCTGGTGAATTATGGTTGAATAAATGAATGTGAAGTGACGTCGAGGTATGTTAATGATTGTGTAAGAATGTAAAAATCTAGAAAAATAGAGTATTAGAAATGAGTTCACATGAGTCTGAGCAGAAGCTCGCTAGGTACGAGCTAGATGATGCCAACAGCCCTAGTCAGTGCTGATTGACTGGGGAGCAAGCTCGTAAGGAGTGAGTTGGGCAATGCCTATTGCTCTTCATCGCACCAGTTCAAGCTGGACTAAGGCTTTGTGAGCTGAGCAGGGCCCGTGGACCGAGCTAAGCTAGAAGAAGGTAGCAGCTCACTAAGAGAGTGAGCTGAGCGAGCTCGTTAAGATGAATGCTCGCAATTCGAGCTAAGCTAGTTGAAGCGAGAGCTCGCTAAAAGTGTGAGCTGAACGAGCTGGGGTGCGAGCTCGCAACTCGAGCTGGACTAACAGTATAATACAATCTATGGCATTTTGGTTGAAATTGTAAGTCATAAAGATATTAGAGGTTGCAGTATTCTACGAGCTAAGTGGGTGTTTCATTTGTGATTAAGTATAGGTGATCAAGCAAGTTGAGAAGGCCATTGAAGCAGATGTGATTCAAGAAGATTTGGAAGCAAGCAGTAAGTATGTAAACAGTTCATTTCTATTAAATACATATTCTATCTCTTTTAGCTTATTATGCAAACCCTTTTCCCGATTTTATTAATTGTTCTTGCTTATAGATGTTTTTACATTCTTGCATGAAAAGAAATAGTTTGCATATGAGATGGTTTGCAATTTATTAATATATTTTATGAGAAAGAATTTGATTTGAACTATAGAAAGAGAAAAAGATTTCCAAAAGACTAGTGGATTACCTAGGATTTATAAAGAGACCCAATTTATAGCTTTATACATTTAGATCCGACCGGTATATCTCGTAATGTATGGCAAGTGTTGTGAGGTTAGTCCTACCGACTCTGGAGGATAAAGTCTATCATGTCTTTCACGTTTCCCTCTACACTTGCAGAGTATGCTCTTGCTATGTGGTGAGCGTTGGTAGTTCTACCACGCAGTAGTGGGATGTCTTTATAACATTGTCACGGTGTGCACTACTAACATATACGCCACGTGACTGGTATCTCACATTGTGTGGCATTTGGATCTGTCGCCATGTGATTATCACATTTCCTTAAGTTCCCCATTAGTATGTTTTAGAAAGAGAAAACATATCATTAAGAGCAAAGTTTTAGAAAGAAAATGATTTAGAAATATTTTAGAAAATTATAAAATACTTTAGCATTTTATGAAACCAATTTAGTAAAAGCTTTTGAAACTTTTAAGTAAAAATTATGAAACCTCAATTTTTAGAAATAAATGGTTTTAAAGAAAAATGTTTTCAAAAGCGTTTTTCGGGAGGTATTGTACAAAACTTAGCTTAAATAAAAACCTTCACACTCACTAGACTTTGTAGCTTATAATCTTTTTGGTGTTATGTTTCAAAAAGCTCCCAGATGCAGGAACAAAAGATCGGGGTACCAGTCCGTTGCATTTAGACTAGGTGGGACAGACTTCTGACGATGCTGCATAGTTACTTTTGTAAATATTATGATTTGACCATCAATCATGTGTTGCGCATATTTTTTATTCTTGATAAACTCTGTTGAACTTTTATTTTAATGATAATGCCTTCATGTGTTAAATATTTGAATATTTGAGATAATGATGATTATGTTTTTAAAGAAATTGCTTTGAAATTGAACATGAGATTTTAAAATAAATATATAATTTTTAGTTACAAGTTTGCTCCATGGCATCATTTTGAGTCTTATTAGTTAGACTTCAGAAGGGTCTTGTGGGGTGCCCGACAGGACCGCTAGATTCATTAGAGGGAATTTGGGTCGGGTCCTGTCAGCTGTAGAGGCTTAAGAGATGGTACATTCCGCTCATACTTAGGGTACCATGTGGTACGGACACATTGACTGGTTAATTTTATACAAAGATTTTTTGAAAGTTTTATTACCGCCACTGTTTATATTTTATAGCAAAGTATAGAAAAGCATTTTAAAGTGATTTTTTGAAATGAGTTTTATAAAATATGGATTACAGTTTTAAAGAAAAGTTTATAAATATGTTTTAAAAAATTTTAGGGAGATTTAATTTTTATAAAGCTAAAATAGGATAGAATTTTATAACACTTACTGAACTTATTTAGCTCACTAATATTTCATGTTTTTATAAATAAAACCTCTCCAGAGATAGGGATAAGTTCAAGGACTGGTGCATCCGTCACAGGGACTCTAACACAGGAGTAAAGAGGTCGAGTCGAGCGTGCTATTATGTTTTGTATAAACGTTATAGATATTTTAAGAGAATTGAATGCTTGTAATATATATATATATATATATCAATTGTATATAATTTGGAAAATGTATAATTATAAATATATGCATGACATGTGATTGATTTTCAAATTGCCTTTGAATCTGAATTACCTGTTTGGGGTTGCTTGTGACTTTGAAATGAGAAGGGCCTGAGGCTTAGGAGTTCAGAAAATATATGTTTTAGAAGTGTACAAATTTTTTGTAAGTTGTACAGGGTGGCACAATTGAGAAAACAGATGTTATGCTGTCCAAATTTTTATTAAACCTATTTTACAAATGTATGATGAAAAAAAAAATTTCTCACACGTTTCCATTTTCAAAAGAGAATTTATAAAGATTTACTATAAAGTAAAATAGCTTAACTCCATGGGAACCTTTTAGTTGGATCATATATCCTCTGAAAGGCTACCGTGGGGTTGCCGGTGAACTGTCGATAGTACGAAAATAGAGGTATAGAAACAAGGCCCGTCACTTGAACAATCCACAATTTCATCTAAAACAATCAAAACAATCATCCATCGTAATAGACCTCCGATGGCTGAATGCATAGCAACCAATTTACCATGCTTTTGATTTTTATTTCTATATTCTAACTTGATATTTTAACACATCTTCATGCATGAAATCGTTCAAACAAATCAAACACAACTTAAATAATATATTTCCTTCTTTGGTCGTGTACTATACCCAACCATACACCAAGACTTCTTTAAGTTTTCCACATGAATTCCAATCAAAATCACACCTATTTCCATGACTAGTAAACTAACATCCTAAACATCGTTAACTTGAATTTAAATAAAAAAAAAAGGTCATCTAAATTAGTATATTTACCAAATAATCTTGAACCTCTAACCTTATTTTCCCACCAATTTGAAATCTCAAATCTTTGAATCCATATATAAGAATCTCATTAAAATCACATACAACTCATTAAAAAACATTAATCCAACTTTTCACACATAGAAGTTAAAGAAACTTAAACTTTACCACTTAAAAACCACTTGATTTTGTTCGATATACTTTTAGGCTTGTTCACAACCTTTTGATGGTTTGACAATCACGTAAAAGTGGCTTTAAAACCATGAAGAACAGTTGTTGTCCCTAGTTCTGCAGCTTGGCCGAATACACCCTTTCTCCCTCTCTAGATTCTTCACTTTATATAAGTTTAGGTTTGCCTTAACAATTACCCATCAAGTTTGGGTTATAATTACAAGCATGCATTGGTTCAATTTACAATTTTGCCATCATTTATCTCTACATTCTTTCACATTTTAAATTTTCAAAATTGCCCTTGCACATATTTTTAACTAACTTAGTTACTTATGCCCTTTCTTCAAAATTTACTTAATACTAATTGTGTCATACATTTTAATAAATCATCATGCCACTTTTTGTATTCAAAATCGTTTCCAGTCTATTCAAAAATTTTATTGTAACTCAATTTCACCTTTCTACCAAAATTCGATTACGCATCTAGATACTTTAAATTGTTTCTTTATTCCATAAATAAGGATATACTCGTACAATACATTTACAATACTAAAATTGGAAACGTATATTACACATAGCCTCGAGCTCTTATAAAAATAAAATTAAAAAAAAAAAAAACTCATGTTCTGCTCCTCTGCTACCATTCTTCACTACCGTTGACATCTTCAGTAGGTCGACTTTCACCACCAGCACTTCTATCACCATCTTTAAACCATTGATGGCCTCCATGATGACACCGTCCTGCCTCTGCCCCTATCGTCGGACTATCTTTATGATTCGTGACTCGGCCATGCTCTATTAGATCTTTGCCAGTGTCGTTGAGCTTTTTCTCTTTTAGACTTCACCCAGAAGAAGAGAGAAGTGAACCACGATAGTGAACCAAGAAAAGAGAAGTTAGAATAGGGGTGAACCACGCTAGATGACGAGTGAAAGACAAAAATGGAGAAGAAGAAGAGAGAACTATGGTAATGGGTTAGATGAGAGGTTGAAGATGAAATGCCTAGTCAATCTTCAAATTTCGATAAAGTATTTATATTTAACTATTAAATTTAATTATGTTAAAATCATTTATAAAATATATTTTTCTTATCCAATCCCACACTATACCAAATAACACATGATGTTATTTTTAATTCAATCTCAACTACACCAAACACATCACATTACTAATTAATCCAATTCTATCTAATAAAATCCCTTAAAAATAATTCAATCCAATCTCGCACATTAAACGAGACCTAAGGGCATGCTTGATTCACAAGATTTGCGTTGGGATTGGAAAATTTTTTTTCTAATCCCACTTAATCTCGCATTTGGTATAGGAAGAAAAGAGAAACCACTCATTTCCAAGCCTGACACCCATTCCTATATTGGTAGGAATTGAAATCCGACCAAAATGGTGGGATTTCATTTCTTGCCTTGGCAAGAATGGGTCTCTCTCTTTCTCTCTCATGCCACACCACCATTATTAGTGACCATCCCTCTTTCTCTCTCTTTCCTACCATCAGTCACCATCTTTTTCCCTTACCACCACTACAAACCACCTTAAACAACCAACATCATTTGGGTTCCACAATCAAACTTATATCCACTCCCACTTAATTTCTACATATTTTGATCTTCCAACAAAAACCTAGAAAATTAAATAAGCAATAAACAAAACAAATGAAAAACTTATGAGGAATAAGAGTGGCAACAATGTTGTTCTAAAGACGGATCTTGATAATCTTGAGGGCAGTTATGGGGAAAGATTCACATGGAGAGAGTTAACACAGTCAAACAAACCAAAGTAAGAAAGGCACAGTCGAATAGACTAGAGTTGACATGTCAACAATGGAAAGAGTTAACATGGTCGCAATAGAGAGAGAGTGAGACGGTGATGTAAATAGAGAAAAAAATAGTGATGCTAGTGATGAAGATGGCGGTGGCAGGTGATAAGACATCGATGGCATGTGGTCGATTATAGAGGAGGAAAAAAAATGAGAGAAAGTGTGATTTAAGAGCGAACAAGTGAGCGAGCGAGCGAGAGAGAGAGAGAGAGAGAGAGAGAGAGAGAGAGAGATTCATTTGCTTTTATTAAGAGAGGAGATAAGGAAAGAGAGATTGTAGTGACCAAGGGTCACCACGATGGCCATTTGTTTATGGAGAGTTTAGGCCTTGCTTCCGAAGGGGTGTGGTGGAGGCCGGACATAGTTAGAGGCCTTATTGAACCACCATAAGTGAGCAAAGTAGTATTTTCAGAACTTGAACTAAATACCTATATGTATTTTAGCTTGGTGGTACTATGTTTGCAATCAAAATACTCTTAGGTCTCTAGTTTAAACCGTAGGAATGTCATCTTACTCACTTGTGGTTCAAGGAGGACTTTGGCCACACTAGACCTCTGACACATCTCTCCGAGAGCAAGGTCAAAACCCTCCGGGGATAAATGCTCACCGTAATAACCTGGTCCTATAGAGATATATTTATTTATTTTTGTTTTAATATTTTCATTTTAATATTAATGTAATTTAATCCAAAAAATTAATTTTATTAATATAGAATTTAAATTAGTTTTATTTCAATCCAATCATAACCTATACCAAATATAATATGGTATAATTTTAATTCAATCCCAGGTTCTACCAAATATGGGATAATAATTTTTTAATACAATCAAATCTAATCCAGTTCAATGCAATGCTATCGAATGCAATCCTAACCTACACCAAACATAATATGGTATAATTTTAATTTAATCCCAAGTTCTGCCAAACATGGGACAATAATTTTTTAATACAATCAAATTTAATCCAATTCAATGCAATGCTATCGAATGCAATCAATTCCATTCCAATCTCATGTGTCAAATACAGTCTAATTGTATCTTAATAGCATTCAAGGCATGGGGTTGTACAAATAGATCTCTATAAAAAGCAGAAATTGTAATTTCAAAAAAGACAAAAAGAAAAAAGCAAAGAAGTATCAAACATACTTGATAATAGTTTCTCTCTATTATGGCAACCCTCCTCAATACAATTAAATCAATCCAATTTAATGCAATGCAATCTAATGCAATTCAATGCAATCTAATGCAATCCAATACGATCAATTCCATTCCAATCTCATGTGTCAAATGTAGTCTAATTATATCTTAACAGGATTCAAGGCATGGGATTGTACAAATAGATCTCTATAAAAAATAGACATTGTAATTTCAAAAAAGACAAAAAGAAAAAAGCAAAGAAGCATCAAACATACTTGCTAATAGTTTCTCTCTATTATGGCAACCCTCCTCAATACAATTAAATCAATCCAATTTAATGCAATGCAATCTAATGCAATTCAATGCAATCTAATGCAATCCAATGCAATCAATTTCATTCCAATCTCATGTGTCAAATGTAGTCTAATTATATCTTAACAGGATTCAAGGCATAGGGTTGTACAAATAGATCTCTATAAAAAGCAGACATTGTACTTTCAAAAAAGACAAAAAGAAAAAAGCAAAGAAGTATCAAACATACTTGCTAATAGTTTCTCTCTATTATGGCAACCCTCCTTAATACAATTAAATCAATCCAATTTAATGCAATGCAATCTAATGCAATCCAATGCAATCATTTCCATTCCAATCTCATGTGTCAAATGTAATCTAATTATATCTGTACCGGATTCAAGGCATGGGGTTGTACAAATAGATCTCCATAAAAAGCAAACATTGTAATTTCAAAAAAGACAAAAAGAAAAAAGCAAAGAAGTATCAAACATACTTGCCAATAGTTTCTCTCTATTATGGCAACCCTCCTCAATACAATTAAATCAATCCAATTTAATGCAATGCAATCTAATGCAATCCAATGCAATCAATTCCATTCCAATCTCATGTGTCAAATGTAGTCTAATTATATCTTAACAAGATTCAAGGCATGGCGTTGTACAAATAGATCTCTATAAAAAGCAAACATCGTAATTTCCAAAAAAGATAAAAAGAAAAAAGCAAAGAAATATCAAACATACTTGCTAATAGTTTCTCCCTGCAATGGCAACCCTCCTCAATATTCTTGCTACATTGTTTTTCTTTAGCTTCTTCATTTCCCTAGGTATGTATATATCTTTCATATGGATTTCATGTATGCATGCCAATATTTTTAACTGAGTTTTCTTTTCTTTTTTTTTTTTAAATTAATTTTCTTTTTTCAATTACATAATTTTGTTTGTGTTTTCAGAAAGTAGTTTGAATAAAATAAATTTTGTAAAAACACTTTTCCTAAATGTATTTTATCGATTTCTGATCAGTTTCTTTTTTCTTAATTTCGAAGATCATTTTTGTTTAATACAATTAAATACTAAAAATGAATTTAAAATCACTTTTTAAGTAGAAGGACTTTTTCCAAAAACCTAAAAACATTTTGAAAAATATTATATTTATCATGTCAAATTCTTTTTCAGAAATCACTTATATGATCCATAAACCACTTTTTGAAAAAGCACTTATTTCAATTGAGCACTACCAAATAGATGCAAAAAGGCTTCATGCCAAAATCATTCTCAAAACACATTTTGATTTATAAAAATATTTCTCCTTTTTTCCCCCTCATCTTAGCCTTTAATTTCTCTACATTTTTTTATATATAATAATTGCAGGTCATTGTCAATGCCCAATCCTAAAAATTAACCAGCAACAAACTGGAAAACGGGTGCAAAATAAGCCAGAATGGAAATTGACAATCACCAATGATTGTTCATGCTCACAATTGAACATAAAACTTGCTTGCGATGGATTTCGAACAGTAGAACCAATTGACTCTTCCGTGCTTGCCAAATCCGGGGGTAAATGTCTGGTTAACAATGGGCAGCCTATTTACAAATATAAAGATTTCAGCTTCACTTATGCTTGGGATACTTCTTTCCCGTTCAAGCCCCTTTCTTCAGATATAGGATGCTCCTAAGAATGATGTTTTATATGTTATGCCTTTTAGGGCACACATATTTTAAAGTTTTAGTTTTATATAAATGTGACAATAATTAGACTTTGATCGGTATTTTATCCAAATAAATGTCACATATGTTCCTATATATATTTTGTTATGTTTGACTACAGTTATATACAATGGAATTGTTAGAAGCACTTTGAAATGGTCAAAAGTCCACATAAGATTATACTATGTGATGTTTGTCTAAAATACAAAACAACATTTTCGATTTTTTTTTAAGTGACATTAGACAGGTGATAGGTGAAAAGTCTTTCATAACCAATAAAACCAATTGTTATAAAGATTTACAAATAGCAACACCTAAGAGGTTTATTTTTACTTATATATATTATATATATGAGAAAATTATAGTTTAACTACTCAATTTGAAATTATGTTCAAACAGAACAAATGTTTTGATTTTATTGCAATTTATTCCCTTATCATAAAGGGATCTTCGTTAGATTTGATAATAAATAGCTAAAAGATCAAAATGTCCCTAGATCACTGGTTTGACCTGCTGATGAATGAAAAAATAAAAAATAAAATAAAATTTAAAAATAATTATAAATGGATAAAAAATTTAAAAGATAAAGATGAAAAAAATTAAAAAAAAATGGCAGAATCCAATTTGGAGATTAAAAAAATTAAATAATTATATAAAAAATTTAATTAGATCAACAGTAGAAATTAATTTGAAAAAAAAAAAGAACTCAGATAATCAAAACATTCATCATCTAGGAATAACCCATTAAAATCAATAACTACAAGAACAAAACATCACCAAAACGAATTGATGAAGAACCCAGAAAATCAACGAAAGAAGAACACATCTTCATCCTAGACACAAACCCGGAATCATCAAATATGAAACACAAGCCCATAATCAAATTCAAAACCAGAATCATCATCACCATTTTCAGAACCAGCCGCGGCCTCTCACCACTACCTCTATTCTCCTCCCTCCTCCCCCATCAAAGCTCTCAACAGAATCAGTAACAAAAACATCCGCTCTCAACACCTAATTCAATAACAAAGACACAATCAAACCAATCAAAGTTCTCAACAGAAGCATCAGCCGCCTTGAAGAGACCACCCGAAAAGATAGGAACTCTATTCGATTAAGCTGCAGCGCCTATAGCGGCTTGGTCAACGGCAGAGCAGTTAAGAGTTTACAATGCCGATGGCGCCAAGAGCAGCCATGGCGGAGGCCATGTAGGACTTCGTGATGGTGCCCATCAAAGACTCCACGCAGGGGATCGCAAGCTAGATGTTGCGGGATAGAGCAGCAGAGAGACACATGGTGTCAGTTGAGAAGTCGATGTAGTAAGGGAGGCGCTCCACGCCTCTAAAACTCACCATTTTCGCGACAGAGAACTTGCAGAAAGGAGAATAACAGCAACCGGAAAGCCAGCCAATGATGTGGTGGTGGTTGGGTAAGGGGAGGGGACTTGAAGAAGATAGAGTGGTGAAGAACCATGTGGAGATTGAAACTTCTATTTAATTATTTAAATAAATATTTGGTTTATTTGGGTTATTTGGATTATTTTATTTGATTAAAAAAATTTTATTTAATTTATTATAAGGTTTTTAAAATTTATTTAAAAAAAAAACATAAAATAAGGTAGAAAGATAATTTTATCACTCAATTAGTTTACTCTAATGGACATTCACTAACGATAGGGCAATAAATTGCAATAACATCAAAAGTTTTGCTCTATCTGAACATAATTTTAAATTGGATAGTTAAATTATAATTTATCCTTTTTTTGCAGTTTTTTTTTTTAATATATATTTGTTTTTCTTCTGCAGAATTCACTTTACAATTTTTATTAATAAAAAGTTAGACTTTTCTTTTCACTTATGAGAAATTGGAAGGTGTGAAATGCTCAATTACTCACAAAAAAAAAAAAAGAATTTAATGAGCTTAATATATAACACCACTTGCAAACACCGGCCATTTTCAGTATTTTCTCTAAATATAATTCTAGTGATACATATGGGCTCGTTTGGGATAGTTTCTACTTCTGGCTTTTGACAGTAGAAGAAGAGAAGCAGAAGAGAATTAAGGGCTAAAATGTTTAAATTGTTTCATTAAACCAAATTTTGACTTCCCGTGTTTTCCAGGAAGAGCTTCCAAGAGAAGTTGGGTAGAGTAGCTTTGGGTAGAAGAGCTTCCTAAGACAGGAAGCTCTTTTATTGAATTCAGCCAAATGGGTAGCAAAATGGCTTCTGGCTTTAAGAAGCCAAAATAAGCTCTTCCTGATGGATCCCAAACAGGGCCATAGAAAGGGCAGAGGAAGCAAATAATTTCATTTTAATCACTACAACAAAGTATGGTTTTAGTGACAAAATATTCGGTTACGAGTTTAGATTTCGTCACTAAAAATATACATATAGTGATGACTATTCACATTCCTCACTATTGATTCAAATTAGCTACCAAATCCTATTTCGAAACTATATTTTGGTCACTAAATCCTTTAACCTCCTTTTAGTTATAAAATATTTAGTCACGAATTTATATTTCCTCACTAATAATATAGATGTATAGTGACAACCATTCACATTCCTCACTATTGATTTAAATTAGTTACCGAGTTCTATTTCGAAACTATATTTTTGTCACTAAATCCTTTATAATCTTTTTAGTTATAAAATATTTAGTTACAAATTTATATTTCCTGACAAATAATATAGATGTATAGTGACGATCATTCACATTCCTCACTATTGATGAAAATTAGTTATCGAGTTCTATTTTGAAATTATATTTTTGTCACTAAATCCTTTCTCATCCTTTTAGTTACAAAATATTTAGTTACAAATTTATATTTCCTCACTTATGGTTTAGATGTAATAACAACAATATATATCATTCACTAAATCTACCAAAGTGATTCAAATTAGTTACTAAAATTTATTTCAAATATTATTACTTTTATGATACAAACAATTTACTCAACATCTTTAATTATTAAAATATATAAAGTCATAATTTATTTACATTTTAGTGAAATGATAATTATTGTAAAATGAAAATTATCTACAACTAAATTAATAAATAATGTATAATTTATATACATTTAATTTTTCGTAATACTTATCATGTTAAAGATACTATGATACATAATTATATTACATTTAACAAAAATATGAAGCTTAAAATAAATTATGTAATATAATATTAAAATCCTATGTATGTTGAGGGTTATTTATTTGATTAAATATGCTAATTAAATAAAAAGTAAACATAACCAAATTAAGCATAATTTTTTATTGAGGAGTGATCATTGATAAAAACTAGCTACAAATATATTGTGGTTGATACAATATTCTTATAAAAACCTATACATCATCTATTATCACCGTTTTTATACGAGATGAATATAATCTTCTCATTAATCGCTATTATCATTTGATGAAATATATTCATCCTCGTTTCCCTCATTATTGAAAGGATCATCATCTGGAGCACTATCATCATCCATAAAGTTATCACTAACTTTATTTTGGTCTTCAACATCCACATCCACATCCACATCTATCATGTCCATATCATTCCTGTGTAACATGTCGTTGTCATCTACTTCATCAATATTAATAATATCTTCTGACTGTTGTTGCTGAAAAGGATCATCAAAATCAAACTCATCTTCCTTTTCTACTTCTTGTTCTAATACATCGTAATTCCCCCGAGGTTGTGATTTATCAACAACTCGCCAATCACTCCCTAACTTCATGTCATTTAAATAAAACACTTGTTGTGCTTGACATGCTAAAACAAATGGATCATTCTTGTACCATGTTTTGTTTACATTAACACTGATGAGATTGTGTTCATCTATTTGAAATCCTTTGGTACCACTAAGGTCCCACCAATCACATTTGAAGATGACAACTGTATTTTGTCCAAGATATGGAACTTCAATGATTTCTTTTAACACTCCATAAAAATCAATACTCTTACCTCCATGTTCTTCTTTCACTAAGACTCCACAATTTTGTGTTCTTCGAGTACAATCACGGTCTTGGGTATGAAACATAATCTCATTAATGACACATCCAGTGTATCTTGTAACTAATTTATCTGGTCCATTGGATAAGTTTTTCAAATCTTCAGTAACTTCAGTTGCTCCTTCATATTTCAATTGCTGCACCTATGTATACAATAAATAAATTAAATATAAAATCAATTTAATTAATTTATTAAAATTTTAAATTAAATAGATTAATATTAAATACTTACATGATTTGAAAACCATTTGTGGAACTCCATCTCTTGCTTCCTTTCTACATTTCTGGCACCATCTCTCTCAAGTTCTGCTTTGTGTTCCCTGTATGTTAGATGCACATTAATAATAAAAATAATACAATCATTTATGAATTTTATAATAAGATAATAAATATGAACATATCTTACATTATATATTGGTGCACTTCATCACAATTATTCAACACATACCACCTAATCTTTGCCCAATCAGATAGATTCAACTCATCATATATTGGTGCCCCTAAAAAGCGAATATTTGATCTAAATATAGATAAGCGTTGCATCTGATTTGCTTCATCTCCATCATAATTTCGCTCTGGTCGATTAAATCTTGTTTCAATACCATGGAAGTACATTGAACAAAAGTTAAACATTCATAGTCGGTATAACCTTCCGCTATTGAGCCTTCTGGATGGGCTTTGTTTCTAACATAGGCTTTTAAATTATGCATTTTCCTGTTAACACATAAATAAAATTTAATAACCTTAAGAAAATGGTAAGAGCATTTATTGACAAATAATTTTTTTTTTTTTTAATAATTAGGTACCATTACCTTTCAAACGGATACATCCAACGATATTGCGTGGGCCCAGCAAGTAGTGCCTCATGAGCTAGATGAATGGTTAAGTGGACCATAATATCAAAAAAGGATGGTGGAAATATTTTTTCCAACTTGCATAATATCAAGACAATATCTCTATCAAGTCGTTCCAACATGTCCACTTTCAAAGTCTTTGAAGTCAATTCCTTAAAGAATAAACATAACTCAATTATCATTTTACGAACATCCCTTCGTAAGTATCCACGTAATGCGACAGGAAGTAATCGTTGCAGGATAATATGACAATCATGGCCTTTCAATCCATAAATCTTACAATCCTTAATGCTTACACAACGAGATATATTTGAACCCATGCCATCTGGAAGTTTAATTGAATTTAAGAATTGACATAAGCCTTTTTTCTCAGAAGATGACAGCATGTAACAAGCTGAAGGTAGCTTAATTCGGCCATTAATACATATAGGATGCAACTCACGCCTTATTCCCATGTCTTTTAAATCAAGACGAGTCTTATAAGTGTCTTTTGTTTTTCCCTCAATGTTCATTAATGTCCCTAAAAGACTATCACAAACATTCTTCTCTATATGCATCACATCAAGATTATGTCGTAATTTCAATGTTTTCCAATATGGCAATTAAAAAAAAATACTTCTTTTAGTCCAATTCAAATAATTATCGGGACGTTTTCTCTTCCCCTTGA
This sequence comes from Litchi chinensis, assembly GCA_019925255.1. Classification (NCBI taxonomy): domain Eukaryota; kingdom Viridiplantae; phylum Streptophyta; class Magnoliopsida; order Sapindales; family Sapindaceae; genus Litchi; species Litchi chinensis. The sequence continues at coordinate 13,560,604 of CM034466.1, forward strand.
GAACAAGTTTCTTTCCAAAACATAGTTGTTTTACATAAGACAGTTGTTTCAATAGCTCATCATTTGATAAAGACTTAGGAATTGGCCCATCTTCTATCTTTCCATCAAAAACTTTACTTCGACGCCAACTATGATTAATAGGCAAAAATCTACGATGACGCATGTACACAGTTTTTTTTCCATACCTTAACCATTTATTATGTGTGTCTTTGTTGCATGAAGGACAAGTTAGCTTCCCTTTTGTACTCCAACCAGACAAATTTCCATATGCCGAAAAATCATTAATTGTCCATAACATGGCAGCTCGTAAAGAGAAATTTTGTTCAGACGCTGCATCATATGTACTTACACCAACATCCCATAATTCTTTTAATTCATCAATTAATGGTTGTAGATATACATCAATATCATTTCCAGGAGCCTTTTTTCCGGGAATAAGCAATGACATCATGAAAAATGGATCTTTCATGCATTTCCATGGTGGTAAGTTGTATGGAACGATAAAAACAGGCCACATACTATAGGATAGACTCATGTTCCCAAATGGATTAAATCCATCACTTGCTATTCCTAGCCTAACATTACGTCCATCCAAAGCAAATGACTTGTGCTCAAGGTCAAAGTGTTTCCAAGCTTCTGAATCAGCTGGATGTCTTAATACTCCATCATCAACACGCTTATCCTTATGCCATCTCATATCTAAAGCTGTCTTTTTGGAGATGAACAACCTTTTCAACCTCGGAATCAAAGGGAAGTGTCTTAATACTTTTGCTGGCACTCTTTTATTCTTGCCATCATCATAAACATATCTAGAAGCATTGCATTTTGGACATTCATTTTTAAATGCATTTTCCTTCCAAAATAAAACACAATAATTTCTACATGCATGGATCTTCTCATAACCAAGACCTAAGTCACGAATAACCTTTTTTGCCTCATAGTAAGTAGCTGGTAGAGTCTCACCTTTTGGGAATGTCTCTTTAAGTAAATCAAGCAACATTGTGAAAGACTTATTGCTCCAATGATTTAATATTTTTAAGTGAAGCAATTTAACGAGGAATGACAACTTAGAAAATTGTCGACAACCGGGATACAATTCTTGCTCTGCATCCCTCATCAATCTACTAAATGTATTTGGTTCTAAAGTGGGACTGCAATTTCTATCATCACCAGAAGCATTATCTATATCTTCATCTTGCCAATTAGGTAATGGAGTGGGACCACGAAGATCATTAAGCATCTCATTAACATCATCTGTGTGATATTTTGAACTTATGTGATCCGGATGGTCATCATTACAATCTAGATCTATCAATTCTTCCCCATGACTTGTCCATCTAGTGTAAGATGTAACCATCCCAAAAGTATACAAATGTTCCTCCACGGCATCTATAGATTTAGAACAATAATTGTTGCACCTCTTGCAGGGACATAGAATCTTATTGGTTCCAGGTTGCATATGAGCAGTGGCAAATCTAATAAAATCTTTCACTCCATTAATATATTCTGATTTTTGCCTAGCTTTAGATTGAATCCAACTCCTATCCATCACTAACCTAAACAACAAGTAGGTATAGCTTTAGTGATCCAACATAGATTTACATGACAATTAAACATGAACAATATGAGTCATAACATCAAAAATTAGACACTTAAAATTTATGACATGTCAAGAATGAAAGATTATATGAAACTTAATTTATATTGCATTATGTTTTATGTTATTATTATAATTTATTAGAAAATTTTAAATTTTTAATCGTTATAAATAATTTGTTTGATCAACTCAAATATATACTATAATAATATCCAAATTTTTGTATTTCTAAATTATAGTTGTTAAAATAGGAAAATTATTTAAACTGCTTTACTAAGTAATACGGTTACCCTCCAAATAAAAAATTAGGTAGTGTCCCAATTACAATAAATATTTTTTAATAATTATTATTATTTTTCTTATTATTTATTTGGTGATGAAGGGTTGAACCCACCTTGGGTCCAAGTGGGGCATGTGCCCATCCTAGAAATTTAGAAAAAATTATTAAGTTTGCAAAGTAAATAGATTTATGAAGTGTAGGAAGGTGTGGTGGTATAAGGCTTGCCTTTGTATTAATATGGTTCCAACATGGTTAAGCTTGTTTTTTCACATATTTCTTCAAAAATAATGAATGGTGTTGGTGCTGTTCGAACCTGGATTGGGTTCAAAGATGGATGTTACAAGCCTACCAACCAAGCTAATATTCATATTTGATACACTTTGACTTCGAAAACTATTATATCCTATCAGTAATTATGAACAGTTATTGCTACCTATACATATAGTCAACTATTTTTCTTATAGCAAACTATTGTCTAACTTTTTCTTTAATTTTTCATTTGTTTGGATCTCTAATCGAGAGCTTAAATTTTCCACTTCAAATTCTCACCTTACAAACTTCTTCAAATTACTAATATACTATACTAATTATTCCAACAAATAGTTTACAAGTTCAAAAAATATTTAAGTAATCTAACTTCATGAAAAGCTTATTAATAATTTCCAGTGTATATATAAATTGTTTAATCATATAGTAATTTTATTTAAGGATAATAATGGGGCTTTTTTTTTTAATGTAGTAATTTATTTATGATTTAGTTAGAGTTTAAATATGAATTCCAAGTTAGAGTTTTACTTTCATTAAACATGACAATTAAACATGAACAGTAAAAGTGATAACATAAAAAGTTAGACACTTCAAATTTATTACATGACAAGAATTAAAGATTCCATTAAACTTAATTTATATTGAATTATTTTTTGTTTTATTATTATAATTTATCAAAAAATTGAAAATTTTTAATCTTTATAAATAATTTATTAAATAAACTCAAATAAATACTATAATAATATCCAATTTTTCATATTTATAAATTATAATTAAAAGCTATTAAAATAGGAAAATTATTTCAAAAGGTTAAACTAAGTTATGTCGTTGCACTCCAGACAAAACATCAAGCGATACCCTAATTACAATAAATAAATTTTATTATTATTATTATTTATTTGTAGATGTAGGGGCAAACACAGCTTGGGTCCAATCGGGGCACGTGCCCATCTTAGAATTTTCGAAAACATCATAACATTTTCAAAGTAAATAGATTCGCAAAGCGTTGAAAGGTAGTGGTGGTGTAAGGCTTGCCTTGGTATTAATCATCACCCGGGTTCAAACCTGGACAAGCTTATGTTTCCACATATTTTTTCAAAATTAATGAATGGTGCGTGTTTATATTGTTTAATCATTTTAGTAATTTTATTGAAGGATGATAGAGGGGTTTTTTTTTTTTTTAGTAATTAATTTGTAATTTATTTAGAGTTTAAATAGGAATTCAGTTTTTATTTATTTAAACAATCCTATTCCTAACTCAATTGATAAAATAAATTAATTTAATTTGTAAAATTTCATTACTTATATTTATTTTGTCTTTAAATAAAATAATTGGTATTAAATTTAATGGTTTAACAGACAATGGACTAATGAAAAATGTTACTACATGACTAGGTATAGTTTATGATGGATAAGATGGAATTATTAATATTTAAGTAATCTAACTTCATGAAAAACATTAGAAATTTTAAATGTGTAATATCATATGTGATGATATTTGCTTATTCTCATATGTGTATTATGACTACCCATCTTCTGATATTAAATTAATTGGGAGTTACTTTTTTCTTTTTTTAATAATTGAAAGGCTACTAGCAAATGATATTGACAAATGTCTAATGCAGTTTAATCATTATCACTTCAATGGTGAATGTTGATTTTTTTAAAACAAATATTATAAAAAAGAATTTTACATTACTCTTTATTATTGTTGGAATAATTTTCAAATTAATGTAACATATGTGTTATATATGTATGAGAGCTTCTAGTTTTATGTGTATGGGAGATTCTGAAAAAAAAAAAAAAAATACACAAAATGTAGACTATAAACAACTTGTTTGAGTTTCAGTTCCAAAAAAAAAAAGTAATCTAACTTCATGAAAAATTTATTAATAATTTTCAGTTTAATTATAAACCGTTTAATTATTTAATTAATTTTATTTGAGGATAATAATGATTTTTTAAAATATATTAATTTATTTATAATATAGTTACAGTTTAAATAGGAATTAAGAGTTAGAGTTTTAATTTGATTAAACAATCCTATTCCTAACTCAATTGATAAAATAAATTAATTTAATTTATAAAAATTTATTAATTATGAATATTTTGTTTTTAAATAAAATAATTGGCATTAATTTAATAGATTAACATAAGATGGAATTATGATAAAAGTAAGAGTGTTTCTTTTTTATTATTATTATTATTTTATTTTAGCAACATGCTTAGCAAAGAAAAGTGGCGGCAGACAACATTTTAATTTGGCACCTAATGATTTGGTTGGTTACTTCGTTACTTGGTTATTGTTGGTGCCTAATAATTTGGTTGGTTACTTGGTTAAGTTGATGACATATGAGAGCATATCATAAAAGTCAACTTGAAAGCTGTTAAATATTTATTACGTCCTATAAATTAAAGCAATTTCATTTCCAAAACCTACAAATGCTTGTCTACTGCATCCTAGGCTGTTTTTTAAATATAAAGTTGATTCTTTCAATGGTCAATTAACAACTTATTAATTAAATTTAATTATAATATATTCATCTGGTTCAGGTCAAGAGAAGCTCTTATGTTCATTTGAATAGATAATTTGTTTTTTTTTTAATTTTTTAATTTTTTAATTTTTTTAATTTTTTTTAATAATGTATTTGAATGGAAAGGTTGTGCCTTTGTCTATTTTACTTAAAGAACTATAAGGAAATATATATATATATATATTTGATTGATTCAAATAAAATATGACGTTATATGCTATATTAAATTTTTAAATGGACAAATATTTCTTATCAATTTTTAATAGGTAACACCTCTTATGGTGATCTAATGGCAGACAACTCTCATACTATTACCTAGGTTTGAGTGACTATATTATAAATAATATTTAAAAACTAAAATTGATAGATAATTTTTTCTTCGTTAGCAATAAAATTGATAGATAAATTTTTTCCTCTCATATAGTTAATATTAAATTCAAATTCAAAATATCCATAAATAAATAGTACAAATGAAATTGATGCCTAATAAAGATAATATGTAAGCAGTGGATAAAGCAAAACAATTTTCATTAATTACTAAATTATGAGGACATCATGAATGATAATATTTTAAAAATAAATATAAATATTAATTTATATAGAAAAATAACTTACCTGGTATTGCTTTATGAACAAATTGTAATCTAGTGGATTGAAATTCAACAAATTTCTGAATTAGCAAAAGAAACATAAGGTCAGTAGGTTCAATTTAATATTTAACACTTGTCAATTAGTAAAAAAAAAATAAAAAAAAGAGACATCAATTCAAGTTTAAACAAGAACTTACCAACTATCTGTTCACATAAAGTTGTAATCGAATCAATGTAGATTAGAACTCTTTCAAATCGAAGTCCTTCAATAAAAAAAGAAAATTGAGGGCAGCATACTCAATTGAATTAATTGAAGTAACAACAATAAATTAAATTGAGAGATGTTTACACTAATTTTATTGGAGATGAAAAAAATTGTTGTTGTATATAGCTATTTGAACTATTGCTTTTAAATTAAAAACCTAATGCTATTTGAACTATGGTTTTTGAATTGAAAATGTCAAAAACATATCTACTAACATCTTTTATTTTGAAATTTAAAATCTTGCTTAACATTTTGATATCTTGAAAAATCCTAACAGTTTCTAACATGAAGTGTTGAAAATTGAAGGCTAGTTAGATAGTTAGTTACCTCTATAATTTTAAATTATATTGCGTAATATTATTTTTGAAATATATATTGGATAATATTTATGATTTAAAAAAATTATGAAAATTAAATATTCATATATCCCATAGTATAATTCGCCAGCATTATCATTTTCTACTAATTAATTATGTTGTCATTGGATTGTCTTTTATTTAGTTATTTATTTTATTACATTGGGTTGTCTTTTAACTTATTAATTTTAATAACAAAAATAATATGTATCAATTTCACTACGCCCTCTTTGACATTTTAATAATACAAAAGACTTCTTAATAAAAATTAATTTAAATTAATTTTTTAGAAAAAATTAAATGTTTTTGTCCAATGTTATAATGTTACTTTCATTTCTGGAGATAAACATTACAAAGACAATTGTTATTATCCATTTATTAATTAATTTTATTTGAGGATAATAATGGTTTTTTAAAATGTATTAATTTATTTATAATTTAGTTAAATTTAAATATTAATTAAGAGTTAGAGTTTTAATTTGATTAAACAATTCTATTCCTAACTTAATTGCTAAAATAAATTAATTTCATTTATACATATTTATTAATTCTGAATATTTTGTTTTTAAATAAAATAATTGGTATTAAATCTAATAGATTAAGATAAGATGAAATTATGATACAAGTAGGATTTTTTTTTTCAGCAAAATGGTTGGCAAAAAAAGTGGGGGGAAACAACATTCATTTGGCGCTACTTATTTGGTTGGTTACACGGTTATTGTTGGCACCTAATTATTTGGTTGGGCTACTTGGTTACATGGTAAGTTGATGAGAGATGAGAGAAGCATAAAAGTCAACTTGGAATCAGCCTATAAATTAAATTGAAAACATGAAAACCTGATGTGGTAATATCATTTATATTATTTGTTAATTTTTTTCCTCTAATATGGTTACTATTCTATTAAACTCAAAATATCTATAAATAGTACAAATAAAATTGAAAATATAGATAATATGTAAGGAAAGGATAAAGCAAAACAATTTTCATTAATTTCTAAATTATGAGGACATCATGAAAAATAATATTTTAAAAATAAATATAGATGTTAATTTATATAGAAAAATAACTTACCTGCTATTGCTTTACGAACAAATTGTACTCCAGTGAATTGTAATTCAACTAATTTTTGAATTAGCAAAAGAAACATGAGATCAATTGGTTCAATTCAAAATCTAACACATGTTGGTTAAAAAAAAAAAAAAACATATATAGAGACATCAATTCAAGCTAAAACAAAAACTTACCAAGTATCTGTCCACGAAAAGTTGTAATCAGCTCGATGTAGATTAAAACTCTTTCAAATGCAAGTCCTAAAAAGAGAAACTAGAGGGCAATATACTCAATTGAATTAATTGAAGTAACAACAATAGATTAAATTGAGAGATGTTTGCACTAATTTTGTGGGAGATGAAAAGAATTGTTGTTGTATATAACTATTTGAACTATGGCTTTTAAATTAAAAATATTAAGCTGTTTGAACTATGGTTTTTGAATTGAAAATGTCAAAAACATATCTACTAACATCTTTTATTTTGAAAATTTAAAATCTTGCTTAATATTTTCATATCTTGAAAAATCCTAACAGTTTCTAACGTTAAGTTTGAAAATTAAAGACTAGTAATGTAGTTAATTACCTCTTAATTTTAAATTATTGGATAATATTTTTTTAAAAATATATATTGGATAATATTTATGATTAAAAAAAGTTATGAAAATTATATATTCATATATCCCATAGTATGATGAGCCAACATGATCATTTTCTTCTAATTAATTATGTTATCATTGACTTGTCTTTTCTTTTTTTTTTTTCTTTGTTTTTTAATTACATTGGATTGTCTTTTAACTTCTTTTAATACAAAAAATAATATTATAAATTTCAATAGGCCCTCTTTAACGTTTGAATAATAGAGAAGACTTTTTTATTTCTTTAGAAATAGAAAAATTTAAAATCTTTTATCCGAAGCTAATTAATTGGTAATATATTGACCAAATATTACCATACCAAAATGTTAGACTTACTAATTAACTATAAGTTTTATGAAGAGATTGTGATAGAGTGAAAGACATGCCTTTTTATAATTAAATAAATGTATTCTATAATTTGGCATTAAAACATTTTCATGACTTTGTGGATGGAATACGGGTTTCACTCGGACCCCCCATTCTTGCACCTGAACCTACGAAATTTCGAGGGTGACAATCCAAGTGTGAGTGTAAGTTTTGTCAATCCCACCTAAATTGGACTTGTTATAATCCCTACTTGATACAGAAACACACATACATAAGTAAAAGTACCATAATCACTTTAATTATAAGTGGATATGAACTAAAAGCCATATATTTACAATGGACACTCTTATTAGTCTCATATAAGTACCATTAATTGTTATTTAATCAAAATAACTTATTCCAAATATTTTTGTTTAACACTATTCCAAGTAAAAATAAAAATAAAATTGAAAAATTTAATTATACAGGGTAAATATGTTTAAGATATCATGAGATTAGATTAAATTTTATAAATATATATAATTATCTATTGTAATACATCTATATTTTTTGAGTTTAAAAAAAAAATTATTCTAATATTCTAAGCCCTTTTTGTAAAAAGAAAAAAAAATCCAAGCAAAAGTTACACTTATCCATTTAACTATATAGGTCACATAGCTTCAAATATATGAGACACATGAATATTTTTAAAAATTTTGAATAAATTTGTAATACACATGTAAAATTTGACAAAAACATTATGAATTATGTATTTATTTGAAAAACAATGTAATATTTAAAATTTTAAATTATGCAATCACAATCATATGATGTTTTTGGTATCATAAATTGGTTCATTGAGTTTTTATAAATAAAATATATTATAGTTAATTGATTACTTTATTTTTTATTCAATTTTTTCTTGAATTATCTCATAATATGTTAATATTATCCACAGTCTCATTTTTTTTTAACTTATCATTTCATCAATTAAATAAAATTATCCATTTATTCCAAGATTTTCTTTATAAATTTAAACATAAGATTTTGGTTATGGAACTTGTGGTGTCATCAACTAGTTATATGAACTTTTCTATTAAAAAAAAAGTTAATTAATTAGTTTATTGATTCATAAAAATCTTAAATATACCTTAAAAAAAAGCAATTTAATATTATGAAACCAAAACTCATATTGCATTTTCTTCAAAATAAATAAATAAATAAATAATTGCTACAAAACTCACGTTCAACCTATTGACACTCTCATCTCTCCCACTCAATTGTTAGTTATAAAACTTTCATATCATTTTTTCTTCATTTCAAGAACTGCAAAATGGTTTTCCTTCAACAAATCATTCAACTTGAGATTACAAGCAACAATTGATCCTTTCAACTTGTCATTATAGGCAACTAAAGGTAATTCATGAGAATGGCTTTTGGATTTCAATTACTTTAGTTTTATTCTTAAAAGGGAAAATCAGTGATTGAGGGTTCATTTTTGTTACTTTCTGTTATCTAGAGGATTTTCATGTTTTTTCATATTTTATTTTTCAAAACATTGATAATTTCTTGACACAGTTTCTCCACTGCATCTGTTGTCGCTGTGGTGGTTTTTGTGCAGTGTGGAATTGATAATTTCTTGTTTCATGTTTTTGGTATATTATCATCTTATTTGTGTGTGTGTGTGTGTTGTGTACTAACTCGTGTGATGCAGTCAAATCCAGTTCTTGAAGCATTTGGCAACGCAAAAACAGTTAAAAATAACAATTCCAGGTGTGCATCACTGCTTCTTGCTTGCATTTTTATGCTTTCATGCATACGATGATTAGTAAAATCCTGTGGCATTTTGCTAACTAATTGTAATTTTGAGCTCTATAGGAAAAAAATGCCATTTATATAAAGGTTTTGGTTATGTCAAACAAAGAATAAAGGTTTTGATTTTAATATCTAGTACTACCACTTGGTTTAATGGTCGCACTGACATGCTTACAAGCTTTTAGTTCTGTTGCAGCATAATCATTCAAGGACATGAGAATAGCAATAAATGTTACACAGTCTTCCCCAATTGTCTTGTAAAATTTTTGGTTATGTAAAATTTTTTTTGGCCACAATTTGATATTAAACATGTGTGTAGATATGTTCTTGTATATATGCTTCTTGCGTATTAAAGATATCTACAAATGGGCTTATATAGGAAGAAAATCAATGACATTAGGAGTTGGATTGTATATGTTGAGCAATTAATATGTTTCTTTTTGAGCAATTAATCTTAAGGGATGTTGTTTAGTTGTTTTCAACAGTCAAATAATTTTTTCCATATATTTTATAGAGGGTAGTTAATTTAATCCTGCTTTCACAAATGTATACAAGAATTGCTTATTAATATGATCTAAGATAGTGCTCTTTCAAATTTTCAGCAGCACCTTTATCTTGATTTCTATGGTTTTGCTTCTTATGGACTTAGCTTATCATGACTTTATACTGCTTTTTACATACATTTTTATTTGTTTTTGTCTCTAAAAATTTATAACAAATTAATTGTCTCTAAGATCACATGAAATTATTTTTGCAATTGTATTAGTTTTTCTATCGAGCAATATATAAGTCTCATCGTACTTTTTTTATGAGGTATTTCTTATATATATATATTTGTAGTAAGTTGTTGTTTATGTTAAAGTGAACAATAGATAGAAAATAAACTGTAGCAATATATTTTTGCAAGAATTTAATGGGATGGTGTGAAAAATACATATCAATTAACCAATTATACATCATATAACTATGATATTGTTGTCTTAGTTTTTAAAATTGGATGCCACTTTTATAACAGTGCATATAATTTAATATGCTAACTTTTAAAAAAAATAATTATGTAAAAGATTTTATTGCTTATTAGGGAAAACTTTATCCTAGGTATTTCTATGCGATGACTATTAAAAAAGGGAAGAGTCAAGGTGGATGGGCCAAAACTCAAAGCATTTCACGAATATATGGGTACAATTCGTTGGAGCATGTTGAGAAACAGTCATCAAATTCAGTTGCACCCATACCAATGACACCTTTTAACACACCAACAGCACCTAAAAACTCATCGACATTTATGGCTCCTTCATCAACTAAACGCGTACATGCACCAAAACACCCAACACCAATACCAACTTTACCTTCACACCACCAAACTACACCACCAGTTTCTCAAGCCTTGACAACCATATCTGTAACTGATATTACACCAACAATGACTTCTGCATGTACTTCTACACCTACACCTCCTGAAATAAGAGATTCTTCTCTTATTGAACAAGACCGTGCTGGTAATAGTATCTTTTATATACTCATACACACACATTGTAATTTATATTTTCGATCTTACATTTTCTCATTTTCTATTATAACATGTAGCTAAAATCAAGTACTTCTAAAAATTATGATATAGAGTTTACAAGAAAAAACAAACGTGGAATTACTCGAGGGCTTGATCTGTTGAAAAGAAAGCATTTAGGTGACAAGATTGACATAAATATATCCACAAGTGTAATGCGTGCAGTTGGAGAAAATAGTCAGTTCTACATCACCGATACAGGATGCATTGTTAGGAGATATGCTCCACTATAGTTTAAGGGTTGGAAGGACATTCCAAGAATTGAAGTAGACAGATTAATTCTTCGTGTTCGTGTAAGTGCAATCTATTTCTAACTTTATTATATTTTTTAAATTGCTTCTTATCATTAGTTGTTTATTATAAACTTTATATTTGAGTTTACAGGAAAAATTCAAATTAAGCAATGAGCTATATGTGAATGAGGCTATTAAGGAGGATATGAAGCGTAGGTATACTAGATGGCGTTACACTTTACATGAAAAATATCTGGAGTTAATTAAAAAAGATGAAGATCTTGCAAAACCTCCTGATGATAGAGTGGATGTGAAGGATTGGGAATATCTTGTTAAATTGTGGCAAGACGACAACTGGAAGGTTAGTTCTTAAATTCAATATTTGATAAATAGTTATTAATTAGTTTTGTGAGGTGTAAAGTAAACATATGCCAAATTACTTTTGATTTGATTATACAATAAATAATTTTTGGACTCCATTATTGACTTAGAGAGGTAATATTATTTTGATGATAAGTAATCTCAAATAGGCATATACTATTACTGTTTAATATATTATTTGATTAATTTCAACGAAAAAGTGAAAGGAACAAGGCAAATAATGAAGAAAATACAATTCCACCATTGTGCTGGGACAAGGGCATTCAGTCGTCTTAGATGGGAAAATGTAAGTCCTTGTGTTTCCTCTCTCTTTGTTTCACTTCTATTGTGCATATCCTGGTTTTCTTTCTTTCAAAATTTATTTGTTTATTTATTTTCTTTCTTCTAAGTTGCATCCTTTTATTATTTATTTATTTTATTTATCAAGTATATAATTCTTGAATTTTAATACTTATTATTTTATTTTGTCTAGATGTTTGTGAATTATTTTTATTTTTATTTTATTTGATTACTCCAACAAAATAAAGAACATCTACAATTTTGTTGATTTTGAAAATTTGAGTAAACGTTGATGACTGATATAATTTTATATTTTTAGTGAAACATTATATTATTCATACATGGATTGGTTACATTAGAATTTCATTTATCTGATAGCCACTGGAATGCTTTTTAGCTTGTTTATCTATGAAAATTTTTAATACATGACTTTACACGTTATTTGAAGTTATAAGTTTTCGTCATATGCAATTATTTACTATTTGTTTTACATTTTTATAGGTTACAATGTGGTTTTTTTTTTTTTTTTTTTTTTTTGGGTTTTGTTAATCTAGTTTGTCATTTGTTGCTTAATGCTGACTAGCTTTTTATTAACTTTTATGTACATCCATTATGTTCAGACATTAATATTGCTCGTGCATAGATGTGCACAAAAGTAATTGGTTTTAATTATATGATATAAAACTTTTGATTGATTGGAAAGTCTTTAGAAGCCAACTCTATTAATCTTATTATTCTTTACAAATTATATAAATAATTCATTTATTAATTATGATATTGTTCATATAACAGTGGGATCTTGAGACTGGAGTTCTTCCTGGTCGTATTGATACATTCAAGCTCACTCGATATGATGAAGAAAATGATAAATGGGTTGATGATGATGCAAAAAAGGCTTATGTAAGTGAACATATGTATTTTATAAGTTTTGTTATTTATTATATTATTTTATTATTATTATTTTTTAATGTTTATGTTAAGGATGAGATGAATATGCTTCGCACAAATCCTCCAGAAGAGTTACAACACATGTCTGAAGATGAAATTTATGACTATGTGCTTGGAGAGTCTCCATCCGGCTACATACGAGGATTAGGTGCTGGCCCTAAGCCTAAACGTTCTTCTGGAGTGACAGCACGTAGATGTGCACAACTTGAAGAAGCTACAAGAAGAGCTGAGGAAGTAGAAACAAGATCTGAACAACTAGCTGATGAGTTAACAACAGTAAAAGCTGAATTAGCTGAGATACGTTCAAATTTTAATGAAAAACTTCTTGAAATTCAAGCTCAACTAAGAGGTAATCTCAAAACTTTTTTTATTTGATTTGACTAATAATTTTATTATTTATATGAACTTACAATTTTAGTTACTTAAAATAAAATAGATTGAATTTTTATGTTGTTTTGGTTATCTATTGGAAATTTATATTAGTTTTATTGATTATGAGCATTAATTAATTAGTTTTAACTCTTATTTGAAAATTGAGTTGATGTCAATGAAAATAATTTCTTAAAGAAAATTTGGTTATATTACAGAACGTGGCTAAGGTTTTCACACCTACTATAATAATCAGACAGGTAATTTATTCAATGTAATATTTTATTAATTGTACAATATGTTTTTGATTGCCTATTTTTGTCTCATTGTACAATACTAACAAAGTTGGTTCATTGATATTTGTTAACATTCTACAATTCCTTTTATTCATACTTGTAAATTTTTAATTTTATTTCTTCATTTCATTTTTCCTTAAAGAAATTATTATATAACTTCATTATAGTTTCACATTAAATATTATTAGAGATGTATTTCTATACATTAAGAATCTCTTTGTTTTTTTCTATGTTTTGCAGATCAATGGTTATTGAATTATGTCGACAAGATGCATCTTTCTGTCATAGTTTGCATTTATTTATTTATGTTGAATATTTTACAGCTTCTTATTAGTATTTTGGGATATTATGTTATTTTATTGGTCTTCATTGGCTTATGTCAATGACTTGATTTTTTTTATGTTGGATATATTATGAATTGCAATTAGATTTTATGGATATAAATATTAATTTATGTTGTTTCTTTTATACATTTTTCTAGTGCTGGAGTTCAAGTGGTTGGTGGGTCATCATTTAAAAGTTTGCTTATAGTTTGATAACTGGATGGATGGACCACTTAAGGATAGGATACCTCATTTACCTCTTTCTAAATTGCGTCTCTCTACCTATATTAGTGATGTCTACTATGATGATATTTAGCATTTTCCTTCTACGATATGGCAAACACAGCCAGATTTAGTTCATGACATTGAGTAAGTGATTATTGGTAATTTTTCTAATTAGAGAGTTTAGACCCTCTCTCTCAATGGGAAAGTGACTATTATTGGTGATTATAATTTATTATCTCCAATGCATCCTTAACTTCATTGGGCAAGATATATTTGGTCTACTTTCATCTCTCTTTCAAGATCTATGCTGATTTGGCGAATTATGCATAATAGATTACCCATTAATCTGTTTTTGCAGCGCTGTGAGTTTATTTTACCTTCATGTTATTGCTCATGCTGGGCTGCAAAGAAGAGTTTAGAGCATCTGTTTCTCAAATGCCCTTTTATAGTAGCTGGTCTTTGACATTTCTTATCTTCTACTTTTAGTCATTCCATTTCTTTAACGGGGACTGTTATAAACTTGTGGCAAGTTGCTATATCTATTACCTTTTATTCTCAACTTCAACATCTTTGGAAGGTTGATATCATTGCAGTTTTTAGGTGATTTAGATTACTTGAAACTCTGCCACTTTTAAGGGTAAGTGTCATTCTTTCATGTGACTCTTTCTTTTGTCTGGCATTCCATTTGAGAGGTAGATTCTCTTAGCTCTGTGGTTATGTAGAATTATATAAATGATTTATTAGTTGTACTTTAGCTTCATATTTTTGCTCGTCCTCCTAAAGCTTCTTGTATTATAAAGGTAGTTTGGTCTATCCCTTCTCTGGGTTAGATCAAGGTCAATACCGATATTCTAACTTTGCATCTCATGGTTTAATTGGTTGCACAAGAATTTTTTGGACCTCCTGAGAGTTCTTCAAAAGTGTTTTTGTGATTTTGTTAGGAATAGGTTTTGCTTTTAAGGCAAAGTTAATAGCAGCTATTTATGCTATTGAGTATACTTGAAAGTATCATTAAATGAAACTTTGATTGAAAAGTGACTCTACTTATGTGATTTCTCTTCTTATTGCTCGTTCTTCTAAAGTTCTCTGATGTTAGTGTCTAGCTTGGGAAAGGTGTCTTCATTATTTGCAAGGTATAAATTTCATGGTGACACATATTTATCGCGAGAGAAATTCTATAGTGGATGCATTAACTTCTCGCCCCCCTTCTTTTGTTTGTTCCAATAGGTGGTAGACGACTCTTGGTTTGTAAGGTCATTTTCTTTCTGATGATCTTCATGGCAAACGTCATTATTGGTTTTGTTAGTTTTGATTTTGGAGGGTGGATACTCTTTTTCCCTTGCCAAGTCATTTCCATAAGGTTTCTTTGGTAAGGTTTTTAATGAGGTCTGCTATAGAGATTGATTTGCAAAGATTTGATTTCGGCTTAATCTTTTGCAGTCTATCTCTCCCCTTAGTTGGTTTTTTCCTTCATTGGATGTTTCTTATTTTTGTATTAGCTTTCCGCCTTTCTCTCTTTTATATTCTTTTTCTTGTTTTTAATAATAAATTGGCTTTGACCAACAACTTTATTAAATTAAAAAACAAAAATGTAGTATGGCTTTATGCATAATGCCTACATCCAAAGTCCCTTTTTATATTATGTTAGGATTCCATGTTTACATATAATTTGGTTACTATAATGTATAAATGCTAAAGATCTTCTTTCACATTTTTTATGAAATTACATCAAATACTATAATTTATTTCTTAAAAATACATATGTGCATTAATGATTAATGTTAATATAATTTCAGAGATTTTTTGAAGTATAAAAGACTGATGCACGGGGTCTTGGAGCCCTAAAACTTGTACCAGAGACTATATTTCCAGTATATTTTATGCAGTAGACGGTGACCTCTGATCAGTTTGAGACTATTTCTGGGTATGAAAATTTGCTTCTCTATTTCCATTAATGAGGGAGGAGAAGGAGTTGGATCTCACTGCTCCTGAGGTCGTCACCAAATACAAGAGCGCAACTGAGATCGTCAACAGTTAATACACACACACACACACACTCTCTCTCTCTCTCTCTCTTATCAAGAGTCCAAATTTTTTATATTTATTTGTTGTGTTTATGTCCATAGATTTTTTTTTTTGGGTACCTGTTTGTGATGTGAATGTAAAAACTTTGCAGAGGCATTGCAACTTGTAGTGTCAGTGTGCAAGCCGGGAGCTAAGATTGTAGAGTAATGCGAAGAAGGAGATTCATTTATCAGAGAGCGAGTTTGATAGAGTAATAAGTGTTGTGTTGTGTTGTGTTGTGTTGTTTTGATTTAATTATTTGTTTGTTTTCTGATGTGGTTTTTTGGTTTTTGTTTGTTTGATTGTTTGTGTTAGAAAAGGCAACAGGGAATATGTATAAGAATGTGAAGAAGAAGATTGAGAAGGGTGTCGCGTACCCGACTTGCCTGTCTGTAAACAATACTGTGTCAATTTTCGTTGCTTGCAAGCAATGAAACCGTGCTGCAAGAAAGTGATGTGGTGAATATACGTAAGCGTTTTGTTTACTTGAGCTTGTAATTTTTTTTTTTTTTTGAATTTAGGGAAATTTGTGTTTGGAGGATAATTGGTTGTTGGGTTTTTAATTGGTGCAGCGAGATGGGGTGTCACATTGATGGGTTTATTGATGGGCCTAATACAGGAAGAGCAGCTGATGTTATTGCTGCAGTAAATACTGTCGCTGAAATTGCCTTAAGGTTTGTAAGGCCTTCTCCAATTCGGCGGGATAAGTCTAATTTTCCCCCTTAATTTGGCATAATAACCAAAAAAACCTCCTAAGTTCAAAATCATTAAGAATCCCGCTATAGATTGGCATAATGGCCAAAAAATTCCCCATTGTTAATAAAAATAGCCAAAATATTCCTTAGTGATTTTTTAAATTAGGGGTTTTTTGGCTATTTTTATAAACGGTAAAGGGTTTTTGACTATTTTTATAATCTGCAGGGGGTCCTTAATGATTTTTGAAATTAGTGAATTGTTTGGCTATTATGCCAAACTACAAGGGAAAAATTAGACTTATCCCCCAATGTGGCACCAAATTAGTGTAAAACACCAATTTGGTGTCAAAATCTTCTCCAATGTAAGCATCGAATTACAAACTCTAAGGTAAAATTTGATGTTGAATGAATAGTGTAACACCAAATACCAATTTAGTGTTGGATTTTGTACCCTTTTTTATCCATTTATTTTTTGAAAATGCCAATGATACCCCTCTTTACTCTTCTACAACCATATTGTTTCCCTTTGGGTCTTTTATATATTTAGTATATTTGTATAATTTGATTAATAATTAAAAATGCAAACTAAATTATTATAAAAATATATCTTTGGAAATATTTTGTTGAAACATTTAAAATGAGTGTAATATTGAGTATATTTTTATATATTTTTATTTTTTTAATATATGTTATAGATAGTATATTAATATAAAATGAACCAAATTTTTTAATGTATATATTGTGAGTATTTATTTGAGAATAAGATTTTATATTAAAAAAAACAATTAATTAATATTGGTTAAAAAAATTGTGTATAGAATATTCTTTGAAGATGTCCTTTATACCAATTTGATGTTAAATATATTGGAGTGCAAACAAATTTGGTGTTACACATTGGAAATGGTTTGTAAGGTCAGGAAATAAGGTAATTTGTTTATATTGATGGGTATTTTCCTATTTTGTTTTTATCAAATGTTTGGTTGTTAAGATATAGGGATAATCCCAAAAAACCTGTTATATTTTGTAAAATTATTTATATTACCATCCTTTTTTTTTTTTTCAAAATCCTCCTTGACATTAATAAAAACACTCAAAATTCCTTCTGGAGACTTGTGAAAGAACGACAATGCATGTGACGGTCACAGATTTTATTATGTTGACTTAATTGATTTGACCCTAGGGGCAAAATGAAAAATGCGATAAAAAATTAATTAAAATAATATTAATTAAAAGATAAAAAATCAAAATAAATAATAATAATTATAAAAATATAAAAAATAAAGATATTTTTTTGTTTTAAAAATAAAAAATATATATGATAGCCTCATTATTTTATTTTTAAATAAAAATTTCAAGGTTAAAATCATCTTTTTACCTTTTATATAATTTTTCTGTTAATTTATTAATGTCAGAGGAATTTTGGGCAAAAATAAAACTAGTATGGTAAAAATAACATCTTTTGCAAACTATAATAGTTATTTTAGGATTGTCCCTAAGATATATTAGGAATTTTGAGTCTCAGGTAATCTTGTTCTTGTCAGGTTTTAGAGTTGAAGCATGGTGAACATGTGTTCTGCATATAGGTTTTAGAGTTGATTCTGTTGTTGATCATTCAAGCTATATTTTGGTAAGACAGGTGATTGTGCTGTGTCTTGGCTTTTAATCTTCCATCTTCGATGGTCAAAGTGTATCAACTTGTCTTATGCTTGGATGCAAAAGTTTGGAATTTGGATTGACTACTATTATATATTATTATATTATGTTATTCTGTTTGTAACTGAGCTTCTAAATTTTAAGTATGTGTTTTCATTCTCATGGCATCCCCTATATGATGAATTTTTATGATGTCTGTGGACTAACATCCAAATGAAGCTTTTTGTCATAGTTACTCTAATAGGGCCATAGGGGAACAAGCTCTCAAAGCAGGAAACACTGTTCTAGTTAGGCTACTTAAAATCATATGTATATATATATACATATATATTTATTTATTTATTTATTTAGGGCCAGTTTTTTTTCTCTCATTTTGAAGGGCAGGCAACTTTGCCAGACTCAGTGAAGAAAGATCCTCAACAAAAATCCATGTTACTTGTTGAAAAACAATAACAGAAAATTTGATGACAATATCACAATATATACTGTGTGAACATAAGGTTTGGAGTCAAAGGTGGGACTAGCAGAAAAAGGAGGAGTTGAAACTAATGATCATAAAGTGGTGAAGTTGATGATTTGAAGAATATTTTAGCTTTGTTTCTATGTATTAGCTTGTAGTATTTTTGAAAAGATTTGATTTTTGGTAGTATTTGTATTGTGAAAATAAGAAAGCAGAAATGGGTACTGTGTTGGTTGTGGTTTTGGGATCATGGAGCTTGAATTTGCTTGAATCTACATTTAGTTACCATGATCTGTGTGGTAAACATGTTGTTGGAATCATATCTTAGTTTTATGATTGGTAAATGGTAATGCTTTTTCGGGTGATTTAGTTTTGAGAAACCTTACATTTTTTGGATAGATAAAACTGTGATGAGAACTTTGAACTGTCTGCTTCTTCTGGTCTTTATTGCGTTCATGGGTTGTCTAACTCATTCGTTTGATATGGTCACTTTTCAGTTTGTATGTTGATGTGGTTTGTGCATGCTCTCTTTTAGCTTAGATTGGGAGAGAGAATTTTGAAATGTGGATCATTACAAAGATGGTACTTTGTACGTGGGTTTTGAATCTCATTAAATTATATGATGCTTTGTTTATAAAGACTAACCATTGGTCATTGCTTGTTATAAGCTGTTAGAAAATTTCAACGCATGAATTTGTGTTGTATATTAACCTCCTTAATTATGTATATTTTTTACATCGACACCAGTGTTTTAATTGATCTGGCTTCTAGATCCCTTTTTTTGTTTTCGTTTTTTTTTTTTCTAGTTCTTTAATTGTTTAATTTTTTTAATTAATTTTGTTAATTTAATTTAAGTTATATTTAATTTCCTTTCTTTTTATTTTTTTCTCGATTTATCTAGTTCGTATACATATCACCATCTTGGGAGTCATTGAAAATAACAATTTTAACCCTGCTCATTTAAGTTTAACCATCAATTGACAAACGAAATAGACTAATTTAACACTTTTTTGAAAAGTTATGGTTGATTTGATTCTTTTTTGAAATATAATTATAAATTTGATAATTTCCCAAAACATAAGAGGTGAAAATGATTATTACTTAAATATAAATTAAGAACTAAAGATATGGAGACTTCTAATGTAGGAGACTTTTGACACTTTCCTTTGGAAATTTAAGAAGTCATATATGCACATGTTTATTCCTAGTTTAAGGATCTACACCTTTTTATCTACATCAAATAAGGTTCAAATTTTATTATACATAAATATTAATATGTGTGGAAATTTTTTTTCTTATAATATGAGAGTAGATACTTTTTTGAGAAAAATTCAAAATTACCCAAATTAAAAAAATAAAATAAAATTGTTTTTAGCTCATTTCAAGAAAAAAATTCGTTTTTAACACATCAAACAAATTAATTGCGTTCAGTACTCTCTATTGACCAAAATCCCTTGAACGTGAAGAGAGACCCTCCCGTCATGCTTGGGCATGACAGGAAAACCTCACATCACAATTGAGCATGATGGGAGAGCTTTTTGTTATGCTTAGGCATGACAAGAGGCTTTGCCATCACACTTGGGCATGATGGGAGGCTCTCCTGTCATGCCCAACTATGAAGGGTATGACGGGAGGCTATCCTGTCACACCTGTGCTTGAGAAGAGGTAAGCATGACAGAAAAGCGTCCTATCACAAAATTTTTGAAATTGGGGTATTTTGAGAATTACAAGGTATAGAGTGTAATTTATTTATTTGAGGTGTCAATAACAAATTTAATTTTGTAAGGGGTTAAAAATGATTTTTGGATTTGAAATAGGGGTAGTGTTTGAAATTTCCACTACTTTTATTTATAAAAATAAATATTGGACTAATTAATATATATAATGGTTGATCTAATTAGTTTTCTAATTTTAGTGGATATGAAATTTATTTTATAAAGAAAGAAAGAAAAAAGAGATAATTTTGAGGATTTAGGAGAAGCTTATGATAATTTTTTTAAAAGTCGAGAAAAGGATAAGAAGAAAGTAATGTAGTTGAAGTTTGATCAAGACAGGACAAGACGAGATAGATTATCCATTTCTTTTTCTTTTCTTAATTTTGAAAGATACATTTTTCATACTTGATGTCATAAATAATGTTAATTAATAAACATAAATGACATGAGGAAGCACATGGAGGCAAGTGTATGGCCATTTCATCTCTTCGCCTGTCCATATTAAAGCGTCATCATCAATTAATGAATGGATAGAAAGTTTGATGATTATGATGTATGTGAATTGGATAGCACCTCAAGAAATATTTCATTAAAGCAATTGTTGGTTTTTATTTATTTATTTATATTGATATTCATTGATCGCCAACACCAAACATCCAACCAAATTTGGGAATACAAAGAATACAACCATATACAATCAATTCAAATCCTCAAAAGAGGAGAAACTAGGGTGACCAAATAGAATGCTAGACTATTCCCAAAACATGGAAATGGCTTGACACATTAGAAATCCAACTAACCCACATAAACCATTAAAACACAAATATTTATATCTCAGCAACAACATAAAAAGAATTTATAGAAATCAACCTCCTTGAATCAAAGACAGTATCAACTACAAAATGGCTACTTTGGAATGGAAATTGGGAACTAGAAAAGAGTCTTCTCATACAACAATTAGATCTTTTACTACAGATAAAAGTTACCTTTCATAGGTTTTGAGAGAGCCACCATAATAAAGCCTTTGAGATCTTTGATTGCAATGACATAACCCATATCAGTCGCTCTAGAATTCACCACTACAACTGGTCGCAAAAGAAGCTTGAGATTGCTAATCTCCACCCAAAAATCTAGATCATCAACTAATCGTACAAATTAGGTTATAAGGGATAGATTCAGATATCACGTGGATCTAACCCTTAAAAACCCCAAACCTATTGGAAGCAGTTGAGAAGAGGAAGAAAAGAAGAAGATCAAACAACTAGGTTCACTATAAAAGACCCAATCTACTCCACAAACACTACTTTTATAGAGTTTCTTTCTCTAGAGTTCTCTCTCAAGAGAATACTCAAGAAGACTATGTCTTTTTATTAAAGCAGTTGGTTTTTATGCTTTTGTTCTTTTCTTTTTCTAGCTCATGTATGATTTTTTTAATTTTTTTTTAATGTAACATTATATAGGTTAGAGATTTGTCAAGAGTTAACAAGTAAATTATTATAATCAGTTTAAAATATAACTCCCGCTATGAGGAAGGTCTCTCTCTCATATTATACAATTTAATTAAGAGTAATGCTACAGTACTTGAAAATTAGCTTAAATTTATTGTTCAAATAATATGACAAGCTTATGTATAATTATCACATTGTTGATATATCATTCCAAAATTAATATGATAACTATTACTTAGTCTACCACATCATTTGGTCAAAATATTTGGATAAATTTTTTAAAAATATAACATTATTCTTTAATTAATAGAAATGAGATTCACCCATATCACAAAGATAAAAACACTACAAGAAAACAGTGCATTTATACCGGGATATCCATACCGGGCACTAAAAGCCCGATATAGAAAATATTTTTTTAAAATTAAATATTATTATCCATACCGGGCGCAACCATACCCGGTATGGCTAATAATAAAAAAAATTAAAATTTAAAATTTTTGAATATCCATACCGGGCGTCACCGGGCCCGGTATGGATAAAATTATATCCAGGCCGGGTGGGTCGATAGCCCGGCCTGGTAAATATTAAAAAAAAATATTCGGATTATCCATACCGGGCGGGTGGCCCGTCCGGTATGGATATGTTTCTTATCCAGGCCGGGCGTCCTACCCGCCCGACCTGGAAAATCATCGAAATTTTTTAAAAAATAAAAATGGATTATCCATGCCGGGCGGGTGACCCGCCCGGTATGGAAAATCTGGGCTTATACCCGATCCAGCACTATCATTTCATTTTTCTTCTTCCTTTCTCCATTTCTTTCTTTCTCTACCTCTTTCTCTCAAACCCTACCCACCCTCAAAGCTCGTTGTGCCGACCGTCCGACCACCGTCGCCGTCGACGCCGACGCTCCTCGTCGCCGATCCGCCGCCGGTTCCGTAGATCGCCCAAGGTTTGTCTTCTTCTCTTCTTCTTCTTCTCTTCTTCTTCTCATTCTCTTCTTCTTCTTCTTTCTTCTTCATATCTTCTTCTTCTCCATTTGATGGTGTAGATCCCTTTGATTTTGCAACAAAATGGGATGGTCGGACTGCCACCGCGGCTTCTTTTCTCTCACATTTTTTGCTATATGTTGACACTAATTTTTTTATGTTGTAGTTGTTGGTGATTATTTGATCCATTGGGAAAAGGCTCATAATTCTCATAATCAAGGGTAATTGGTGAGTTTCTTAAACATATAATCTTTTAGCACCCAATATTGTAGAATTTTTATGATAAATGAATTATATTTCCTGGATTGGAATATAAATCCTGATATATATATATATATATATATATTTTGGTGATATCTCATTATGTTTTTTTATTTTTGTTTGTGGGTATGCTTTGTTTTGTGACATGTGGTTTTTGAAAATGATTTTTGCTTGTGATTAGAAGAAGAATGTAGAGGGGAAGATTGATTTGATAGTGCCCACAATAGTACTACAATATTATGCTTCTCATATGATTTTAATGAAGAAATAATAGAGTAAACACAACTATATTACAAACAATGAGTTTTGAGAGGTGGTGATATTTTTTTGTGGTGATATTTTTTGAGAGGTGGTGATATTTTTTTGTGGGAGGTGGTTTAGGAATAAAAGGGAAATTAAGTTTCAGTTCTGTGATTATTGGAATAATACAGTTCGGTTGAACTGTTCAAATGTGATTATTGGAAATTCTGAAGACATTTTGAATATCGTGTAGGGAATTTGGTAGCCTTCGTTTTGCATAATGTTTATGGTTTTGACTTTTGACCATAAGTCTTTTTGAGAATGATTTATGTAGTATCGAAAAGAAAAATTCAATTGATTAGACTTCAAAAATATTTATATTCTGATTCAGTGTTAGGATGATGATGCTATAATGAGGATGCAAATTTGAGATATATTGATCCAAAAGTCTTATTGATTTTTGATTAATTGGAAGCTTTACCCAGCAATTGCTGTTGCATTGTTAACACTTACGTTGCTAATTTTCTGTTGTATTCATTCTCCTCTTCTGAAGGTGCTAGTTACACTCAACAGTCCTACAAAGTTAGTGATGTATTTCCTTTCAAATGGATCAACAAGAAGTGGAAAGAAGGTTTTTCTGTCACTTCTATGACTACTGCTGGAAGCAAATGGGGCGTTGTGGTGTCCCGAAACGCTGGTTATATTAATCAGGTTGTCCCATTTCCATGCATTATACCCACTGTCATGATGGAACATTGCAATAGGCACTAACAGCTTTTGTACTTTGTTGTCATTATCAGGTTGTTGAACTTGATTTCCTTTATCCAAGTGAAGGGATCCACAGAAGATGGGAGAATGGATATCGAATTACCTCAACTGCCGCTACTGAGGATCAAGCTGCATTTATACTTAGTGTACCAAAGAGGAAATCACAAGATGTAATGCAAGAAACACTACGAACATCTGCTTTTCCTTGTACCCATGTTAAGGTAAATCTGGATTGCATTATCCAAATTCTTTTTTTATTGGGTATATGATGTTTAAAATTGGTTTGTTTATATGCTATATATCGTAATGTTTTGGACTTCTTCTATGATTGAATTAAAATCTGACAATTTCATTCTTGGGTTAGAGTTGGGGTGGTAGTTCATTTGTAGCTTGGCCAATAAAATATATTGTACTTTAGATTATGTATTGACTATTTATTATATAACTTTTTGTAATGGACGTATAACATTAGATTATGTCAAGTTAATGTTGTATTATTTATTGAATATTTATGTATGTTGGATTATTTATTGAGTAAATATGTTTGCAGTTTTGATGCAACATATCAAAATTAAAAATTATATATATATATATATTTTTTAAATTAAAAGCTTTTCCATACCGGGCCGCCCGGTATGGATGAAAAATATCCATACCGGGCCAACCCAGTATGGACAAAAAATTCCATACCGGGTTCGAGCCCGGAATGCATATTATATAAATATTCATACCGGGCTGCCCGGTATGGATATTTTTATCCATACCGGGCGGCCCGGTATTGATAGTGCGGGAAGACCACTCGGGTCGACCCACATGCATAAACCACACCGGGTTCGGCCCGGTATGGATATTTAATATGCATACCGGGTATCCGCCCGGTATGCATATTCGGACTATCCATACCGGGGGCAAGCACGCCGGACGTGCTGCCCGGTATGGATAGTCAACCATACCGGGCAATGCCCGGTATGGTTAACCTGTTTTCTTGTAGTGAAAGGAACAAAAAGTAAAAAGGAAGTACCCAAGTAAATTAGTAAGACTGAATATACGGTAAAACAACGGTGGTCTTTGACCTCCGTTCTTTGTTCTGTAGGTGAAACCAAGGGAGGAACAAACGAAGGGAGTGGTAAATACACCTACCTCAAGAGAGGGGACAACTTGACTAGAGAAAGGATTAACCTCCTCACCAGGACCCTGAATCTTGGGGTCCCTAGCTAGCCAGCAAATAGTCAGTAGCATCTACAACGAAGCCTTGGGTGTTTGGGATCCTTGCCAACAAATAGTTTGTAGCATCTGCAATAGGGCCATGAGTATTTCGGTCCCTTGTTAACAGCAGTTTGTAATATTTGCAATGGGGGCCTAATCCCCTGAGGTATCTCATGGAATTGACTTGGGAATTTACTTTCTAGATTGTACTCAACTCTCGAATCTCAATTTCATTGTTGCTCAATATTTTTATATATCCAATAAAAGATCGATTAAAAAGTAATTTTTCTTTGTTTTTACATCAACTGTTTTTTTTTTTTACATTAATTAAGATGTGAATCCCCCGTGTGTATATAATATATATATTATATATACAATATATATTATATAAACAAATACAATATATAATATATATATATGTTATATATACACACACACAGAGTATATTTTTTCATTCTGTTTACAAATGATTTTATAACATAATAAAACCAAATCCATTAAATAGATAAATGGTGTGGAGTCTCAATTGTTCTAATTTTTTCAAGTAGGCGCTATTTTGACAAATGAGGAAAATAATATGTAGTTTTGTAATCTTTTAATTATTGTCTGTTTATCTAAGAAAGAAATTATTACATAAAATGAATATAATCAATCATAGCTGTCTTCAAATTTGGAAGCACTTTATAAAGATATAAATGATTTTAAGAAAAAAAATTTATTCTTGACAGTTATTGCCTGAGAGGACCGGGCTTGAGTCTTTGCAAGAAAGAAAAACGCAAATAAATTTATAATCTTTCGTCCGTTTTTATTTATTTATTTTTTTTACTTTAAAGTTATATACATATATGTGTGTGTGTGTGTGTGAGAGAGAGAGAGAGGAATATGTCAAAGATTCTTTAATTCAAAGGAAAAAGATAGAGTGTGTAATTATCCTAATTCATCGTTTGTCTAATTATTAGTTTTAACAGACCATCCTGTTTGAGCTGTGTTTTTCAGGGTCCACAACAAAATTTAATCAATTTAATCATAGTAAGTAATATAGTGATATTAATGTTTAACCATTCTAATCGTTTTACCAATTCAATAAATTCTAAGAGTTATTAGAAGCTTTCACTTCAAAAAAAATTAAACATTGAGTCTCTTAAGTTTGATAAATTACGGAATAAGTTATGCAATAATTTTTATAATTACAATAAATTTTAATATAAACAAAAATCATCACCTAATATATTTAGTGGTAAAGAACATTTAATTTATTCAGTGTGATAAGATCTTATTATTCGAATCGTCCACTCTCTAAACATTCGTCAATCCAACAAGTAAAACCGCTTAACAAGACTCTCACCAACCCCTTTTTTCAGTGGATGGACCTTGATTTCATAAAGCTTCGGCCATAGTTTTCCTATCACTAAAAGCAAAGTTGAGTATGAGAATATTGTTTTGAATACGGACTAAAACCGAGCATACGAAAAGTCTAAGATGGACTGGCGGTGTTAACTTTGTAAGACTTAACGAGAAGGAAATAAAATACTGTGTATGACGGAGACGAGAAATTTGCTATTTAGGGTATTGCAAAGACTTGCCGACTAAATTATATATCAAAATTTTTCGGCAGTTACACCATTGAATGTGCGTACTACAACGTAATACCACGGAAAAATAAGATTTTATATTATGTGAGCTAGCTCAAAGTGCAGATGCTCGGATGGATGAGTGATAGGCAAGAAATGTGTGGGCATTAGAAGTTGGAGACAACACCAATCCACTCTAACTAAAACCAATTGATACGACACATGAACTGAAAATTAGTAACCGTGTCAATGAGGTCTGAAATGAATTCAGGTGGCATGTGCTAAAAAATAATTAAGATACTGGATGACAGGAGCAAGATGGTCCCTGCATACAACTAATAAAAGACGCAGAGACGACAGACGATGATTTATTTTGTTCCCAAAGTAAATTTTTCAAAGTACCAAAAGCCCTAAAATAACAAATGCGATATTTGATCATAATGATAATTTTAGAGAAAGGTAGATCAAATTTGAAGCTTACTAAAAATACGTTTTTTGTCATCATCCCATGTTATGCCATTTAAATAATCAATACCCTACAAGGTAAAGAACAATTCCTAGTTATATAACTTGCACCAGTTTGTAACTAATGGCGGGACAAAGAGAGGGTAACTGTAAGCTTAAATATGCTAAAAAGGAAATCCAATGTAAACATTTTCTTCCTCTCTGTCTAGCAATTAACCAAAAATGGCCAACATTGCCTCATAAGAAACATTTTGAAAAAGTAACACCACATCCTAAAACGCTGCAACAGTGTACATTTGGATTATATACTTACATGATGTCCCGCCACAATCAACGCTTCCCTGCAAGAGAAAAAGAAATGAAATAAAAAATTAAAAATGATATTAGGTTAAAAATCAATAATTAGATTAAGAATCACTTTCAGATGATTCATTACAAAGTGAAAGATGTCAAGCAAAACCTTAGACGTGGAAGCAGAATCCGTCCCAGTACCCTACCATCTTAATGCGAGATTCTCGCAATGCAGTCAGTCTACACAGTGAGAATAAGATAATTTTTTACATACAACACCAAAAATACCATTTATGTCTGACATTAAGAATTTAATGCTCGAATGTGACAATCCCAATAATTGGAAAAAAAAAATCAAAAATCAAAAATCAAACAAGCACATAAAAGTACATAAACAATTAGCACCATATCCCACCATGTTGTATCCTACATTCCTACTTATATAAAAATCCTCAAATACTTATATCCTTGATGCACCCAAGTATATCCCCCATAGCCCGAATTCACCCAATTATATCCCCCAATTTTTCTATGGCCTATGTATTGTTCTTCTTCATTTTTCTTTTTTCTTTTCTTTTTTTTTTTTGCCTGGGTCCCAGTGAGAAATTAATTCTTAAATCTTATCCTACGTTATTATCCGAACCATTGCCAGTACCTTCTTTTTGTGATGCACAATGCATAACAACATAAGCCACTACGTAAATTCCAATTGTTTAAAGCTTGTAAATTGAAATGAGAGACCAGCCTGCCAAACATTTGCCCAAACTTCAACATTTATGAACTCTAGCTCGTTGAGGTACCGTATTTCATGACCTTTGTATTTGACAATACGCTGTCGAGTAACTGCATTTTAACATCAACTAAAATTAAACAATAAAGCAAAAATAATAATAATAAATAAATGTAATCAGAAAATGAAAACCAAATCACAAATTATACTGTAATATGATGTCTAACACATGGTATTTTTGTCAAGCGCATCATGATCACTACCTCTATCAATTAACAAGCTTTATCCAACTTATAGCATTAAGTAGGTTCCAATAAAACAGAATACAGATATAAAAATATAAATCAATTAACACAAAAAGTCATTGAACAAGTGACTAAATAAATTGGCTATATTGTAGCCTTAGAACTGAAGTCTAGTTTGACATATGGTTGAATAGCATAGTGCATATAACTTAAACAAAAATAATTAACATTGATTTAATAAACAAGAAGATAAAATAGTCACTGTGTTCTTTGAGATGCTTCTTCTCCTTAAACTTGGACAAATAGGAGCACATTGAATTCTTGCGACAGTGAAATCGTCTTGAAAATTCCACTGCCCTCAAATTCCCTCTGTTGCAGACCAAACAAAAAAACCCAAAACTCCCGTCTGTTTGCAAATAGTATGAATTTATAGGTGAAGGACGAGAAATTCTTGAACACCCAGTTGACTTCCCATCCTTGATTCTCTGGAGAGTTGCCAACTTTAACCACTCCAATTTTCTCCAAGATGCTCTCCTTTCAATACCATAAATTGTCCTCTTGAATCTCTGCTTTGAATGTCACAAGTCCATTCTGAGATGCTCTGCAAAAATTATCTTCACTGCCATGATCCTCTCTTAAAAATCACCAAATCTGTTACTCAAAATTCCTTAAACGAGAGGAACCACTTCTAGATTTTACGTGCTTTAAATTCCTACCAAAACTGAGGATGAAGAGCTTTTAAAACATGCAATATATATGGGCGAATCGCTAGAAAGTTTCCTGTAAAACTCTGGTGCGGAATCTTCTCTAATGAGCTTCAAAAAGTAGCGCAGCTAACAGACACAAGCAACACATGCACCAAGGCGTTGGTGAGAAGCACTGCTGAGAGACAGGCACTTGAGTCAAACGCCATTTTGCTGCCAAATTTTACATTAGTGCCTCATGTTTGTAGAAATTTTAATTTTGGCCCAACAATGTACAAATAAATCCCTTGATTCAATTCCTATACAAAACACTCAAGAGAACATTAGAACATCCATATTTCACTTGAGATTTCATCATAAAAGTGTCAATTAAGGTTATAGAATCATGCTTAATTTTAGCACTATCAGACTACATAGAAAAATTTCACTAATGCTTCTTTTTGACATTACCACCTTTACAAGCTTTTCCAAGTTGGGTGGCTTGAACAGATCATGCTCTCAAAATATAATGCAAAACATAAATTCTTATTTCCTATTAGGGTTTAAATAGTTAGCAAGCTTTTTCACTGCAGGTCTAAAGCTAAGTTGGCATTTGTGGGATGGGAGGAATAGGTAAAATGACACTTGCTAGAGTTGTATATGAAAGGCTTTCATACAAGTATGAAGGTAGTTGCTTTCTTGCCAATGTTAGAGAGGTCTCTGAAAAAAAGGGTTTTGAAAGTTTACAAGAAATGCTTCTTTACGAGGTCTTAAAGGAAAAGGATTTGAATATATATGATTATCATAAAGGGATTAGTTTGATTAGAAAGTGGCTATGTAGGAAGAAGATTTTTCTTGTTCTTGATGATGTTGATCAATTAGGACAATTAAAATGGTTGGCTGAAAGTAAAGACTACTTTGGTTATGGAAGCAGAATCATCATTACAACCAGAGACGAATGCGTGCTGATAAGCCATGAAATCAACAATATCTATAAGGTCAAAGAATTAAATTATGATGAAGCTCATAAACTCTTTTGTTTGAAAGCCTTAAAAGGCATAAAACTGACAAATGATCATGTTGAGCTCTCAAAGCAAGTTGTACGTTATGCAAATGGACTTCCATTAGCTCTTGAAGTTTTCGGATCATTTTTGTATGATAGAAATGTCAATGAATGGAAAAAGTGCATTGGAAAGACTAGAAGCATTTCCTAATCAAAAAATTGTGAAAATACTTCGAATTAGTTATGATGGATTGGAAAGGACTGAAAAGGAAATATTCTTAGATATTGCATGTTTCTTCAAAGGAGAGGATGTAGATCAAATCAAAAAAATATTAGATAGTTGTAATTTTTACCCAAATATTGGAATAGGAGTTCTAGTAGAAAGATCTTTGATAACTATTAAAGATAACAAGTTGGAAATGCATGATTTGGTACAAGGAATGGGTTGGGAAGTTGTTCGCGAACAACACCCTGATGAGCCTAGCAAATGGAGTAGACTATGGCTATGTCAAGATGTCCATAGCGTGTTGGCTAGAAATATGGTAAGACATTTTCCAAAGAATATAGCTAATTATGTAGTAATATTTCACATAATGCCTAAATATCACTATTCAAATAACTTCTTTCTATTAATTGTGCACATTGTTCGTTTTTCTCATGACTCCAGCTGTTAAAGCTATAAAAATTGTCAAATATAATGAGGATGTTACATATGCGAATGGTAAATGCTTCTCAACCATGAGTAATCTAAGACTCCTCGATATCGATAATATTCACATTTCTGAAGACCTTGAGTTCCTATCGAATGAGTTACGGTTTCTCAAATGGCGAGGGTACCCCGTTGAAGACTTTGCCTTCCAGCTTCCATCCACAGAAACTTTTTGAACTTAGCTTGTGTTATAGCTACATTGAGTACACTACCACAACTGTTTTTGAAAACATTATAAAGGTCATGAAAACTAGTTTTTGATTAATTTAGTGTTTGTTTCTACAGCCTTTCAGAAAGTTAACTATTGAGCTCAATTACTCCCAAAACCTTGTTAGAACCCCGGACTTTGCAATGATTCCAAATCTTGAGAGGTTGGATCTTCAACACTGTACAAGATTGCTTGAGGTGCACCAATCCGTTGGATTTCTAATAAGGCTTGTTGTATTGAATTTGAATAAATGTGAAAATCTTGTAAAATTTCCAAGCGATGTCCGTGGGTTGAAATCTCTTCAAATCCTTAATCTTCATGGCTGCTCAAAACTAGACAAGCTGCCCCTCAATTTGGAAGAATTGAAGCATTTGTAGGAGCTAGATGTCGCTGAGACTGCTATAAGACAAGTACCATCATCCATTGTACAATTAACGAACCTTAGAATATTGTCATTCCGCGGATGTAAAGGAGGACCACCAAAAACTTGGAGTTCTTTTCTGTTTTCACGATTGTTGCCAAGTAGAAAGCCTAACTCTATGTGTTTGTTGTTGCCTTCTCTTGCAAGTTTGTCCTCTTTGCAAACATTAGATCTCAGTGACTGCAATCTTTTGGAAGGAGCATTGCCAAGAGATTTGGGCTCCTTATACTCCTTAAGAGAGTTAAATATCAATCGGAACAACTTTGTTAGCCTACCTGGTACCATTGGTCAATTATGTAAGCTTGAAATTCTTTGCTTGGAGAAATGCCATAGGCTTCAGTCATTGCCAAATCTTCCACCTGGATTAAGATTTGTAGGGACAGATGATTGTACTTCATTGAAAACAGTATCAAGTTTAATAGAACTCACCTCTTCAGCGATTGGACTAGAATTTCTCAATTGCTTCAGCCTGGTTGAGACTCAAGGCAGCGACAAAGACAGTTTGGCAATTATGTTGCTGAAACACTGGCTTCAGGTTTCTCTTTCCTAAACAAGCATCTAATATCTTTCCTTCAAATTTTCTAACATTTGTCTTCTATAGTTTCACTAATCATATCAATTTCTGAGTCCTATTGCTGTGGCACGTTTCTATTTTATTATATTGATAAATTCAGATTTTTTAATACAACATTTTCTATTGCAGATAAGAGTTAGACGCAATCACAATTCCTTTTCACGGGATCTCTCTTCTGGTTCTGAATTTTATATTTTTCTCCCAGGAAGTGAAATTCCAAAATTTTTCAATTCTCAGAATGAAGGGCATGCAGTAAATCAAAGGCTACCTGATGGTTGGTTCAATGATAAATTCATCGGATTTGCTCTGTGTGGAGTGATTTCACCCCATGATCATTCAGATGGTTCAATGACAACTGCAAGTGATTTTGATGCCCCTTTGTCAACTCTCAAGTCTGATCACCTTTGGTTGGCCTATTTATCTCGCGAAAGACTATTTGATCCACATGAAGGTCATATTGCTTGCTTTTCCATCAATAATGAAAAAGGTTCTTCGGTGAAGAGGTGTGGCATTCGTCCACTTTACAAGCACGATGTAGAGTATCTTGAGGACTTATCAGCAACAGATGTTGGAATTTCTATGTTCGAACACTTTCATTCCGATGATTTCTTTTTGTTTAGTAGTATTTGTCCGCAGCATTTATTAAAGTACAGCAGCACGAATAAAAAATATAATGTGTTCCAATATTGGCTTACGACCCCAGTTCAAGAGGAAGATCAGTAGGAACGTGTTTGGAAGCATATTCAGCTGAAGACATTCCATGAGCAATTATAGATGAGGTGTGAAAGTGAATTTAGAAGTCATATGTCTCATAATTGATAAACATAATTTTTATATATTTATTATCCTTAAATATAGTTTTATTAATCCAATTTTATGTTTAATTTATTTTAATTAGTTATGTTTTTGATGCAACCACTACAAGAAATTTAGTTTTTTACAACGTTCAACTTCAATATTTTATTAAAAATGTCGGAACTGATAACAATTACAAAATTTTCTATAGAAAATGCCAAAAAATAAAAAATAAAAAGATAAAACTTTTTATAGGATTTTAAAAATGTTGGTATTGAATTCATTTAGAAAATTTTTAAAATATTATAATGCTAAAATTGTTTAATAAAATAATCGTTTTTCTCGTTTTATTTCTTTCCCAAGCCTCCGACCCCTCATCAAATGTTGTTCGTGTTTCTGGGCCTCGCTCTTGGGATCCTCCCCATGCCTAGCGGCTACGGCGGCTCGCAAAAGGCGAAGATAGAGCGGAGCAGTGGGTGGAGCCATGGAGGTGATCTCTTGGGAGCCTCGTGCCTTCATTTATCATAATTTCTTGGTGAGTTATTTTTTTATTTAATTTTATAAATTAAATTCGAGATTGGAAGGGGTTGTATGCTGATATGAGTCAAATTGGGGAATTTTTGGGTCTAAATCATAGTTATGTGTGTGTGTGTGTGTGCATTCTTGGCTCTGTGTGAACGAGAAAGTGTATTGAATTGAAGACTTCTATTGGTTGGAATAGAGGTACTGGATAATAATAGGTTGGTAAGTGTAAAAAATTTTGAAAGAGAGGGCTGCTTTATTGTGGTCCTTGCTTTTCTTTTTGTAATTTGTCTTTTGTGAGTATGCTTGAAGGTCCACTTTTTGGTGTTACTGAGTAATCAGTATGATATTATGGTCTGTTTGTTTATCAATGTTGTTTTGTTGGGCCATGAAAATTCATTTTTAGATGGGGGTTAAGATATCTTTATAATTATATATTAAGAATTGGTATATGCTTTTTGGAGAGATGGGTGTGTTGGCTGACTCCTGTAGGTAAGTGTGTACTAATTTAATAGATGAATTTTGATGCATACATGTTCTTTTACCAGTTGGCTGTTTAGAAAATTAGTATTTTTAAAAGCTGTGTTACAAGTGTCCATTATCAAGTGGATTAATTTATATTTATGCAACAGCTATGTTGCTACTGAGCTTAGCTTTTGGTTAAAATTATTGCAGAGATATGCTTAGCTTGACCTTGGGGAATGATTGAGAAAATCTTAGCAGACCTAAATTGTTTTAAGTTCAGTAGTAACTTTTCTTTAAATTATGAAGCTTTTTAGAAATCTTTCTTAGTACCTCTTCAATTTTTTCTGGAACCTCCTCCCTTGGAGATGATCTTTAATAAAAATAGAAATCAGATAGATTTGCTTGAATTTAGTTAAATCTCTTGAAAGTCCTCTGAAATTTAGTATTGTCAATGTTGAACCTGTGAAAGAAGACCGTGCTGTTAATGACCACCATGATCATGATCATAATCATATATTATTATTGGAATATACATCCATTGGGGTTAATACTAAACTGATATTTTGAGAAGATTAGCCCTAAAGTAGTACCATGTAATCCTGCATGTAGCAATCACTGTTTTCTGTGTCATTTCAATTCATCTTTTGGCAAATGTTTGATTCATCAACCTGGGCATGTTTAGATGAGTCTTTTGTTCATCTTTTAAGTGAGGCTAATGGACATATGTACTCAACTAAGAGGACTTCAATCCAACTAATTGCTATCAGCTATGCTCCACTGTGTAGAGGCCTGTTACATCTTCTCTTCCCTTTATAATGGATTCTTCCCTTTATATAATTTTGGCTTTTAATTTTGCTTTGTTAGCATTATAGCAGAAAATGAAATTAATTTAACTTATTCTAGTCTATCATTTTGAAATCCGCTTCATCAATTTGACCATGTTCATGTCTATTCTATCTGTTTCCTTGCTTAGAATTCCATGTGTATTGAAGGAATATATATATATATATATATACATATATTCATGATTTTGGCTTTTAATTTTGCTATGTCATAACATTCTATAGCAGAAATGAATTCTGTACAGACTTCCTCGGCAATCAACACAAAGACGCTTGTCCAACGGTGAGCCCAGTAGTGCAGAGCAGGAACAGAGAGCTGTGCAGCAAAAAGAATAGCAAGTCAGGAAGAACAGAAGAGGACCCAGGTCCAGAAGCTCAAAATATATATATATATTTTTTTTTTTTCAGATTTAAATGGTTTGTTTCGTTTTTTTATTTTTATCTTTTTGCTAGGGTGATCTTGGTTAATGTGTTGAATTAAATTAATCTGTTTCTCATGATCCAACTGTTTTTGTTATTTTATGTGCCGGGATTGTGGGAGGTGTCTATTTCTTTTGGGGGCTTTAAACTTGTTTTCGGATTTTGTGTTTTTGTTTCAAGGACTAAAATTATTTGGGTGAATATTGTTGTCAGGTGGATTTGACACTGCCCATGCTGCAGCAAGGTAAGAATATATATATATATATAGTGCTTTTGACAATGTTTATGCATGTTGTTAGCATTCATGAATAATATTTCTAGTCTTTTAGAGATTAAGCTTCAAAAGACCATACAATACGTTTCTATAACTATCCCTTATAATTAGATGCTTTATGAATTTTCTGAATTTTTGCTTCAGTGTGTAAATGAGTATTCTCTAAATTATAGCTAAGTATTGTTTATGTAACATCTTTTGCAGGTTAATCTAGAACCAAAAGTTCCTACCAAAGCTGTTTGTGCGGAGCATCTTGAATTAATTAAGAAAAGAAATATTGACTCTATTAATTCTTCAGAAACAGGTAATATTGACTCTATTAAATCTAAAACCAAAAGTTACTACCAAAGCTGTGTGTTCCTACTATACTATTTTGTTTTGTATTCTGCTACCTTTCAATTTATTTTTGTTCCATGCAACTTCTATTAATAATAGAATGTTATCAGATGCTTGTTTTTCAATGAAGATTTTTTCTTTCAACTCTTTTTTATGTGGACCTGTTGCAGGTGGAAGCTGCTGTCTTGTACCCTGGAATGCGTCCTACCGTGTTGAGAATCCGTTTAAGGTATTGCATTGGCTGGCCTCAATTTACTGTCTTTGAAAACTATATAAAACGACAATAATGATCTTCTTTTCTCTATGCTATTGTTGGCTTTAGCTGTTCTAATTTTCTGTTTCAAGGTCCAGCTTTTAACATAGAACAAATAAGTCACTCGAATGTGAGTAGGACAATATGGAGATGACAATTATTTTACTGTAATCTATTTATTAATTAATTAATAAATAGATTATTAGGGCTTATTTATTAATTAATAAAAG
The DNA here is from genome assembly GCA_019925255.1 of Litchi chinensis. NCBI lineage: Eukaryota > Viridiplantae > Streptophyta > Magnoliopsida > Sapindales > Sapindaceae > Litchi > Litchi chinensis. Next base: position 13,597,458 of record CM034466.1, read on the forward strand.
AGGATTTGTGTATTGAATGAGGAAAAATTACAATTTTTGTCAAATCAAAATCCAAGTCAATCAAGTATTCAAGTCATGCTCATGGTATTTGTCAATTAAGTAAGGAAATTGGTTGAGACAAGGAAATGAATCAATGAAAAGACAAAAGCAAATTTGGAACAAATCAATTTTGAGTTATTTTTGAAGGGTTTGACACATATTAAAGGAAGCTTATACATCAAATTTGGGGTGTGCAGCTGAACACACGAGAGCAGTTGGAGCTGCTGAAACACCAAGAAGAAGACAAAAAGAGCAGCTCACAACAAGACAAAAACAAAGGCAACAGCTTTGACTGAAAAACAAGAGAAGAGGCAGCAGTTTTGGCATTGAAACAAGAAGCAATTGAGCTGAGATTTGGGAGCAAATTTAGACTTTCATTTAACCAATAATTGCAGGATAATATGCTGGGTTTTAATTTTTTTTTTCGTTCTTGTTATCACCATGACTTTGATTTCTTTCCTGAAGTATAGGATGAAGTTTTATTGACATTGTAATAATTTTGCAATTTGCAAGTTATTCTAAATTAAATTTTGTTTTTAAGGTTTAATAATTCTTAATTTTAGCAATTGATAAAACAAAAATTATTTCACCATATATATCAAGTATTTTCGGTAGTTATAAAATTATTTTATTACTTTGACTTTGGAAAGAGATGAGATTCTAATTTTAATAATTAAGAAAAGGGACAATTCAAAAAAACCTATTGTAGTTTACTAATATCTCCTTTTTAACCATACATAGTTTTATTTTTATCCAAAATACCACCTAAGGGTCATTTGTTTTTTCATACGAAGACTGAGCAGTGTTGCTGAAGACTGAAGACTCAATAATAATTGAAATATGAAATTTGAATTTTTTTTTTTCCCCATACCTTTGAATGTAAAATAATCTTGTTTGTTTTTTAAAGTTAAATTTATCTGAAAACTAGTAATTTAACATTTATATCATTTTACTATTAGTTGTTATGTAACTTCAATTAATATAATATAAATAATTATAATAAATTATTTAGTAAGTACTAAAACACTTTATATATTAATAATATCTTCATTCATAATTAAAATATGATTAATTATTATAGTAAATTTTTTAAGAAAAATTATATATACATAAATAAATTATTATAGTAAAGTAAATTAAATTTGTATATTAAATAAAAATGAACAAATAGTTTTAAATTGAATTATTATTGTCTTATATTTGAATAAAAATAACATTAAAATGAAGAATAGCACTAAAAAAAATCTGTATAATATAAAATTAGAACAAATTTAGAAATATATTATTTTGAGAATGATAAATTTTGAATAATATATTTTAAAAACCATTAAGTGATTTGAAATTCAGTTAAAAAGTCAGAAATTATAATTTTTTGTTTTTAGTGATTTTTGGATGATTTTATATGGTTTGACTATTTAAGAAAACAAATAGAAATCACTTAATAGATATATTTAAGAAAACAAATAGAAATCACTTAATAGATATAATTCAGACACATTAAGTAAAAAGTAATTAAAACAAATGACCCCTACATTACTAAGTTAGCAGAAAAGTTAGATAAAATGTAAAAAGACATTTTTAATCTTAATAAGAAGATTTTTATTTTAAAAAATAATTATAAAATGCCACCTAAAATCAATATAAATTAATTAAAACTTATTAGATGGACAGTGGAGACCAACACACCAAATTAAATAAATAAAAAATTGATAAAAACAGAAAAAATAAATAATATTTTAAGATTAAAAATTAAATATAATAAAATATTATTGAAGAATTCATCTCAACCGTCCATCTGGACGATGAAGATCATATTACAAAATAAAATTAAAATAAATTTCTAAATAAAATAAAGTAAAACTTTTAAAAAATTAAAAAAAATGGAGATCTACTAAATTGGATCTCCATCGTCTATCTAAATTCTATCCATATGCAATTCATCACTCAACCACCGTTCATCATCAAACCAACACCTCATCAACACCATCTGTAACTCATCTACACCATAAACACTACTACTTCTTTGTTAACACTATTTGCAATCAAACACCATTTGCAATTGCTTCTTCATCAACATCATCTGCAATCAACACCATATTCAAAATCATTAACCCACAGAATCAATCAATCCCCCACACAACAACAATCAATCCCTACCAAAACCATGCACAAAAAAAAAAAAAAAAAAAAAAAAAACCCACAAAAAGCCCCACAAACAACAATCAATAAAAATATTTTATAATAAAAATTGTATACTAATATAAAAAATTAAATAATATTTTACAATTCGGGTCTTTAATGGTAGATACCATTCTGGAGGCCCAAACTAGTTCTTTGGCTATGAAGACCAAGGAGACCAAGGTGGTCTCCACCATTGGAGACCAAATTGTGTCTCCAATGGTCTCCACTAAGCCACTATTGTCGAACATCTATAAATCAGGCTGGAGAAAGAGATAGAACAAAAAAAGAAAAGGTTGAGGGAGGGGGGGGGGGGGGGGGGGGGGGGGGGGGGGGGGGGGGGGGGGGGGGGCAGTTTTACCCACTTTTAATCGTCATCAAAGAGAGACCCATTACTACAAACCCACCTACCATGGTCGTCAAAGACACCTATTGAAGATAGAGAGAGAAAAGGAAAACAAGAGATCGAGAGAGCAAGAGAGAGAGAAAGGCAATTGAGAGGAAAAAATAGATTTTTATTATATATTTTTATTTTTTATTTTTAAATAAAATATCTTGGTTTTTTAATAATTTTATATTTAATATTATTAATTTTAATTTTTTATATTTTAACTACTTTTTCATTACATTTTTCTTTTTATCCTTGAAGTCAAATAGTTAACCAAGTCAATCCAATAGATTTTGTGACCGTCAACAGCAGTATCAACTTTTCACACTTCTTCAGAGGGTGTTTTGAGTGTTTTTATTAATCTTAAGTGATGTTTTGGATAAAAATGAAATAATAGATAGTAAAAAGGAGATATTTGCAAACTATAATAGGCTTTTTTTTTTTTTGGATTATCCCTTAAGAAAAATGAAACAACATTAATACCTTGGTGCTATCCTCACATATATATATATATATATATATTTAGCCATAGGATTAGTAGCATATATAAGGTTGAAGGATTGAACGATGATGAAACTCTCGAGCTCTTTCATTTGAAAACCTTCAAACATAAGCAACCCATAAATGATCATGCTATTTTTATAAAGAGTGTCGTGTATTACATAAATGGACTTCTCGTAGCCCTCATAGTTTTAGGGTCCTTCTTGTGTGATAACGGTGCCAATGAATTGAAAAGTGCCTTTAACAGACTACCAGAGTATCCCAATGAAAAGATTTTGAAAATACTTCGCATAAGTTATGATAATCTAAACCAGAATGAGGAAGATATAATCTTAGATATTGCATTTTTTTTCAAAGGAAAAGACAAAAATTGAATCATGAAAATATTGAATGGTTGTGATTTTAACTTAGATTTTAGGATAAGAGCTCTTGTTGAAAGATCATTAATCATTATTTCAAATAATAAAGCGTCAATACATGATTTATTACAAGAAATGGCCTAGGAAATCATTCGTGAACAACACCCTAATAATCTTGGCAAAAGAGAGGATTATGGTTGTTGTTATGGGTGCATTTCGGGTTACATAAATGGGTTGGTAAAAGCCAGGTAAAAGCCCAACAAACTTGTCCAACAGATGAACTCAAGCCCAACAGATTGATCTAAGTGACTGGCCTAACGCGAGGAGGCCCAGTTCGTCCATGACTAGCTCGTTGAAGTGGTCAGCTCGCTGCTGCAATACACAGGTCGCTGGTCAACTATTATCCAACTCGCTCCATACACAACTCATTGCTCAGAGCAAGGTCTAGCTCGAGGTCACTCAGGGTAGGCTCTAGCTCACAGATTAAACAACTTGTTAAGGAAATCTTCCAGAAAGGCAGTAGTTTGATTTGAGAAGGAGTCAATCACTAGAATTAGAAATAAATTCACATTCAAATGTTAATCGAATCAGTCCCTGATATGGCGAAACCGACTCCTGATTTGGTGCTAACTCATTATGGAATGTGTAATTAATGTAAAATTCTTGCCTGTTTTATTTGTACTTAAATTGTAACGCTCTTCCCTATAAGTAGGGGTTGAAAATTTATTGTAACAGAGATAATAAGCAATATTATACTGTGACTCTACCAAAATATTCAGAGAACACAATCGTGGACGTAGACACTATTTTGATCGAACCACATAAAAATACCAGTGTGATTTCTATTCTTCATCTTGTTTCTCTTTCATTTTTGTCTTGTTTTTCATCAATTGCAGGCATTAGGTTGTGAACTTCAATCGACCAAATTTCAACGTCGACATTTTGACTCTAAAAGGAGGGCCCAGACTACAATTTTCTTGAGTTTTCTCGACAGTCATGGTAAAAGGAAGAACAACTAGAAGTTCAGATGCAGCGGTTGATGTAGTAGAAAGTTAGATGAATCAACAGTAACGTAATTTTTAGCCAGTGAATGATGCATCCATGCTCGCAGCAGGCACATCCCATATCTTTGTAATCAGCTCTGCTATGGGCATGCCTTCGCTAGCCCCTCACCAGTGAACACTAATGGTATTTGTGGCGGACGGATTTTAAGTATGGCATTAACGACATAAGGCACTAAAAGATATGGTCTAGTAACTCGCGGATGCGGTAAATGCACTGGTACAAGCCCAGGCACAAAATGTGCCTAGATTTGAGATTGTTGCTTTGAGACAAGTTTATCAACAGCTTGAAGAGGAAATGTCAGCACCTGAAAGACTATTAAGAGAGGTGCAACGACCTACCAGTTCAGCTCGCTCCTCCAACTCATGCTCGAGAGCTGGAGGTCGTCAAGCCTGTGAAGAGAGGGAAGTTATGCGTCCTACAAGCTTAATAATAAGGGTTAGTCAAGATGGAAGTCGCCGTGTGGAGGCTAATCATGATCGAACCCAAGTCGCATCTCAATACGAAGAAGATGAAGTAGATAATCAGCGACATGCAGGGTCACACCGAGCTAGCGGCTCGCTCAGGGACAGTCAGAGATAGATGTCGAATCATCACTCCCCAGGTCACAAGCACAGAAGGGGACAAAGGCCTCAGGATCCCCAATTAGAAAAGCTCCTTCAGAATGTTCAATAGCTCGAAGCGCGACCTGGCGCCCTAGACTAGCGTAACCAATATGGAGAGATTGTAGGTATTGAGTTTTAAACTTTGGTCGACTAGAATCCGACATCGACAATAACTAAAGTGAGGATGTCACCAAACAAAGTCTTTCATATTATGTTGACATCAACTCCTAAAATTGTTTTGAAGGTTGAAGATAATGATTCGTTGTTATGATATTTGAGATATGATCATTTAAATTATAAATTCCTTAAGGTATTGAAGAATAAAAATATGGTGATTTGTCTTCCTACTATTGATATTGAAAAGCACATATGTGAAGGTTTTGTTTATGGGAACCAACATAAACTTCCATTCACAAAGACATCCTAGAGAGCGAAGACACCTCTTGAATTGGTCCATGTAAATATCTATGGGCCAACACAAACTCCGTCTATCAATAAAAAGAGATATTTTCTTCTCTTTGTTGATGATTTTACTAGGATGACGTAGGTGTATTTTTTGGAGCAAAAGTCAAAAGCATTCAACACTTTTCTTAAATTCAAGGCTTTTGTTGAAAGACAAAGTAGATGCAAGTTAAAGATTCTCAAAACAGATCATGGTAGAGAATTCACTTTAAAGGAATTCCAAAACTATTGCAGCAATCAACGAATCAAGAGGGAGCTGATTGTACAATACACTCCAGAGCAAAACGGTGTTGCTAAACGTAAAAACCATACTATTGTTGAAATGACAAGGAGTATGCTGAAAGAAAAAGGACGTCCAAATAAATTGAGTTGAAATAGTAAATACTATGGTCTGTATTCTTAATAGAGCACCAGAAAAAGTCATGCTCAACAAAACTCCATTTGAAGCCTGGCACAAGCAGAAGCCACAGGTAAATTTTCTCAACATTTTTGGTTGCATTGCCTACTCCACATTCCATCTTAATTCAGAGAAAAGTTTGATGAAAAGGGAGCAAAATATATCTTTGTTGTGTATAGTGATGAATCAAATAGGTATCGTTTTCTAAACCCCAAAACTAAAAAATTGATGATTGCAAGAAACGTGATATTTGATGAATTGAAGGCTTAGATTTAGGAAAAAGGAGAATTTAAATCCCCTACTATACTTGAAGATGTTGAAACACCATCAAATTCAAAGGCACCAAGTTTCACACCATCAAGTCCTTCTAGCTCATCAAGTTTATCCCCATGCTTTTCAAATTCACCAAGATCTCCTGATTTACCACCTAGAAAGATGCAATCTCTTGAAGATATTTATAACACATGTGATATGTGTAAGCCCTCATCCCGAAGTATGGTTTTCTTAGTATTAATAGATGAATTATGAGGTAAAATATGAATTTTCTTGACTATTATATTTTAGTACCATCATGTAGGAAAGCTTTAAGGGTAAAGTGAGGAACCAATAGTAATATAAATTGTATGAAAGGCATTGTGGTCATTTCTCCATCAAGGGCCTTATATGAGTGTTGGCTTTCCAATACTTAGTCAAAATTTGAAGAAAAATAGATTGTGAGAGAGAGTGAGAGGGACAGCAAAGAGGGAAGGAAAATGGGAGGTGAAAACCAAAGCTTCTCCGAGTCATTTCAAGCTTCAAATCAAGATTTTGGATTGGATTAAGCTAGAGAATCAAGGTTTGAGCAAGATTAAGGTAAGTTTCCATGACTTTGCTTTAAAATGGTGATAGATAGGTTGTGTGAAGTGTTGATTATTGGATGGAAATTTTGTTAAGTAATTGATAAGGGTATTGATCTAAAACTGAGATTAGAACCTTAGAACACCAAAAAGGAAGCTTGATTCAGATGGAATCACATAAGAGGTTAGAGTTGAGGTTTATGTGAGCAAAACCCTAGAAATTGATTTAAGTTGTTTTAAGCAAATTAAATTACATTTAAGGTGTTTGATGAAATGTTTGAGAGAGTAATCAAGAAGAAAGCTTGATAAGTAAAAGAAGCAATGTGTTGTATATATGTAATTCACGGCAACACTAGGGGTATGTGACACCATTGAGTTTTAATGTGAATGAGCTAGAAGTTATGCATGTTATATGGAAATGTTAGAATTTGAAAAGAAAGCGAAAGAACTTAAGGTGTTTCTTTAGGCTAGATGAAGGGTATTGATGACTACCATGCAATGCCACTTCCTCTTTGCATTTTCATATGATATATAATCATGATTGAGCATACATGAGTCTAGGAACCCAAAAGAAAAGAGGATTGAGTATAGAATGTAAAAGTGATGAAGTGTGGCATGAAAAAGTAGTGAAAAATATGGGTTTTTGGCTAGGAACCTCCACCCGGAGGCTATTTCTTTTTGAATTCACTTGTGGGATGACCTAAACAAGAGTTAAGGAGATGATTGGAGCAAAAATGGATGAAAGAAAAGTTAGGGATTTCTCCCTAGCATAGGTTCGCCCAAAGGGGGTCTAAAAAGATCAATTTTCGTTTCGAGCTTCAGAAAAATATTCCATGCGTGTGAAGGTGTTCTTAGATGATAATAAATAAGATCCATGACGTCTTTAAGGATCCTTGGATCCCTAGACCCAAATCCTTAAGTAGTCTCTCCCCCAATAGATGTTTCCCTGAAGGTTGCTGACTTGATTCTGCATGACTCTCATCAATGGAATACTCAGAAGCTCAATGAGGTCCTTCTACCTGTTGATAGAGAGCAAGCTCTCACCATCCCTCATAGCTGTCGCAAAAATAATGATCATAGAAGATGGTTCTTTGACAAAAAAGGCTTGTATTCAATTAAGAGCGGTTATCGTGTAGCCTTAGATGATGCCTTGGACAGTGAGGTTGCTTCAAGCTCTGTCCCTTCTCTTCCTAAGTGGTGGATGGTTTTGTAGAACCTGAATATTCCCCCTAAGGTTAAAATTTTTATTTAGAGAGCTTGCCTGGAGGCCCTCCCGACTAAGGTGAACCTGCTTCGAAGGAATATCCTGCTTGAGTGTATTTGTGAGGGGTGTAATGATGCTATCGAATCTGATGTTCATGCTCTCTTTAGATGTAAGGTTGTTGAATTGTCTTGGTTTGCTTTTGAGAAAGGGCAGAGACTCATCAACCTGACGTTGGATAATGTCCTCAATGTGTTGCTGAGAGTGCTCCAGTCAGGAGGGAAAATGTTTTTGGCTAAAGTTTGTATGATTTTGTGGTGCATCTGGGGATCCCGAAACGCTAGGCATCAGTGTGCAGGTGCTTGGATGCAAGAGGAGGTCTGTAGTCGTGCGTTGGAGTTACTTAAGGAGTTTCAGAACACCAGGTCTACCCTCTCTCCCAACCCCTCCCCTGGTGCTCAGGTTTGGTGCCCTCCCCCTGCTGGTGAGTTGAAATTGAACTCTGATGTTGCTGTTCACTGTGGTAGTCCTGTGGTTGGCTTGGGTTTCGCTGTTAGAGACAGTGCTGGTAAGGTGGTGTTAGCTTTTGCTAAGTAGTGGCAAGGGGTGTTCTCTCCTGAAGTGGATGAGCCGGTAACGCTCAGAGAAGGGCTTAGGTATGCCCTTTTTGTTGGTTTGAGAGTGCAGTAGGTGGAGGTGGATTCTTCAAATGTGGCCTCTGTGATTAACTCGAATGATATTTTTAGGGGGGTCTCTAGCTTTCTAATCGATGATATCAAGGCGTTGTGTCTAGAGTTGGGTGTTTGTAAGTGCTTATCCATTCCTAGAAATAGGAATCGCTTAGCTCATAACCTAACTTCTCTTGCCTTGTCCTCTTCGGAGGTGTTGTGTTTGCAAAATGTCGATATTGGTTGTATTTTCCCTTCGGGGGTTGGTGTTTAATAGTTTGCTTTGTTTATAAAAAAAAAACATGAGATCCATGAAAAGAAATCGGAACTTTAAAGCTCCGGTTAAGTTAGAACCAAGATGGAGGAGTTGCAGTCAAAAAGGGCTTTGTATTATATAGTCGTAGTAGGAACACTATTTGTAGTTTTGTGTAGTTCATTTGAGTACATTTTAAATGAGAATGTGATGTGTAGGTGTGGAGCAAGCAAGTGGAACAAGAGAAGCCCAATAAAGCCCTTCCATAAGCCTTGAATCTAGGTACGTGCTAAAACTGGGTTTACGTACGTTGTATTACGATATGTAAAGTATTATTGTTATTAGACCATGAACGAATCATTATTGTGTAAGTTTTCAGTTGAGAATGTCATCATATTTGTTATAATGTAATTGCAAACAAAGCAACTTTGATGAAAATTTAAATTGAAAGCTTTGAGCCTAAAAGTTTTGACAAATAAGTTATTTGGTGCATAATGCACTTAGTAAAAGATGATTTTTCAAAGGTCATGAGTATACCCTCAGATTCACAGATTTAGACCCAATAGGGATATCCCATAGAGTAAGGCAAAGCCTTGGGACATTATCTCATGCTATGATTTGCGACATAGAAAAATTCCACATGTAGTTGTTGAGGGGTCTTAGAAGCGTCACGGTTGGTGTCAGCTGAAAAATCACCAGGTGACATACCACATTTTATGGCATTAGATCGGTCGTTGTGTGGTTAGAGTATTTAGAGGTACAAATAGTGCTTTTAGAAAGTGAGAATTTATCTTGAAACATAACCTATGAAGAAATGAGTTGTAGTTGATCATGAGATTTATTTTAGTCACCTTGAGAACGTGTTTGCTATCCTTGTTACATTGAGATCTTTGTGTAGCCTCTTATGATTTAAGAAAATAAAATTTTTGAATCAAAAGGTGCAAAGCTCTCACTGAGTTCCTATAAACTCACTGTTTCCTTGTTTCCTTTCTAAAATCTCTCTGCAGGTACTAGCACAGGTGAAAGTGGTGAGAGAATTCCTTCGTCGATATAGGTGGGCGTGCTCTTGATGGATGCATAGCATGAACCATAATTGCCTTTTGTAAAAACTAGACACTAAACATTTGCATGCATCAATTTTTGTATCTTTCGGTACTACCCTCTTTAGTTTAAAACGTTACATTTTTGGTGATAATAGTGACTTTGTAAGGTTTTCTTAAGATGTAAGGTTTATGATTTCTCTTGTTTAGCGAAATTGTCTCTTTTAAATGGGCTATGGTTGCGAATTGATGAGAATGTTGATAAATTGAAAGATACATATTTGCGAACAATGAAGTTGGGTTGTGATTGAAATTATATGGGAGTGTATTTTCTTTATAGGTTATTTTGGAAACTTTAGAAATGCAGCCATTATGTTGTCGAATTTTCTTTAATATGGTTTTCGATAAATGATCACTTTTATGTCTCCGAATAAAACTAACCTAACTAGTTCGAACAAATGAAATTAAATTAGTTTTGAAGAAAGTCTAAAGTGCAAGTTTAAGGGCTCAACTCTGCGAATCCCGTCAGCCGCCTAGTAGGGTTTAAGGGAGGTCCATTGGAGTACCAGATAAGGCCTACCGAATAGTAGCCTAGGGGAATCTGGTTTGGGTCTTATCAATATGGCTTTTATTGCTATTGAGCCACAAAAGTTTAAAGAAGATGTGAAAGAAGAAAAATGGGTTCTAGCAATGAATAAAAAAATAAAAATGATTGAAAAAAAAATGAAACATGGTAGCTTGTTGATTGTTCAAAAGATAAAGACATAATTTGCTTAAAATGGGTTTAGAAGACCAAATTCAATGAAGATGGCTCAATACAAAAATATAAAGCAAGATTGGTCCCAAAGGGATACTCTCCACAACGTGGTATAGATTTCAATATGACATTCATGCCAGTTGCACAAATGGAAACACTTTGCACTATCTTAGCTCTTGTTGCACAATTGAAATTGAAAGTTTATCAACTGGACATTAAATTGCCATTTTTGAATGGTGAACTTAAAGAAGAAGTTTATGTTGAGCAACCCCAAGGATATGTTACCAAAGGTAAAGAAGACAAAGTTTATCATCTTAAAAAAGCTTTGTATAGACTAAAACAAGCCCCCAGGGCTTGGAACAACAAAATAGACAAATATTTTCGAGATAATGGTTTTAAAAGAAGTCCCATGAGCCATCATTGTACATCAAGAGAAATGGTGCAGAAGATTTTCTCTAAGTATGCCTCCGTGTGGATGATTTGATCTACACTAGCACACGCTTCAAAATGATAGAAGATTTTAAAAATTTCATGATAAAAGAATATGAGATGATAGATCTTGGTCTTATGTAATACTTATTTGGAATTCGAGTAAAGCAATCCAATGAAGATATCTTCATCTCACAAGAAAAATATGTTAAAGATCTACTAAGAAGATTTCACATGCTAAACTGCAAACCAGTTGCTACACCAATGACATTAAATGAAAAGTTGTCTAGATCTAATGGAGCATCAAAAGCCAATGCAACTCAATTTCGAAATCTTGTTAGATCACTTACATACCTTACAAATACTTGACCTAATATTGTTCATGCACTTAATGTCATTTCTCGATTTATGAATGATCCTAGGCAATTACATTTTTCAGCAGCAAAAAGAGTTCTTTGTTATGTTAAAGGGACAAAGAATTTTAGGCTTCATTATTCAAAAGAATAAGACAATTCTTTAATCAAGTATATAGACATTGATTAGGTAGGTTCTGTTGGTGACAAAAAAAGCACTTCAAGATATATTTTCTGCCTTGGGACAAAAGCCATAACATGATCTTCCAAGAACCAAGATATAATTGCTTTATCATCTGCATACATTTTAGCAACAACTATAGCTTGTAAGGCTATTTAGCTCAAGAAAATTTTGAAGGATTTGATGCAAGAGCAAAAGTCTGCTGCTGTTATTTATTGTGATAACATGTCTGCCATAGTTATGACAAAAAATCCAGTTTTTCATAGCAGGTCAAAGCACATCGAGTTTCGCCATCATTTTATCGTAAAGTTAGTTGAAAAAAAGAAACGGAAATGCATTTCTACAGAATAAAAGAGTAGGTGGCAGATATTTTTACAAAGGTTTTATCAGCTTAGAAGTTCAATTATTTCAAAGAAATCTTGAAGGTTACAAATTAAGAGGGGGTGTTAAATATCTAAGTTGCTATCAATGTATGGAACAATGGAGATGAATCTAGATGGTGCATGCACAATCTTTGGGAGATGTTTCAAGATAATTCTAGAGATGGATGATTAAATGAATTTACAATATTTAGGAATAAATCTACAGTTCCTAGATAAATTATGAATAAATATAAAAATAGATGAATCTAAATTTTAGAGTTACACACTAGTTTAAATAGGTGACATAGATGCATTTGTAATCAATCAAGTTAAGAAATCAGAAATAAAAAATCTCTATCAATAAAATGTTTTCCCTTCAATACAATCTTCTATCCAAATTCTAATTTTTTTTTTCTTATCTCACATAAATCCCTAACTGTAAACACATTTTTGTTCATATGTGTATTTTATTGACATTAAAATTCAAATTATTAGTCACTTGGCTGCTGGCGCAGTGGTGGGTGCCAACAGCCACCCATGCCTCCCTTTGTAAGGGGGCATGGGTTCGACACCCCTTAGTCCAATTTGTATAATACTAATATTATATAATATAATAATATCTATAATAATAATAATAATAATATAATAGTATTTGATCTCCCACAAATTGTGTGGATAGCTCTCCCACCCTAATGTGGGTCTTCCCTTCCACCTCCGTGTGGATGGTTCTCTCCCAATTGGGAGTAGTCTCCTAGGCCGTGCCACTAGTGTCCTATCTCGGTTGGTCCCGGATGTCCCCTAGGTCTGTCCCAGATACAGTTCATGTATTTTAAAAAAAAAAAAATCAAATTATTAAGTATATGATGATATGGACACAAACAAGATCGAAAAAGTGATAAAAAAAGAATTAAGGATCCAAGAATTATTAATTGATGATGGAACCTTAATTATAGAAACAGTACAAGATAAGTTTGTAGTGGGATCCTATACGTTAGAATTCATATTGTCATATGTATGGTCACAATCATTCGTGGGAAAGGAAAAGCAAAGGGAAGTAAAGAAAGTCGGCAGTAGAAGAATTAGGTGGGACTAGACCACTCGAAAAAAAGGTGGTTTTCTTCATTCATTTGCCACATATATACCACCATCAAAATTGCACTAGAAAAGATATCTAGTTGATTGTTTCACACCTTACCAAATATTATCTTATTTAATTTGACGGTATAAAATTAATTATTTATGTTATAACATATAACATGAAATATAATTTTCTTCTCACTTTCACAAAGAACATATAAATGAACACTCGGCTGGATTGAAACTAACCGTCCAATAATTGTTTATTGTTTACTTAGCTATTGATGTAGAGTGAATGACAGCTTGTGAAAAAATCTCTTAGGTTATGTGAGGCTGTGGGATCTGATTGGAGTGAAGGAGGACTCAACTGATCAATTTCAAACTCGTGTTTGACATGCATGCACCTTGCATTGGAAATCCGCTACCTTACCACATTTCGACAAAGACTGGTCCAAGGAAATCCACCTAGAATGTGGTTTTCAACCAATCTAGAGCAGTATTATTTGACTTTGATCATGGCCTCGTTCAACCAAGCTTTCATTAATTTATTTTTTTTCTTTAAAAAAAAAAAAAAAAAAAAAAAAAAAAAAAAAAAACTATGGTTTCATTATTCCTTATTTGTTAAAACTTAACTATTTTATTTATGACCTCATAATTCCACTTTTGCGTTCTTAAAAAAAAAAAAATCCACCTTCGAGAATGTGTTTTATCTCATCAAAATTTTCGGGATTTTTAGATTTTTATTTATTAATATTTAATTATTTTATTTATAAACAACCACCAATTATTGATTGGTTAATTTCGTCTACACACACAACATAATAAAAAATTAATTTCCTGGACAATGCAGCCTTTGAAAAGTTGTTGGAAAGTTTGAGGTTGTCTCTCGCTGTTATGTTTTTAAAATCTTAGGACCGTGTTTGCTACTGTAAGGCTTGCGCTTCCAAGTCCTCTGTTTCTGGAAACAAAGAAGCTATCAACCCTTCAATGGCAGCTTCCAACTCTGAGAAAATACGAGCTACTGATGATGATTCTTCGTTATCGGGTTCTACAAGACAGAAATCCTCTCCAGCTTCTTCTTCTGATGGCAATAGTCAATGGACATACGAGGTGTTCTTGAGTTTTAGAGGTGAAGATACACGCAACAACTTCACTGATCATCTGTATGCTGCTTTGGATCATAAAGGAATTTACACATTTAGAGATGATGAAAGACTTGAGAGAGGAAAAGAGATTTCATCTGAACTCTTGGAAGCAATTGAAAGATCAAAGGTTTCAATCATTATCTTATCCAAAAACTATGCTTCTTCTACATGGTGTTTGGAAGAACTTGCAAAGATTGTTGAGTGCATGGAGGCAAAGAATCAGATTGTTTTGCCAGTTTTTTACAAGGTACTTCCATCAGATGTGAGAAAACAGAAAGGAGCATTCAAGAAAGCCTTTGAGAAACATGAACAAGATTTTAGGGATAACCTGGAGCAGGTGATGAGGTGGAGATCAGCTCTCACACAGGTTGCCAATCTCTCCGGATGGCATTTACATGACAGGTAACTTTTGTATCTTTAAATTTTAAAGCCTTGAAATTATATTACTTTTGTTGCGTCTGACGCTAGTTAGACTCTGATGGGTATTTTCCTAATGTATTACCTACGATAGATTGCGTCTAAGTATACACTGTCACAAAATAATATAATAGCAAATTAAGGTCATTTCTACATAGATAATTGCTAACTTTATGTATCAATTCCTAAAATTGATTGCCAACAACTTTATCCAGACAGCTGAATTTAAAAGAAAATTGAGATTAATTAAATACTTAAAATAAAAATTAGATAATCAAAACAATTTAAACAACTAAACTAACAAAAGACAAATGGATCTAAGGTACAATTTCACCTCTTTATTCCATTAACCTATTCTCATTTTATTTTCACAAAATAACTATTCTTATATTATATTTAATTAGATAAATTATAGATTAATTATCAATCTCTTTCAAGTGCTCAAGTAGGATTACCTCGGATAATTAACATACCATATGTCTATGTAGATTGAACAATCATGATTTCATTAAGTCTCAATTATCCGTATAAGATTACACAATCTCTATAGGTATATGTCTATCTTATATGGATTATGTCATTCTATTGATGTCTAACACATGATACCTTTGTCAAGCGCATCATGGTCACTACATCCATTAATTAACAAGCCCTATCTAACTAATAGCATTAGGTTCTAATAAAACGGAATACAGTTATAAAAATATAAATCAATTAACATAAAAAGTCATTGAATAGGTGACAAAATAAATTGGTTACATTGTAGCCTTAGAATTGATGTTGAATAGCACAATGAATATAATTGAAACAAAAATAATCAGCATTGATTATTTTCTCTGAGATACTTCTTCTCCTTGAACTTGGACAAATATGAGCACATTGAATTCTTGTGATGCTGAAATTGTCTTGAAAATTCCACTGCCCTCAAATTCCCTCTGTTGCAGACCCCAAAAAATAAATAAATAAATACAAAACTCTCTTCTGTTTGCACACAGTATGAATTTATAGGTGAAGGAAGAGATATTCTTGAGCACCCAGTTGACTTCTCATTCTTGATTCTCTGGAGAGTTGCCAACTTTAACCACTCCAAATTTTCTCCAAGATGCTCTCCTTTTAATACCATAAATTGCCCACTTGAATCTCTGCTTTGAATGTCATGAGTCCATTCTGAGATGCTTTGCAAAAATTATCTTAACTGCCACGATCCTATCTTAAAAATCACCAAATTTGTTACTCAAGATTCCTTAAATAAGAGGAACCAATTCTAGATTTTACGTGCTTTAAATATATCAAAACTGAGGATGAAAAGCTTTTAAAACATTTAATATATAAGCGCGAATCGCTATAAAGTTTCCTGTAAAACTCTGGCGCAGAATCTTCTCTAATGAGCTTTAAAAAGTAGCGCGGCTAACAAACACAAGCAACACATGCAACAAGGCGTTGGTGAGAAGCACTGCTGAGAGACAGGCGCTTGAGTCAAACGCCATTTTGCTGCCAAATTTTACTTAGTGCCTCATGTTTGTAGAAATTTTAATTTTGCCCCAAAAATTTACAAATAAGTCCCTTGATTCAATTCCTACACAAAACACTCAAAAGAACACTAAAACATCTGTATTTCAGTTGAGATTTCATCATAAAAGTGTCAGTTAAGGTTATAAAATCATGCTTAATTTCAGCACTATTAGATTACAAAGAAAAATTTCACTAATGATTCTTTTTGACATTACTTTAACACCTTTACAAGCTTTTCCAAGTTAGGTGTCTTAAACAAATCATGCTCAAAAAATATAATGCAAAACATAAATTATTTCCTATTACGGTTTAAATAGTTAGCATGCTTTTTCACTGTAGGTCTGAAGCTAAGTTGATCGCTGATATTGTCGACAAGATCTGGAAAAAATTGAATCAAATTCAATATTTTCCAAGTGTCAATCTGGGACTCGTTGGAATAGATTCTCGTGTGGAGGAGATTTATAAGCTTTTAAGACTTGATATTTTTGATGAAATTCTCTTTGTTGGCATTTGTGGGATGGGAGGAATAGGTAAAACTACAATTGCTAGAGTTGTATATGAAAGGCTTTCATACAAGTATGAAGGTAGTTGCTTTCTTGCCAATGTTAGAGAAGTATCTGAAAAAAAGAGTCTTGAAAGTTTACAAGAAATGTTTCTTTATGAGGTCTTAAAGGAAAAAGATTTGAATATATGTGATTATCATAAAGGGATTAGTTTGATTAGAAAACGGCTATGTAGGAAGAAAATTTTTCTTGTTCTTGATGATGTAGATCAATTAGAACAATTAGAAAGGTTGGCTGGAAGGAAAGACTGGTTTGGTTCTGGAAGTAGAATCATCATTACAACCAGAGATGAGCATGTGCTGACAAGTCATGAAATCAATAATATTTATAAGGTCAAAGGATTAGATTATGATGAAGCTCATAAACTCTTTTGTTTGAAAGCCTTCAAACGCATGGGACCAACAAAGGATCATGTTGACCTCTTGAAGCGCATTGTGTGTTATGCAAACGGACTTCCGTTAGCTCTTGAAGTTTTGGGATCATTTTTGTGTGATAGAAATGTCAATGAATGGAAAAGTGCGTTGCAAAGACTAGAAGCAGTTCCTAATCAAAAAATTGTGAAAATACTTCGAATTAGTTATGATGAATTGGAAAGGACTGAAAAGAAAATATTTTTAGATATTGCATGTTTCTTCAAAGGAGAGGATGTAGATCAAGTCAAGGAAATATTAGATAGTTGTAACTTTTACCCAGACATTGGAATAAAAGTTCTTGTTGAAAGATCTTTAATAACTATTGAACACAACAAATTGCAAATGCATGATATGGTACAAGGAATGTGTTGGGAAGTTGTTCGCGAACAACATCCTGATGAGCCTGGCAAATGGAGCAGGTTGTGGCTGTGTCAAGATGTCCATAACGTGTTGGCTAGAAATATGGTAAGATATTTTCCAAAGAATATAGCTAATTATGTATTAATATTTCACAGAAGGCCTAAATATCATAGTTCAAATAACTTCTTTTTGTTAATTATGCACACTGTTCATTCTTTTTATCAGGGAACTCCAATTGTTGAAGCTATGATAACTGTCAAATATAATGAGGATATCACCCACGCGAATGGTAAATGCTTCTCAACCATGAGTAATCTAAAACTCCTCAATATTAGTAATGTTCATATTTCTGAAGACCTTGAGTACCTATCGGATGAGTTACGGTTTCTCAAATGGTGGGGGTACCCTTTGAAGACTTTGCCTTCCAGTTTCCATCCACATAAACTTTTTAAACTTAGCTTGTGTTATAGCCACATTGAGTATCTATGGAATGACATTAAGGTACACTACCACAATTGTTTTTGAAAACATTATAGAGGCAATGAAAGCTAGTTTTTGATTAATTTAGTTTTTGTTTCTACAGTCTTTCAGAGAGCTAAAAACTATTGAGCTCAGTTACTCTCAAAACCTTGTCAAAACCCCAGACTTTACAATGATTCCAAACCTTGAGAAGCTGGATCTTCAACACTGTACAAGATTGCTTGAGGTTCACCAATCCATTGGATTTCTCAGAAGGCTTGTTGTATTGAATTTGAATAAATGTGAAAATCTTGTAAAATTTCCAAGCGATGTCTATGGCTTGAAATCTCTTCAGATTCTTAATCTTCATGGCTGCTCAAAACTAGATAGATTGCCCCTCAATTTAGGAGAAATCAAGCATTTGGAGGAGCTAGATGTCGCTGGAACTGCTATAAGACAAGTACCATCATCCATTGTACAATTAACGAACCTTAGAACATTGTCATTCCGCGAATGTAAAGGAGGACCCCCGGAAACATGGAGTTCTTTTCTGTTTTCACTGTTGTTTCCAAGTAGAAAGCCTGACTGCATGGGTTTGTTGTTGCCGCCTCTTGCAGGTTTGTCTTCTTTGCAAACATTAGATCTCAGTAACTGCAATCTTTTGGAAGGAGCAATCTCGAGAGATTTTGGCACCTTATACTCCTTAAGAGAGTTAAAGATCGGTGGGAACAACTTTGTTAGCCTACCAGATACCATCAGTCAATTATCTAAGCTTAAAATTCTTAGTTTGGAGAAATGCCGTAGGCTTCAGTCATTGCCAAAGCTTCCACCTGGATTAATATTTGTATGGACAGATGATTGTACTTCCTTGAAAACAATATCAAGTGTACAAGAACTCACCTCTCCGGCGATTGGACTACAATTTCGCAACTGCTTCAACCTGGTTGAGACTCGAGGCAGCAACAAAAACAGTTTGGCAATTTTGTTGCTGAAACACTGGCTTCAGGTTTCCTAAACAAGCTTCTGATGTCTTTCCTTCAAATTTTCCAGCATTTGTCTTCTATAATTTCAATAATCATATCAATTTCTGAGTCCTGTTACTGTGGCACGTGTCTGTTGTATTTTATTGATAAATTCAAAATTTTTAATATAACATTTTCTATTGCAGATAAGTGTTAGAAGCAATCACGATCCCTTTTTACGGCAACTCTGTTTGGATTCTCAATTTCATATTCGTCTCCCAGGAAGTGAAATTCCAAAATTTTTCAATTGTCAAAATGAAGGGAATGTAGTAAGTGGAAGACTACCTGATGGCTGGTTCAATGATGAATTTATCGGATTTGCTGTGTGTGGAGTGTTTTCACCTCATGAACATTCAGCTGGTTCAACTATCAAGTACGATAACCTTTGGTTGGCCTATTTATCTCTCGAAGCACTGTGTGATCCACATGAAGGTAATATTGCTCGCTTTGTCATCAGTTATGAAAGAGAATCTTGGGTGAAGAGGTGTGGCATTCGTCCACTTTACAAGCACGATGTAGAGTATCTTGAGGACTTATCAGCAACAGATGTTGGAATTTCTATGGTCCAAGAGATATATTTGTGCTCTGACCTTGTGAGGGGTAGGATTCCTATGCCTCCTACATTAGAGTACAGCAGAATGAGAAGAAAGTATCCTGGTTCTGGATTTTTTTTTGTTCTTGAGTATTTTGATGCCAATTCGAGAAAAAAAAACCAGCAGGAGCGCATTCGGTTGACATGTGAAAGTGAATTTAGAAGTCATGTGCCTCATAATCTTATAGGCTTGGATTTTGTGAAACAGAAAATTGTTCCTTAATAAAGGTCTAGTTTATATAACTATTTAATTAAAATTCTATAATTAATAAATTGATCATTAACAAGTTTTGTTGTTTTTATTAAAAAAATTAATAAAAAGGAAAAAAAAAACCAAAACTTTCCACATCAGATATAAGAAATTTAAAAGCTAATAATTTTAGCTATTCTAATATCCATCAAACTCCATTAAGACTTTGAAGGAATGCAAAAAAAAATAATAATAATAATAATAAAATAAAATCTCTCTTACCCTCTATACTCTTGGATAAATAAACTCTCTCTATGAAACCTGAATCATAGTAGACCTAGAAGATTAATTGAGATCCAAATTTTAGGTGGACTGAAATTATTTTATATGAACCCAAAGGGAAAAAATATGTTTAGGTGCTGCGGGCCAAGTGTCCACCAATTCGATGGACACCAAGCAAGCCCAATTATTTAGGCTATTTATCAACCAAGCAAATGTGAACTGAGAATTTGAAAAAGTCAATCAAAAGTGAAGGCACGAGTAATCAAAGCAAACGACCAAAAGCAAAAGAATCAAGTCAAAGAGAGAATGAGAGATTGATTAGTGTTTAGTGGTTTATTATTTGAAAGAAAAACAAGGGACATGTGTTACATATGTAAGGATGGTAACCCAATTGAAATGTCAAAGATAGAGATAATGAAATTAGTTAATTTTTCTCATAAGTTCTAAATTAAGTTTTATGTTATTTTAGAATGGGTCCAAGATTATAAGAAATCATATGGGAACCTGTTTTACACCTAAATATGAGCAAAAGAATTTTGTGAGTAGATATTTTTATTTAAATTAAATTGATTTAATTATGTTTATTTATATATCAGCTTTTTATTATGTATTGGAAGTAAATGATATGATAAGTTAATTGATTTTATTTATTATGAATTATGAATTAGGATTGCATTATGGAAATCAGTTTTTAAATTATTCTTGTGATATATGTATGTGTATTAGAAATTCCAATCGCAATTTATTATTTTCAGCTTGAGCTTATTATATGAAAAGTTGCAGAATATTTTGAATGTTATTTATGAGTGTTTGAGAAAACTATTTATTAAGAAAAATTTGTATCTTCAAAAAGAGACCAGATATTTGCATATAGAAATTGTTTAAGATGTAAAACGAATAAAAATGTTTTCAGAACATTTAGATTATACCCTCCCTTCTGACAATCAAACAGACTTCACATGTATCAGTTTTAGAAAGTCGTCCAGCACATATATGACAAATGTCTAGGGAGTCATAGAGTCGACCAGCATATGTATGGTCAGATGTTATTCCTTATTCTACGTCTGCATTAAGTATCTCCACCATATATGACCAGATTCCCTTGGATACTACATTTATGTAAATTGAGTTTTAAAGAGTTTTATAAATTTACAAAAATGATTCATATAAATGTTTTCAGTTTATTATGATACAGATGTGATTTCAATATTGTTTTCAAATATGATTAAATATGAATAATTGAGATTTTATTTTTATTACTTATATTATTTTATGTCAGTTTTTATTGAAAGAAAATGATTTTATCTAGCTTTTAAAAGTTATATCTATTCACTGGGCATTAGAACTTACTCTTTTATAAAACCTTTTTTTTTTTCAAGTATTCGTCGCAAGTTTATGTAAATTACTGCATATCATGGGAAAGGCCACATGGTGATAACAAAATGTATTAATATTATTTTTACATCGAAACATTTTACATTAGTGTATATTATTTTTAATTAACTATATTTCATAGATGTGTTTTCAAAATAATTTTGGAAATGAAATATCTTTTCTAGATATTTCATGAATATTTTGATTATTATTTGTTCAAATTAAATTTTATAAAGCAACTATGAGGTTTACAATGATTATTCTAAAGGATTTTTGGTAAAACTATATTTTAATTAAAAAGACCCCATTTTTATAACATCCTCTTGAACTCAAGAGAAGAGTTAAGATGGATTACATCAATTTTCATAGGATTCTCCCGGAATTGAGCGAGGAGTAGGGATGGGTCCTGTCATAGGACTCTTCATACTTGTATAATTTTTTATCACAATAATACTTATTGATCACTTTTCTAAAAAAAGAAAAAAAAAAAAAAAAAACCTTGTTGATCACATTCTTGCATAGGCTTCAGTCATTGCCAAAGCTTCCACCTGAATTAATATTTGTAAGGACAAATTATTGTATTTCCTTGAAAACGATATCAAGTGTACTAGAACTCACCTCTCCGGCGATTGGACTACAATTTCTCAATTGCTTCAACCTGGTTGAGACTCGAGGCAGGAACAACAACAGTTTGGCAATTATGTTGCTGCAAAATTGGCTTCAGGCTTCTCTTTCCTAAACAAGCTTCTGATATATTTCCTTCAAATTTTCCAGCATTTGTCTTCTGTAGTTTCAATAATCATATCAATTTCTAAGTCCTGTTGCTGCGGCATGTTTCTGTTTTATTATATTGATAAATTTAGATTTTTTAATACAACATTTTCTATTGCAGATAAGTGTTAGAAGCAATCGCAATCCCTCTTTATGAAAACTCTCTTCTGATTCTCTATTTCATATTTGTCCTCCAGGAAGTGAAATTCCAAGATTTTTCAATTGCCAGAATGAAGGGCGTGTAGAAAATGGAAGACTACCTAATGGTTGGTTCAATGATGAATTCATTGGATTTGCTCTATGTGGAGTGTTTTCACCCCGTGATCATTCAGATGGTTCAATGACAACTGCAAGTGATTTTGATGCCCCTTTGTCAACTATCAAGTCTGAACACCTTTAGTTGGCCTATTTATCTCGCGAAAGACTATTTGATCCACATGAAAGTCATATTGTTTGCTTTTCCATCAGTAATGAAAAAGATTCTTCAGTGAAGAGGTGTGGCATTCGTCCACTTTACAAGCACGATGTAGAGTATCTTGAGGACTTATCAGCAACAGATGTTGGCATTTCTATGGCCGAAGAGCTTTATTTGCATCCTCGCGTTGTGATGGGTAGGGTTCCTATGCCTTCTACATTAGAGTACAGCAAACTGATAAAAAATTATCTGTTTCTGGATTTCTTTTTTTTCTTGTGTATTTTGACGCCAATTCAAGAGGAACAGCAGCAGGAAACTATTCAGTAGCTTATCAAAGCCATGGTGATTAAGGAAACAGTCATGGAGATGATGATCATAGGCAGCCCAAAACATTTCACTAGTAATAACAGTTGAGGTGTGAAAGTGAATTTAGAAGTCATGTGCCTTATAATCTTATAGGCATGGATTTTGTGAAATAGAAAATTGCTCCTTAATTAAGGTCTAGTTTGTATAACTAGTTGAGCAATTACAATTTAGCTACACAAAATAAAATAGGAATATTTGTAAACAACCCCTGAGAAGTAAAATAATAAGAAAATACCCTCATTTTTTTTTATTAGGCAAACTACCCCCCACCGTTAAAATCCGTACAAACCGTTAGAGATTTCCGTCCATAATTATTAAAAGTGCAAAATGCCCTCAGTTTTGGGGGGTATTTTCCAATTATTTTGCTTTTCAGGGGGTTTTTTTCATAATATCCCTCTCATCAACTTATCAAAATTGAGGGTATTTTGGACTTTTAACAATTATGGATGGAAATCTCTAACGGTTTGTACGGATTTTAACAGTGGGGGGTAGTTTGCCTAATAAAAAAAAATGGGGGTATTTTCTTATTATTTTGCTTTTCAAGGGGGTTTTTACAAATATCCCAATAAAATATTTATAGACGAAATCAAATTTTTCATTTTATTACAATGAATCCCCCTACCATTAGTCAAAGTCTATTAGAGTTAATTGAGTGATGGGTAGGATTGTCTTTTAAATTTATTTATATTTTTTTAATTTTTTAATAAATTTTAAAAGACTTAAAATAAATTAAATAAAAATTTTGTTTTAATTAAATCTCCACTGTTCATCTATCCTAAAATGAATGGTGGAGAATAATTTAAAATAATAATTAAATAATTAAATAAATATAAAAATAATTAGATCTCCACGATCTTAAGATGAACGGTGGAGATTCATTTGAAAAATAATAATAATAATAATTAAATAAACACAAAAAATTAAATAAAATTTTGGAAAAAAAAAAATGGAGATCTAGATTGGATCTCCATAACCCCAAAAAAGAAAAAAGGAAAATTCATGTTCAACTTGGAAAAAAAAATTAGCGATCTATCTTCAATCTAAAATTAAAAAAGGAAAAAAAAAAAAAAAAAACTCATCTCAATAAAATCAAAAACAAAATCAATCTTCATTCATCCTACTCAAAAATTAGCTCAATGAAATCAAAAACAAAATTCATCTTCATCCATCTACCTAACAATAGAAATTAGAAAAAAAATTTGAAAAAAAAAAAAAAAAAAAAAATCACCCACCACACCCAAACGGCCACCAACATCGAACACCTACCACACCCACTGACACCCATCCACCCACCCTGCTAACGTCGACCTTGAAACCAGAAACCATTCACCCACAACACCTACACACCCACCACCACCACCAAAATCAACAAAAATTACCAAACCTAGATGAAAATCATCAAAAATCATCAAAATCGATGTAAAACAAAACTTATCAATCAAGCTGAAATAAAAAATAAAAAAATTAAAAAAAAATCATCAAGGTTCGAATTGACGAACCCAGATAAAGGTAGTTCATCTGGGTTCATTTGTGTTTGAGGAAAAAAAAAAAGAAAAAGAAAAGAAGGAAGAAGAAGAATAAGAAGAAGAAGTGAGAGATAGAGAGAGAGAGAGAGAGAGAGAGAGAGAGTGAGTGACTGTAGCTGGTGGGAGAAGGAGATGAAAATAATGTGGTTGGTGGTTGGCATTTCTTTTTTCTTGATTTTTTATTTTAAATTTATTTTCATTTTTTAATTTTTTTAAATAAATTGATGAGGATATTTTGGTCTTTTAGCCATATTTATACTGCTACTGTCGATTTTAATGGAGATTCCCTAACTATGGGTAGTTAAATTGTAATAAAACGGAAAACTTGACTCTACCCATAAATATTTTATTTTTGGATAGCTACATTGTAATTTATTCTAACTAGTTAATTAAAATTCTATAGTTACTAAATTGATTATGGACAATTTTTTTTTGTTTTGTTTTTATTAAAAAATTAATAAAAATTTTTAAAAAAAAATGGAATTGTCCAGATTGGATATAAGAAATTTAAAAGCTGATAATTTTAGCTATTCTAATATCTATCAAACTCCATTAAGACTTTGAAGCAACCCAAAAAAAAAAATCTCTCTTACTCTCTGTACTCTTGAATAAATGATACATCTTCTATATTCAATCAAACTCTCTCAATACTTATATAATTTTTTATCACAATAATACTTATTGAGTACTTTACTATTTAAAAATAAATAAATAAAATAAAAAAACAACCTGCTGATCACATTTTTGGTTCTATTATTCCAAACTTTATTACTTTAACTTCTTTTTTTCCATATATTTTTAGTTGTGAATTTTTTTGCAACCCATTATTTGTTATTTTTTATATCTGATTTTTTTTTTTAAAACCTTCAACATAGAAGGCTTTGTTTTCTTTTAAAACCTAAAAGCTCAGATACCTTGAGCAAGCCCCGCATATAACATAACACCATGAGTGTGACAATAACCTCTATAAAATATTAACATAGAAATTGAAAGAAACATGAATCTTTCGTTAGAGTACGATGTTTGATATGAAATTTGTTTATTATGAATACTTATGATTGTAGAATTTGTTTTTACAATATAAAATGGGCATCTTTATACCTCCATGATATTTTTTATTTCTTTTTTGATGACTGAGACCAATCCAGGATACAATCGGACCAATAGTGATAGGCGTTTGACTGCGAGTCGAGGACTAGCTCCCAAAATTGAAAGAGAGGGGGGGGGGGGGGGGGGGTGGGGTGTGAGAAACTCACATTAAGTGAGGAAGGGTGTCGCACCCCCATGACATAACTTACAAAAACATTTTCAATTTTCAACTTAACAGGTTTATTGGTTTGAAAATATGATAAAATAGATATCTTAAAATCATAATAAAACAACAAGATGATTAAATCATTAATTAGTCACACAAATTGTACATAAAATGGAATTGCTGCTTGGTCATTCATGGAATCACTTATAATAAGATACAACTTGCTAAAGCCTAAAGGTTCATAGTTACTTCTAATTTTACTAATCAAGAAAAGGGATAATCTAAAAACTCTATTGCAATTTGTAGATATCTACTTTTTACAGTCTATAATTTTATTTTTATCCAAAATATCACCTAATATTACTAAGTTAACAAAAAAGTTACGTAAAGTGTAAAAAGACATTTTTAACCAAAAAGACATTTTTAACCCTGATAAAAAGATTTTTATTTTAAAAATAAGATCATTATAAAATACCATCTAAAATAATTATAAAACAATTAAAACTTATCTCCATCATCCATCTCAACACACCAAATTAAAAAATTAAAAATTCATAAAAATAGAAAAAATTAATGATATTTTAAAATTAAAAAATCGTACATATACTAATAAAATATTATTGAAGAATTCATCTCCATCATCTATCTTCATACTAAAAAATAAAATTAAAATAAATTTTTAAATTAAATAAAATAAAACTTTTAAAAAAAAAAAAATCTAAAAAAAAATAAAACAAAAAATGTAGAGATCCACCAGATTAGATCTCCACCATCCATCCAGGTTTCATCCACATGAAACTCATCACTCAACCACCATTCATCATCAGGCCAACGTCTCATCAACACCATTTGCAACTCATCAACACCCTAAACACTACTGCATCTTTGTCAACACCATCTGCAACTGCTTCTTCATCAACATTATCTGCAATCAATACCATCTACGATCAACACCATCATCAACACCATGTGCAAAATCATCAACCCACACAATCAATCAATCCCACACACAACAACAATCAATTCCTAACAAAACCACACACTAAAAAAGTTTTAAAAAAAAATAACAATAAAAAACCACAAAAACCCTCACGAAATAAAAATATTTTATAATAAAAACTATATACTAATAAAAAAATTAAATAATATTTTACAATTTGGGTCTCCATGATGAAGACCCAAAGTGGGTCTCTAACAGTAGAGATTCAGGTCATCTCTACCATTGGAGACCAAAGTGGGTCTCTGGTGGTCTCCACTAAGTTGCTGCCTTTGAACCCATCTATAAATCTAGTTGGAGATAGAGAGAAAAGAGAAAACGAGGAGAGAAAAAGAGAGAGAGAGGTAGTTTTAACCCACCTATTGTCGTCGTCAAAGAAAAACCCATTACACTAAACCCATTTGTCATAGTCGTCAAACCCACCTACCACTG
Organism: Litchi chinensis; assembly: GCA_019925255.1. NCBI lineage: Eukaryota > Viridiplantae > Streptophyta > Magnoliopsida > Sapindales > Sapindaceae > Litchi > Litchi chinensis. The sequence continues at coordinate 13,624,697 of CM034466.1, forward strand.
ATAGAGAAAGAAAAGGAAAACTAAAGATAAAGAGAGCAAGAGAGAGAGAGAGAGAGAGAGAGAGAGAGGCAACTAAGAGGAAAAATAGATTTTTATTATATATTTTTTTATTTTTTATTTTTAAATAAATTATCTTGGTTTTTTTAATAATTTTAAATTTAATATTATTTATTTTGATTTTTTATATTTTAGTTACTTTTTCATTACATTTTCCTTTTTGCCCCTAAAGTCAAATGGTTAGCCAAGTTAATCTAAATGATTATGTGACCGTTAAAGGCATTATCTTCCTTTCACACATCTGCAAATGATGTTTTGAATGTTTTTATTAAAATCAAGTGATATTTTGGACAAAAATAGAACTATAGGTGGTAAAATAAGATATTTGCAAACTACAATAAGTTTTTTGAGATTATCCCTTAAGAAAAATGAAAAAACATTAATACCTTCGTGCTATCTTGGCTTATATATATTATCAGCCATAGATTAGTAACATATATAAGGTTAAAGGATTGAACAATGATGAAGCTCTTGAGCTCTTTCATTTGAAAGCCTTCAAACATAAGCAACCTGTAAATGATCATGTTGTTTTTATAAAGTGTCTTGTATTACAAATGGACTTCCCTTAGTCGTCATAGTTTATGGTCCTTCTTGTGTGATAAAAGTGACAATGAATGGAAAAGTGCCTTCGACAGACTACAAAAGAATCCAAACAAAAAGATTTTGAATATAGTTCATATAAGTTATGATGATCTAAACCAAAATGAGAAAGATATAATCTTAAATATTGCATGGTTTTTTTAAAAGGAAAAGACAAAAAGCAAATCATAAAAATATTGAATGGTTGTGATTTTAATTTAGATTTTGGAATAAGAGCTCTTGTTGAAAGATCATTAATCACTATTTCAAATAATAAAGTGTCAATGTGTGATTTATTGCAAGAAATGGCTTTGGAAATTGTTCGTGAACAACACCCTAATAATCCTGGCAAATGGATCATATTATGCTTGTCTAATCATGTGCATGATGTGTTAGCAAAACAAATGGTAATTTCTATTTTAGGTTTTTTTTTTTTATTTTAGCTAAAACAAATTTATATATTCTGTATATGATTTCATCAATAGCAAAAAGGTTTATAGTACAATGTAATTAGTTATGCACTAACTCATTAATCAATTTAATTTATTAGGGAACACAAACCATTAAAGTTATCATGGTCAAGGTTCCAAAATTTGTTACTTACTGCTCGATTGACAAGGCAAGGAGCAGCAAGTTTTTCATTTACTAGACAAGCATTGTTTATCGAAGGTCAAACTGAATCAAACTTGTTAAAAAAAAATAATAAAAATAAAAAAGGACTCAAAAAAAATTTATATATAATCATATAATTATTGACCAATCAGTTTAATATTTTTGACCATTGACCATTAGGATTTAACATCAACTCTTTAAAGGCAAGGGGTGGGGTATCTCTGTTGAGTTTTTGAAATCTCGAAATAGATTTATATCATTACTGTCAAAACTCAGATATTGATGTAATTTTATCAAACCTTATGAGGTTTGTGTAATTTGTCATAATATATATATACACAAATAAACACAAAAACGTTTCAGTTTTTTCTCACCCTCCTCTCTTACTCTTCTCCTCTCTCACATTGCACCCTCCTCTCTCATGCCACTTGCTAGTGTTGTCGTCGCCGCTCGCCACTTTAGTAAGTAAAATTTTAAGAAATAAGTAGAAATTGTTGTCGTAGAGTATTTGATTAGTGTGAAAATTTGAAAATTTTTGTTATAGGTTGTTTGATGGTGAGAAATTGAAAGAAAATCTGAAGTATGATCAATGGTGACTAGTATGGTGGTGAAGTATAGTGGTTTGTTAATTTTTTTTTTTTTTTTTAATAATCTAAGTTAGACTGAATTGGCTAAATTGGCCCGAGTATTTAACCCAACTAGGTGCGTACTTGCAAGACGAATGCTGTTTTTCAATAGATTTTTCAATTTCTTTTTGTCATCAAAATTAAAAAATGCTATTTGGAAATGAATTTTTCAAGAAGCAATCTTTGAAAACCAGATCACTAAGAAATTTGAAAAAGCCATTTTCCTATTAGTTTGTTAGGAGCTTTGAAAGCTTCAAATAGTTCAACTCTTAGTACAATTCTAAGATCTTTTAACCTCACAATTTTAATCTCTTTTAATTTGCCTTTTGTAAAGTTTCCTTTACAAGATTATTTTCTTTTACAAGTTTTAGTATCATAGCCTATCTCTCCTAAAATAATGAGTAGTTATAATGGCAGACTTCATCTTGTATATATTTGTAGTGGATAAAACCTATAGTATGCTGACATTAAGCGAGTCTCGTTAATCAGCTTCCTTGAAACTAACAATCCATGTCCTACACAAATCAAACAAAAAGGACATGAGTGATCTTAACACCGATTGGGTCACAATTGAAGACACTCCGATACTCAAGTCAGTCATAAATAAAGAAATAAATGAACAATATAAGCAAAG